>CM045760.1:159234688-159562188 GCA_025200525.1 Camellia lanceoleosa | reverse complement strand
AAAGAGTAAATGTGCACATTAGTAACATTACACAATAAGGCAGAATTAAATGATATGTTACAGCTTACCAGTGGAGGCAAGCACTCATCCGCATGCCTCCGAAGAACTGAAAATCCACCATGGGTGCTCGTGTCAGATGCAGTAAGTGTCTTGCAAAATGAATGGACATTGCACTTTTGAGGTTCTGGAAGAGGTGGATCTGAGCTGGTGACCTCACTTTGCTGACCCACAGAAGGAAATAGAAGTCAATAAAACAACCAAAAAGAGGAGGGATACTGTACACTGTACGCAAATCAATAAAGCATCACAGAAAAAAATATCAACCTAGTAATTCCCAGATTTAGAAGAGATAAAGGGGTAGATAACTCACATCTGCTTCAGGTAGAAGAGTTATTTAGCATACTTCATCTGTCTCTTGTTCAGCCTACAAGCCAATTTTATAGCTACTAAGTGAACCACAAAAGAAAAAGGGAAAAAAGTCCTGGTATGACCCGATGAAACAAAAAAAAAAATCATATACAAGGAACATCCGCATGATGACAAAACATACCCGCAGCTGAACATTCATTACTTTGCAAAGTATTTTTGCCGGAAGATTGAATGAAGGGAGTTGTTGATCTAATCCTTGGTGGGTTGATGCTTCAAGCTGTAAGAATAAATAATATCCCTAAATATTAAAAATGAAACCAATTTGCAGAAAAATAGGGAAGACGATTGACATGAGAATAGAGTGCACGCCAATGGGTTCCAGCCACTCTTGGAGCGTTGAAGTATAGTGAAAGTTATTGCACAAGGATTTCACGTCCAGTCAAATACAATAACTTTGTACAAAGGATCAAGTCAAAACAAAGCGGAAAAAACTTTCTGGGAGGGTGGGAAGCAATGCGCAACCAGAAGGCTAGCTGTATCAGTATAGCAGATACTCTTATTAATTAACCAAGCTTTAACTATGTTTATCAGTCAAATACAATAACTTTGTACAGAGTACAAAGGATGAAGTCAAAACAAAGCAGAAAAAACTTTCTGGGAGGGTGGGAAGCAATGCACAACCAAAAGGCTAGCTGTATCAGTATAGCAAATACTCATGTTAATTAACAAAGCTTTGACTATGTTTACGTCGAGGTAATACTAGGCTCACCCGGCGGGGGACAAAGAGTATAGTCAGTCAAATGTACTTTTAGTTAATTCAACTTTGTTTTTATTTTATCTTACCGATATAAAGAATTCATCATACCTGTTCCATGTGACCTTGTGGGAAGTAATAAACTCGTTCTCCTTCACGAGGAACAGTAACAAGGGGTCCAGCACAGGCATGCCACAGTTCCTTGTACAAAGCATCATTCGCAGGCCCTATAATTTAAAAGGAATGGAGAGTCATATTTAAAGAAAAGAAGATAACTAGAAAGGAGAAAAGGAACAAACATAAAGACCAATGAGGTTTTCCACTGAAGGATTTTTCTATGTAAAGATATAAGCAGTGTATTTCTATTTGAAAATTAGTATTCAAGCACAAAATTATCGTAACACACAACCACATTCTACTAATGATATGAAAAAGATTAGCAATCATGCATGTGATAAAGGGACAGACTCAAAATAACACACAAATAACTTCTGTGTAACACCAAGAATCAGGCACAAGTAGTGGTGATTCAATCAGCGTCATCTGGACAAGCTAATGCAAAAAAACTGAATAAAATGGAGCTTATAATGCTTTTTCACCACCAAATTTTGAGGAAAGTGAAACAAACATGAATTTAGAAGTATTGTATTTTATCTAACAACTGGTTCTTATTTAACTAAACAAGGAATTCAACTGGTCTTGCTTGAGCCTTAATTATTTTATTTATTTTTCTTTAGTGCCAAGATATTGAAATACTGGGTCTCTAATTTGGTAGACCAACCAAACAGAGAGCAATTAAAGAACAAGTTTCAGTCAAAAAACTTCATTATATAATTCTTAGTTCCAACCACTTATAATTGGTAGTGAAGTGGGCACAAACAATAAGCAATAAACCACCACCATTGGGATATTAAACACTCCAACTAATTGCAAAATCATATGATAGGATTTAATTTGAATACATAAAAATCTCAGACCTGATAGAGACCCTCCAGAGAAATGATGCCCACCAATATGTGCCATGAGAAGACCAACCCAAGATCCTCAAAGCTCCCAATTTAGAAAGAAACCTGGTTCTGTAATAGAGGCCGATGTTGTGTTGGAGGAGACACTGCCCCAACCCAACTAACTACCAAAACCAACCAACAATCAATAAGTAATCAATATAACTGCAGAAATATAATTGGGAAGATCATTAATGCAATAGTGGACTTCTTAGAACAGCAATTAAAGACCTCAAATACTTAGAAAGTGTCAGTTACTCTACACTTTCCGGCCTTAAATGCAGCAAAAGAAGTTTGGCTGTTCTGTCATGTCCCAAGACACAGTTCACCCAAAAAGCATGACACTTCTAACTCCTTGGAAAAAAGAAAATTCTTTGCAAAGTAAAAATCACATGTTCGTTAACACATCCCAGCACAAAAGCAAAATTGGGTAGCTTTTCATAAAGCTTAGATGCATAAATACATATATAGACATATATCGATCCATATATCTGTCGTCTATTTAAAATTAATTGGGGAAATTACAATTTAGTGGAGTTTTCACAAAATAATTACATATTCATGAAAAAGTTCAAGACTTTAACCATTAAAATTTATAAACTTCAACTGAATTGAAATTTCCCCTTTAATTTAAAGGGTATAAGATCGATGTAAACCTTGGAAATCGATTCATTTTCGACATTGTGAAGATACAAAAATTCAAATCCAGTACAAGATCAGCAAAAACAGTAAAGGACGAATCAAAACGAAACAGAAAGGTAATCGAAAAACAAAAACGAAACAACAATTCAACAAAATAGTCAAGTTACCTAAGAAATTCAACGGATTCGGGTGATGATTGAAACCCTAGAAGAATCGGCTGTTTCTGTAGAGAAGAGAAGGTTGGAAGATTGAGCGACGAGAGGTGGATCGGAGGCAGAAATTAGGGTTTGAAGAGGGTGAAGATGAGAGAGAGAGAGAGAGAGAGAGAGAGGGCGGGGAGGAGACGAGATCGATGATCTTTTCTTTGCCTGGTTGAAGCCGACAGGACCAGTGCAAGTATATAAATATTTATTTTATTTTAGTAAAATAATTAATATGGTGTTTCTCTCTCTTGTTTTTTCTATGTATGTGTGGACTTGCTGCTTCTCTTTTAGCTTGTTTTTCTTCCTAGACTTGTCTGGTGGCGTCAATGGGAAAGTTATAGTGGAATCAGCACGTGGGATGGGGAAAAAAATTCTAAATATATTATAGGAGTGTAAGGTCAAGTCTGACATCTATTAAATAATATAAAAAGTTAAAAATTATTATTTTATTTAAGTCACATCATCTTATTTAAATCACATCACCTCTCTAACACATCACATCAAACTGAATCCAAACCCAACCTATATAAGTCAATAAGTCAAAAAGTACACTTTTTTAGAACATTCCAAACCAACCCTTATGTATTTATCATAATGAGATATAAATGAAAAGTTATGGAGTTGTATCCTTGCGTTGGTATTTTTTTTTTTCTTCCTTTCACTTCTATGTAGTTTTTAAAAGCATTTTATGATTTTATGTTAAGTAATTTAAGAATATAAAAAGTATAATAGTATGTAATTGGTGGAAAATACCGCTATATGATGCCCCAATACCAACTAACAATTTTTCCTGCCAAGGAGAAGTTATTCGTTGGTCGTCGACACACCTACATAGTGTTCTAAGTGTATTCTAATTAGTAAAAGAAAATAAACTCACAATTTTATATTGAGTAATTGAAGAATATGAATGACATATTAATTTATGATTGACCAAAAATATAGTCATGTGGTGCTTGGATCAATCAATAATTTTTTCCAGTCAAGATGGATAAACTTGACAGACTTTTATTTATTTATTTATTTTTAGTATATATTAAAAATTTGTTAATGAGTTTTATAAAAATAAATTAAAATAATAACAATTTAAATAGTTGTTAATAAGAATGACATAAAATTAAAATATTTATAATTTTAATACATATTTTACCTATTTGAAAACATTTTTAGATATTTTATATACATTTTTTAACACATTTTAGAGTTATTTTTAGCATTTTCCATAAATAGTATTCCATAATCACTTTAAATTTGATTAGTTGATGTTATAAGGTATTCATTAACCAAGCTTGGTGTAATATCTTAAAACTAATTTATTACCCAAAAATAAGTTCATAAAATTTAATTTGTTTAACACATTCTTAATATTTTTATTTTTTTGATAATTTTTTTAAATGATTAAATGTACATAATATTAGAGAATGCATATTATAATAAAGAATGTACAATTATTTTAATTTTTATTAATTCATATAGGAATATTTTTTTAAAAAAATCCAAATATGAGAAGGTGCAAGACTTGTCTTGTCACAAATTTTTACTTACAATCCATTACAGAATTAGTTACACTCTGACGTCAAATTTGGCAAGTCTATAAAAAGTTAAAAAGTCAAAAAGTTATTTAAAAAATTAAAAAATAAAAATTATTCATCAAAAGTTAACAATTACGGCTGTACAACTCTTAATCCTAATTTTTTTCTACACACTAGTTTATATAATTTTTTCATAAAAAGTCAAAAAGTTAACTCAAACATCTATATTTTTTCCTTCAATTTTTTAGTCCAAAAAGTACACTTATTTAGGACATCCCAAACAATCCCATAATATTTCATAATTTTTTTTCCTATGCACTGTTGAGCAATTCTTCTTAAATTAAAATTATTTATACTCCATTGTAATTAATGTGAGATGGAATGGGTAATGGGTGCGCAGTGCGCATAACCCGAGAATAAGACACACACCCTAGCATAGTAACAGCGATCAAAAGCGTGTCCTGATACCCCTACAAGTTCCCCATCCTATGTCCCCTCCCTCAATAAACATATACGCCTCAATTATACTTCACCCCACTATAAAATATTAATAAATTCTCACTTTCATACTTTAATTTTTTAGTAAATTGCAATAAGCCTTCTCAAATAAGGCTATTTTTCACTTTGCCCCTGGAAATATTAAAACTCGGCACTTAACCCCTTTTTTTTGGGGGGTACATCAAAAGTTAACAATTAACCCCTTTCAAATCACAAAATAATTATGGGTAAGAAATCCTAGCCAGTAAAACACCCTAATCTCTGTCTCCCTTTCTCTATTCTTTAAAAAGAAAAGAGAGTGGTCCTTTAGTCATCATTTTCTTTTCGTTCTATTCTCTCGCAGTTTATCCTATTTTATTTATTGTTTATTATCATACAAGCCACTACCATTTTTCTCATCTCCATTATTGATTTGCCACCCAAAAAGTTTTCAAATCTTTACTGAGATTTTATTCTTGATCGGAATTCGACGCTACTAAACGCGTTTTTATACGCTAAGCGATTACTTCAGATTCATAAAGTTTAATATTGTAAAATAGATACGGGGATTAAGATACCACATCTATCAATTATAATGTTGAACAGATCGTAAAGCTAATTGGTAATGCTTGTTTGGTGGTTTTTTGGTTTTTTGTTGCAATAATACCTCTCTATGAGATGATTTGAGAAGTGGGTTAAAAGCTAACTTTTTGATTTTTGATTTTTTTTTTTTTTTGTCATTTTGTGTGTAAAAAATGTGAGGGGTAATATAATCCAAAATGGGTTAAAAGCTAAAAGGAGAAATTCTATTTTCACACACTTAATTATCTCAATGCACATCTTCTCTCAGTACACATACTTGTTAATTAATTTTTTCAATCTACACACTAAAAGTTATAATTATACTATTCACTAATAACTATTGTACACATACCATTCAATCCTCATTTTCACACACTTGTTGAGTCACCCTATTTCCAGATTTATAGACAAAATCCTCCATTGAAGATGTACTGTTGTGTGGTGTATGGGTTCCAGAGGTCAAAGTCCCAACCTTGTCTTTGGGCCCCATTTGTGTACACCTTTGGTCACAAAGATTTGGATGCATGCCAGAAGTGGGTTAATCAGATCACCACTTTTGTAAATATGGAAACGGGGCAAAAGCAACCAAAGAGTCTTCTGGTATGCTCCATTGACCATCAGTAGTTAGACGTTTCAATTTGTGGTTTTTCAGATTGATGTCTTTATTATTCATTTCATCGGGAGATGACATGATCATAAATTCGGGGTTAGTTTTTTATTCAAAAATGTACATTGAGATTTTTATTTTATTTTTAAAAGATGTGTACAGAGAATATTTTCATATAATATTATGAGTGTTGGTGGATATCTATTATAGTCATTTTAATTTAGGATATAATTATTATTAAAATAATATTTCATTAAGTATGTGCACTGAGTTAATTGGGTGTGTAGAAATAAAATTTCCCAGCTAAAAACTAACTTTTTTGTTGCTTCCCAAATGGCCCCTATGTAAAGGTTTTCTCCTCCATACGTAGAGGTTTATCTTTCTCCCTATGTGGAGACTCGTATCCTCCTTGCATGGAGATTCTCTTTATTTCTGTTGAAATATATTTTTACTCCGATGTACTTTAATTGATGGTTTATTGTCAGATGTACATCATATTAAATCTCGTATTTTTCTATATATATATATATATATATCACAACACAATAATGTTAGTTTACATTTACATTTTTACCTTTCTAACTATAATATATATATATTGCAAAATGGGATTATTTGGTGCAATTTTATGTGAGGTGTTTATAGTTTTTTTATTATAAGAGTTTATGGTAAATTGTTTGGTACAATTTCTATTTATTAGGCATAAATAGTTTAAATAAGCTGAATTTTTTATTTCTAAAAACTAGATGAGGAGTGTTTTTGGCTTATGTTTTCAGAATTTGTTTGGAAACTTGGTTATTTTAGTAATTTTTTAACTTTTTTATGAGATGAAAGAATTTGTTTTTGTGATAATTTGTTTTTGTTTTTTTTTAGTTGAATATATGGTTGATTTGATTAGATGGATCAAAACTAACTGCAACTCTAAGATCTCCCGTTGTTCCTTTGCATTTTGGACGGTCCTCTTTCCTCTTTGTTGCTGGTTTATCTAGAAATCTCATTACTCTTTCTGCTTTCCTTCCTCAAACCCCATTCCTTTTAAGCAGTCTCTTTCTCTTGTCATTACTAAGGATATTGAGTGATAGTTTCTCTCAAATTTCAACTTCAATGATCCTATTCGAAATGTGGTTTTGGTTGGATGGAAACCCCCTGATTGTAGGGAATTTAAGCTTAACACCGATGGTGCTGTTAAAAGGCCATTAGGGTATAGCTTTGGGTGGTGGCATTATTCGAAATAATTAGGGGAATTGGATCATAGGCTTTCAAAGATTGATTGGAGCTACATCTAGCTTGGAAACCGAATTTTGAGCCATGAGAGATGGGTTGAAACTAGTATTGAACGTGAGAATCACTAAGTTGGTGGTAGAACTAATGCTTTAATTATGAAAAAATTGCTTCTGAAGGGTGTACACTTGCAACATCAATTTTGTAACCTGATTTGTGATTGTAGGTTCCTCCTCTGTGAGCTAGGCAGTCTGCCAATTAATCACATCTATCGGGACGGTAATAAATGCGTCGATCTTGGCGAATGGAGCATATCATACAGTGGAGGGAGAGCATATTTTACATTATATATTGTCCAAGTTCTGTTGCAACTCAATTGTATGATGATGCAAGTGGGGTGAAATATCCCCGACTATGTAATTCGAAAATTCTTTTCTAGTTTTATATATATCTTTAGTTTACCACAACAACAACAAAAAAAAAAATAGATATCGTCGTGAGAAGAAAAAAAATAAAAAATGATTAATTGATATGTAAGATGTGATATTTTATTTTCTTAGTTTTTTTCTTTTTTTTCTTTTTATTAATTATTTTAGACAAACCCCAACTTCCTAAACAACACCTAAATTATCAACTTTTAACTTATAATAAGTTGCGTCATACAATACTAACATATGCAATGGCGGAGCCAGAAAATTAATTTAGAGGGGACATTTACTAATTATAATAATTTTTACAAAAATATTTCACGTAAATTTGTTACGATTGATTTCAGAAAACATCAAGAAAAAAAATATTATTTGTAACTAGTGTATCATGGACAATACAAAAAAAAAAATATGAATATAAGCCTTAAAATAAATTATATAATGATAAATTATTTTTTGATACAAAATTTGATTAAAAATTCAATATAATGGTAATACCACGTCATCACTGGTATGTAACATCACCCACTAATGGTAAATAAACGCATAAATAATGAACCTCACATGTCAAATGTAACTAACAATCTAATAAATTTCATATATTTATAGTGAAATTACTTATACTTACATATCATTAATAATGACATCGTCGTTACATTAAAAAAATTTCATAGCTAATATGGTTTATTTATAATAGTCTTTTCATTTTCAATCAAAACAACCATTATTGTTTTCATAATTTTTAAAATATCTTTGACATTTCACTATAATAATATTTTTGTAATTTTTTATTTAATTTTTTTTTATGTTTGTAAAAAAAAATCCCAAAAATTCAAAAATCCCAAAATCAGGGGCACATGCTCCCTCCGCCCCTGAACATATGGAAAAATGATTTTTTTGTTATTTTAATATTATCAGTAAAATATATGTTCTTAATATAAGACATTGTATTTCCAAACAACTCTGTGGTAGACTGCAAACAAGTTGAAAATAGAAAAAATATTCTATTTTCATATTGCATCTAATCCCTATTAATATATAAAGGCAGATCCAACATGAAAATACGAACACATACACTTCTCTTAGGACAACATTAGGGAGAAATTGGCACACTAGTCACACCTTCGTTGTGAAACGCCACTCCACACTAACCATTGATTAATACAACTATCACTTTTTCATATTACCGATTGACCAAAACCCTTTTTGTCTAATCTTTCACTACAAAATCTACGACCCCAACCGTCTATCATCCAATCATTTCTACGGCGATGTGGTTTTTCTTTTCAACCTTTTAAATACAAAAGGTGTTGGGCTTAAGGGTGGGGTTGGGTTGTAGACTTCAATAGATTCAAATGAAATATAAGAAGATACATAGTGTATTAAGGCTATGTTTAGTTTTTTTAAAAAAAGAGAGAGGCTATGTTTTAAAGCAAAAAATAATTATGAGTATTTTTGTTTGAAAATCTTATATGCCATCCCATTTGCTACTCACATGACCTATTATGATCCAAATTCATAACAATTAGCTAACAAAAGGTGTTTGAATAATAACTTTTTAGTACTTTTTTGATTTTTTAATTAAAATGTGATGTAAAAAAAATTAGTATGTTTGGAATTACTTTCTGACTTTTTACGAAAAGATTTTCGTAAAAAATGAAGAGAAAAGGAAATTTTTGACTTTTTGATATGGGTTGTTGGTTTTTTTAGTGACTTTTTGATTTTTTAACTAAAAAAGTCACTTGTCAAATAAGACCAAAGTGTTGAGTTTTGATTATGGGGTCAACATGCAAAAGAGCCTTGGGAGGCGGGTTATACTAATTACCGAAACAATTTTTTTGTCCTATCTAGCCTCGAAGGTATTTGATATTTTCCCTCAATCCCTCATGTTGGTTAATTTTTGAAAAAAATGTTTTGTGTTATTTGACACTCTGATCTATCATTCTAACTCACTATCCACCACCTTTACCTCACTTTATTTACCATCGTCGAGGAACAAGGTTTTAAAAGGGGATGTGGTCACGGTGATGGAGTTGGTCACAATAATAGAAAGCTAGTTAGGGTTTCACACTAATAAAGTGCTATATATGGTTTCACGGTAGCCAGAATTTTGCAAATGAAATAGGACAAGGCAATGGTGGGGGGTAGGTTTAAAATCGAAAGGTTGCAAAACAATGTGGTTATGGCGAGTTTATGATTGTAAAAGGGTAGAGGTGGTTGGCCTAGAATTGTAGTAGTGGGAGTTGTGAGATAGGGTAAGGAAGGCATGGGATGATTGTGGGTGGCGAGGTTGGCCATGGATGTGCCAATGAGGACTTTGCATAAAAGATTGAAGAGAGAGGGGGGATGGTGAATGATGCAAAATAGTTTCAAAATAATAATACTAAGTGAGTTTTAAAATTTTAACATCTGCTGTAACTTTTTTGATTCTCCATATTTTGTATTTTTCCTAATTTCCCATCATTTGTGTAATTTGCCGTGTTAAAATTGTGTTAAAATTACAAACATCAAGATTAATAAATAGTTTTTTTTGTACTTAATAAAATATTTAAATTAGTTTTGGATCATGAATTTGAAAAAAAGTAAATAAAATATAAAAAATATATATATAAACAAACTTTTTTCTCTATTTTCTTTTATCTTTCAAAATCGCTATCTAATGAACATAAATTATCATGGTTGGAGAAATTTAGTGTATGATTGTGTTTAAAAATTACGAGTCATTGTTTGGGTTTATAGATACCTTAGAGCATCTCCAACGGTGACTCAGATTTTTCACCAAATCTGAGTTAAAAATGATCAATTTCATCAAATTTGATACCACTCGCTCCAACGGTGTATCAAATCCCGTGAGGCAACCGGTTCACCATCAATTATTTGATGTTTGGCTACACAATTATCTCTCTTTGAAGGCACCATGAATTGTTTCTTTAAACAATTCACACTTTCTTTAAACAATTCACACTTTAAACAATTGTCATTCTCATATTGAAGCTTCATTCGTCAACAGAGGAATTAATTTTTTTTTTGATTGAACCTTTGACTTATTTAAAAGAAAAAAAAACCGTTGGTCAGGTTGAATAAAAAAAAATTTAAATTTGTTTGAACTTTTGTCTGTTTGAACCAACTAAAAGTTGGTTGACTATCATTTGTGAAATTTAGATCAGTGTACTCCCCTCACTCGATGAAACATTTGATGATATATTGATTTTTTTTTTTGGTGAGTGTTGGCTTGTAAACGATTACCCTTTTCATCAAAATTTAAATTTGATATCAGTTTTGGTGAACCATTGGAGATGGTCTTATGGTTCGGACCATATTCATAATTAATTAATATATAAGAGTTGCATTCACCAAAAAAAAAAAAAAAAAGAGTTGTGTTAATTACCATTTTTTTTAGGAGAATTAGAACATTAATAAAGTTGTCATTTGATCTTAAAAAAGAGATTGAAGAATACCAATTACAGTGTTACCTAGGCATTATAATCTCATTGTTTTTTTTTTAATAATTCTATAAAATTAATAGTTTAATTAAATTTGTAACAAGTTAAATTTAATTAATTATCAAAAAAATAATAATACTTAGACATTTTTTTTTAAAAAGTACTGTTAATAAAAATTTTAATACATGTAAGCATTGCAATTATTTTTTTGTGATTACCTCAAATTTTATATGGGTGAACTACTAATAAATCTCAAATATTGATTTTATGAACTGTTTGGCCCTTCATTTTTTCTTATGGACCAAAAGGTTCCATTTATAGTGTGAATTATATGAAGGTGTTGGTTACATATTTTGTAAAAGTCAATCACAATTCGACACGTGGCAGAGTAAGGGTAATATAGGAAGACTAGTCAAGTCTTTGATCCTGATCGTATACGTGGCAGTTAATATTGGTTCTCACGTGATCTGAGTAGCATTGGATCAGTAAAGAGATACAAGGTGACGTGGCTTCAACGGTTACTCATATTCAAATTCAAATATAGGAGGGAAGCCTAATTGCAAATGATGGTGTAGTAGAACTACTTATAAGGCGACATGATCAGCGATCATGAAGGAGCAGTTCGACGGTTTGAAGTGCAGTTCGAAGGTCATCATTGACAAGTATAAATAGTAGGGAAGCCCCCAAAAAAAAAGCTCCGGACTCAGATCTAAGAAACCAGTCATTTACTTCATATTTTCTTTTCCAGTTTTACATTCTCAGTCTTTACATTTCTTGTACTTTAAATACATGTTCTTTTCATTCATGCACTTTAAATTCCTGCACTGCACTTCGTTCATAGGAGTAGTTTCAAGTAGATTGTTGCTGTAAACCTCTTCGAGGCTGAGTTTGGATCATTGTAAGTTTTCATTTTTATGAAATACTTCAATTGTTTGTCATTTAACTGTTATTTTGCTTAAATTCTCCTAAGTCAGGCCACCAGTAAAAGTCCTCTTCATTGAGGCTGAAAGAACTACAACACAATCGTCTGATAATTGGTTGGCAATTATAATTTTTGTAAGGACTGATTGATCCTTGCTCGCACGCTCGCATTTACAAAAATACCCTTCGAAAGCCAAAAAGCCAACATATATTTTTGGCACGCCCAGTGGGACTAATTAAAATGGCTAGACGAAGACGACAATGAGAAAATGAACGCTTGGAAGAAGATGTAGAAGGAGAGGTAGAAATACCTAATCCAGAGGATAATGTGGTAACACATCCTGTAGAAACTCCCATGTTATCAGAACCTATGGTCAATGACCAAGATGCCGGGACAAGAACCATATGTTCATAATATTGGACGAAACCAAGGAATTGGACCATCCACTGTTCCATCTACTCAGCCAACAAATCCATGGGATGGCCTAGTAGATTCTATGGGACAACAATTAATAAACACAATGGAAAGGTGGGCAACATCCTTTTTGGATCGAATGAATAACCACCAACCAACAAACACAAGACACACAGAGGAAGTTTTAAATGTCCCTCAGCAAAGATTGGTTAGAGATAAACAGCTTATGCAAGTTAATGGACATTCTAATGGTCAAACTAGTAACCAGAACTATGAAAGACTATCACCTCAGTTTTCGTATGAACCCATTTCGAGGCCTATAGTAGGCCAAAATGCCTCAGTACTCAACAATGAAACCACACAAGTTGGTGGATCTGGCCAAGTACAAGAAACTGGCGTAAGAATGGTTACAAATCCCATGTTCAAAGCCATATCTGGCACTAGGGGGTATAATAATCCCTTATTCGAATTTATATCCGGGGGGTTAGAAGGTTGGCCTGCAAATGGAAGGGACACAACGCCTGTTCCTGCACCTTTCGCAGGTCCTTTCGTAGGACAGACTCAAAGGGGTTACCCACACCCCCAACAGCAACCTCCACCACAGGGGCAACCAGTCCCAAATGTACCACCTTATGGACCAAGAGAACCGCAAGCACAAGTTTGTCCACCAAATCCTGTGTTTGTTCCTCCAGTAGTGGTTCAGCAGGCACAAAATATGGTCCCTAGGGACCAAATTGCTGATATTGTTAGGGAGATGTGTGGGCCGATGGCTTGAGTCTAGACTCAGATATCTGAAAACCATACCAGAATGGGTAGATAGGGTACATGAATACCCAAGGGGTTAGGATACAGTTTTATCCTTTTCTATGGATCGGAATCAATCAACAATAGAGCATATTGCTAGGTTTGCTGCTCAATGCGGTGAATTTACTAATCATGACTATATGAAACTAAGATTATTCCCAAATTCTCTAACTGGGGGAGCTTTTGTATGGTACATCAACCTTACACCTGGCTCCATTCAAAATTGGCAACAAATGAATGCCCAATTCTTCCAGTCGGAGCCAGAGGTTTCTATGGCAGACTTGGCCAGATTGAGTCAAAGGCCTAAAGAGAAGGCTACTCAGTTTATTGCCAGATTTAAAAGGGCTCGAAATAAATGTAAAGTCATCCTACCAGAGCCAGAATTCGTAAGATTGGCTCAAAACGGTTTAGAGTTCAGGCTTCGAAAGAAGTTTGACTCAACTGAATTCAGAAATTTGGTCGAACTAACCTATAAGGTGTCTCGATATAAAGCATTAATAGAGGAGGAACAAGATTGAAATAATGCATCGTACAAGACATATTATAGAGATCCTAATTATGAGATCGATGCAGTAGAGATTGTGGGCAAAGAACCTGTGATCTGTGAAGCATTAGTTCATAAGGATACAACAATTGACCAGCAGTTTAAAAAGAAAGACTTTCACAGAAAGTACTCTTTCGATTTAACAAAAGCAGATAACATTTTTTATCATTTGCTCGCGGCCAACTTCCTTAAGTTACCTAAAGGAGTAAAACTGCCATCTACAGATGAACTTAAGGGAAAAGTATATTGTAAATGGCATAACTCTTGGTCTCACTCGACTAAAAACTGCATTGTTTTTCAAGACAGGATCCAAGAACAAATTCAGAAATGAAGTTTGAAGTTCCCAACCAAAACAGAAAAGGCCATGCGGATTAACAGTAATTCGTTTCCAGAAGTTGGAGAAAGCACAGCTAATGTGGTTGTACCAAACTTCCAGAATCTATCTCTGCAGGAGTTGGAAGAGGTCAATGTGTAGATGCATATTGCCAACCAGACAGCTACCAAGAAAGACACTAGAAACCCACCAGCTATTGGACAAGGTTTCTCACACCAGAGGGAACACTCTGATGAAGACGCACTGGATGATGATTCCTTGGAAGCAGTTGTATCTGAAGGATGTGTCAGTGCATCGAGTTATAAATGGTTGAAGGGGCTTCCAATTGATGGGAAGCAATACTACAGGGATGTTCAGAGACGTCCTAAATCATCCAACGCTTACAACAAAAGGCCGTATCCGGTTAGTGATAGGCAACGACCACCAGTGGTTGAGCCTGCAATGGACAGAATGCATGCTAAAGGCAAGAGGCCCTTACATGAATCCAGGCCACCTAACTATTACAGAATGGAGAGTAGTCATTCTGAAAGAAGACTGGAGAGAGGCTCATTTCATGGGATCAAAGCCAGGTATTGGCCTCTTAGACCAGCCTCACGCAGGACAGAAAATGGCTACCTTCATCGAAGGTCTGAATCAGGCTCAAAACATGAGGTCAGAGCCAAACACTTACCTTCACAGCCAGCTTCGAAGATGGCTTCGAAGGTTGAAAAAAGCAGTTCAATATCTGAGTCAGCAAGTTCGTGGGTACCTGGAGTCCCAGATTGGTTTGTAATGCAAAACAAACCTAGGAAACTGCCTGCCCGGAGAGATGTTGGAATCCAAAGCAAGATGGTCAAGCCTTCTTTGGTGGCTCCAAACAATTGGGTATTGCTTAAACATCCAAAGACAAAGGAGTCAGATATGGCCCCAGTCATTTCGAGATCACAAAGGAGAAAGATTCAGCGCAGGTACACTCAGTACCAGAACGATATGAAAGAAAATGGAGAGAGCTCTTCATTGGTCCAGACAGAGGGAAAGAAGACTCCAAAGTCAGACCATACTCCAAAGCCGACTCTACAAAGCAAAGTGGTTTGCAGCAGAGAACAGTTGGCCAAGGTTCATTCTGAACTAAAAGCCAGAGAGAAGTCTAGCTTAGTAGGATTGGAGAAAACTCTGATGGAGAGTGATAGCGAAACAAAAGAAGAGATTGGCATAAGTCAAAAGAAGGAAATGGCAGAGGAAGAAATGTTCAAAGCCTTCATGGCTGAGCAAACATTTCTGATTGAAGGACCAGTTGAGAAAGATCATTCGAAGGGATCAGTTAACAACGAAGTACCAGAGTGCAGCATGGAGGATGCTGCTGAAGTAACTGAACAAGGTGGCCAAGAGAGGAAACAGGTACAGCTAGCCATCCAATTTGGCTCATTTCCTCCAGTATCAGTCAATATGGTACACATACTGCCTCACGAGTTCCAAGCTAGAGATAAAGACCAAGATGACCAAGACATGGATCCTATTCCTGTCTCTAGTGAAGACTTACAAATGAGTATGGTACAAGATAATTCTGGGATGGCTACCCCAATGGAAACTGAGTATGAGAGTGAAGAAGAGGTGAGCATTAACCTCTCGTATCCTTTTGAGTATCCCTCGAATTTTATGACACAACATGTCAAGCCTTTGTACATCAAGGCTTTCTTCGATGGGATACAACTGAACCGGATCCTGATAGACAATGGGACAGCAATGAATTTACTACCGAAATCTTCTTTGAAGAAACTAGGGAAAAAGAATCTCAGGCTGATCCCAACCAGTACAACCATCGCTGGCTTTGCTGGAGACAAACAGATGGCTCAAGGGATTCTATCCATTAACTTGAGTGTGGGAACCAGGGACTGCATGACAGCATTTTTCGTGATTGACAGTAATGCTAAATACAATGCTTTACTTGGGAGAGATTGGATCCATACTAACAAATGTGTGCCTTCCTCTTTGCATCAGAAAATCATAATGGCTTTAGGCAATGGAGAGACAGAGGAAATTGATGCAGATCCTCAACCCTTTATAGCTTGTGCAGACTTTGCAGAAGCCAAGTTGTATATTGAGGGAGTGACACCACTCAATATACTGAGGAAAGCTGATGGCTGATGAGGAAGTGACACACCTGAAGCACTTAGTCCAAGAAAGTGCTGATGAAGAGATTGTCATTAAGGATGACAGTGATGCCTAGTTGTAGGCAAAAAGATGAAGAACAAGAAGCCAAGTCTTTAGCTCTAATTAAGTTTTCAACATTGGATATAAAATCAATAGTCCAGCAAGTACATGAGCAAGAGAGAGAATCCGTGATAATTGGCTGCAAACAAGAGCAGCAACAGGTCAGAGTTTTGGCCCTTGGCAAATACTGTGCATTGGACATTGAAACAAAAGTCCAGGAAATACAGGAAGAGGATGCCTTATGGATAGACTTTGTCTATGAGGAGGAGGGCAAAGATGTTGAACTAAAGAACCTGAGAGCAGAACAAGGCGAGAAGGTTGCTTCGAAGGTAAAAGAAATCAAACAAGAAGCTTCAATTAGTTCTCAGACACAAGACCCCATAGAAGAAGTAAATTTATGGGAAAGTTCTATGCAACAGCCCACCTATATAAGTGCTTGTTTGAATAATCTGGACAGGGACCAGTTATTGGTTGTTCTAAAGAAATATAAAGATTGCTTTGCATGGTCTTATAATGAGCTACTAGGATTGGATAGATCATTAGTGGAACATAGGCTCTCTATGAAGCCTAATTTCAAGCCATACAAGCAGAAACCAAGAAGAATGAATTCAAAGGTAATTCAGAAAGTCAAGGAAGAGATTCTTAGACTACTCAAGGCAGGTTTTATTAGGACAGCTAGGTATGTTGAATAGCTATCTAATATTGTGCCTGTGGTCAAGAAGAATGGTAAAATGAGAGTATGCATTTATTTCAGAAACTTAAATCTAGCAACTCCAAAAGATGAATACCCTATGCCTATAGTGGATCTGTTGGTAGACAGTTCAGCAGGGCATCAAGTTTTATCAATGATAGATGGGCATTCTGGTTATAACCAGATCTGCATCGCAAAGGAGGATGTCCACAAGACAACATTCAGGTGTCCTGGAAATGTTGGCACCTTCGAATGGGTTAAAATGCCATTTGGCTTGAAGAATGCTGGGCCTACATATCAGAGGGCTATGAACACTATCTTTCATGACCTCATTGGAAGGTATTTAGAGTGTTATATTGATGACATCGTAATTAAATCCCAATCCATGGAAGAGCATCTGTTTCACTTAGAAGCAGCCTTTGAAAGGATGAGAAAGTTCAAATTAAAGCTCAATCCTCTTAAATGTGCTTTTGGCGTATCATCTGGAAACTTCTTGGGTTATGTGGTACACAAGAAAGGAATACAGATTGATCAGAATAAAGCCAAAGCCATCATTGAAGCCAGGCCTCCATCAAGTAAGAAAGAATTACAAAGGTTCCTTGGACAGGTTAACTTTCTTCGAAGGTTCATTTCTAACACTGTAGGGAAAACTAAAGTATTTTCTTCCTTGTTAAGGCTGAAAGATGAAGGGGAATTTGTGTGAACAGCAGAGCATCAAATTGCTTTCGAAGGTATCAAAGCCTACTTGGCCAACCCTCCAGTGCTGATGCCACCAAAAGGAAATAAACCCTTGAAGTTGTACATAGCTGCAGCAGAAGATTCATTGGGAGCTTTCTTGGCTCAAGATAATGAAGAAGGCAAGAAGTACGTTGTTTATTACCTTAGTAGGTTTCTAAATTCTTGTGAATGTAAATATTCAGCTGTTGAAAAGCTGTGTCTTGCTTTGTATTTTGCTACAATGAAATTAAGATACTATCTCTTACCTACAACTGTCTTGGTAATTGTAACCACAGATTTGGTTAAATACATGTTATCCAGACCTATGTTGAGGGGGAGAATTGGCAAGTGGATACTAGCCTTTTCAGAATTTCATCTAGAGTATGTCCCCCAAAGGGCAGTAAAATGGCAGGTTTTAGCCAATTTTCTGGCAGACCATCCATCTCAAACAGAGAGCCAAGAGATAATGGAACTTGGTACGGCTAGTGTTGAGCCATGGCAGATGTGGTTCGATGGGTCGAAAGCCAATGGTTTAACTGGAATTGGTATCGTGATTAAGTCTCCACAAGGGGTAGAAACCACACATGGTTTCAGAGTGGATGAAGCCACTTGTTCCAATAACCAGGCTGAATATGAAGCCTTAATAGTGGGACTAGAAATTCTTATTGGATTACAAGTACATGCAGTTGACATATTTGGAGACTCTCAATTGGTGGTTAATTAAGTGAAAGAGATTTTCAAGTGTCAAAGCATAACTATTCTGCCATACTATGTTTGTCACGCCCCAAACTCGCCCCTAAAAGTTTGGGCATGACCATTACAGAAACGGACGCAAAACCTGATGTAGATAACCTATGGGGCCTGAACGGAAGCATTCAATAACCTAGAATAGCATAAAAAAATAATAGCCATTGAGCTAACACTACTATGCCAGGACCGCAGACAAAGCGTAATACAGATAAATATACAGTGACATGTAAGTGAAGATAACTATGTACATATACATCCACATTACATACACATGAAACATCATAATAGACATCTATGGTACAAATTAAAGCTTAACAAAACTCCATAATTGCACGGTCGACACCTAAGAGCTTAGATACTCAAGGCTTGACAACAGGTAACGGAAACCACAGGTTAAGGTTGACCTCCTGGTTGAGTACCTACAGAAACAGACATAGAATAAAGTGAGTCAAGCTCAGTGCATAATAGTACGTAAATCATGTTCAATTCAACAGTAAAGTATATATATAACTGCAACAGTATATAATTAACTACATTCTGTAAATATATCTCAAACAATCATAGTTCTAGTTTTCATAATAGAGCAGCTTTAAGCCCAGTATGTACAGAAGATACAGAATGGCCATATGCCCAAAATGAGAGAACAGCCACCGGCCCAGAAATAACAGAACGCATAAGCGTAATCATTTTCATATTCAGATCAGGTAGGTCCGAAGACCACAACACGTAGGTCCGAAGACCACAATAAAGTTGGTACCAACAGCCACGATATACACAAATCATCTTATGGTCTATTACAATTAGTCATAGTCGTCTCATGTATATCAGAATATTAATAATACTCCTTGATAAGGACGTTATCATTTACCTCGTACCACTCTTGATCCATTATTAACAAAACAGAATAAGTCGGAATACACGAGCATTATTGCTTCTCTTGTTCACTACCAATCAATAGAAGCATTTTACAGATAACAGAACGTTAGTAATGTTGAACAATCTCAATAATTCACATACATTTATTATGCGTGCTCATATCACATTACCAATGATCCTGAACCGTAATCGAAATACAAAATTAAGCCAATTCTTTCCATGTTCACATAGATTACACCAAGTGTTACCATATTGCTGCGTATAACAGAATATTATTAACAATAATTATTAATGGAAAAGAATGTACATGTGAAGTACTATTACTCACAGTGTTTGGCTGCTTGGTCTGCCCCTGTAGTTGTCCCTACACAATTTGTAATACACAAAGAAATCGAATCACATAAACTTATTTCGTTCTTAATTAATTCTCTTTATTCCAATTACACATCACTTTGCACTTCAACATAATTCAAACTAAATCTTTGAATCCCATTTCACACCCCACAATCGAGTTCATGTCATCCAGATCCTTACTAAATTATTTCCCTAATTTTTCCTTTACTTTATTACATGAATTCCCTATTTATAACAAAGTTCATTCTCTAAATTTAAACATAATTTCGAAACATCTCAGAAATCCAATTAAACTTGTACACGTATAATTCAACCCACCAATTCCATGATTCTATGTTTAATTTGGGCAACCTTAGTATTTATCATCACTAATTAATCTAGCGTTTCAAGAATAATGAGGATCTTTAGCAAAAATTCAAACTTCTTAAATCACCACTTTTAATTCCAATTTTCCCAATGATTCTACACCTAGGATTCACAATCCATCATTTAAACTCATCAATTTAACTCCCAACATCACAAACCATAAAACCCCAAATCTCAAGTTTGACATCAAATGTTTAAAACCATAAATTTTGCATTTATATACTCAAAATACCACAATCCATCCATGAATTCAAGTATTGCAAAAGAATAAGGGTCCCTACCTCAAGAATCAAGCAAGGGGCAAAGCTTTGAGACGAATTCCCCAAATCTCGAAATTCCAATCGGTTGAAGTTGTTCATCTTCTTGTCTTCTTCACTTCTTGGTGGAAGGTCTTGCTCAAACCTAAGGGAAATTGAAGTATTTGGGGATCAAAACCCTAGGGTTTTCGGACCTAGGGAGAGAAGAAAATGAGGGAAAAGGAAAAATGGAAGAAATGATCCAAAAATTCGTGTTTAAAGCTGCTGTCCCGTAATTCCCGCTAGAGCGGAGAAATTCCCGCTCGAGCGGACCTGTTAAAGACAGATCGAAACTTCAAACATGCGTAACTCTCCCATCCGGACTCCGTTTTAGGTCGTTCTTGTGCCCAAATTGAAGCCTCGGAAATAAGCTTTCCAACTATTCGAACCTCACATCCAAACTCAAAGTGTGGAAAAAGAAAAGGGCAAATGAGTGACGGTTGGTCACAAACAAATTATTCAAACTAAAGTTTTGGATCAAATCTTACTCTACCATCATATTACCACCACAATCAGTACCCCAGAATAAAATAAGGAGGTTCTAAATACCTTATTAAAAAAAAATGCCTCAGACGAACCCACGTGCTTCAAAATTCAAGCTGAACTAGGCGACCCGATCGAGCGCCCCACCTTGCGCTCGAGCGCTCAGACAAACAAAACCATCCGCTCGAGCGTCCATTTCTACGCTCGAGCGGGAATCTACAACCCTCAAAATCTCGAGCAGCCTGCAAAAATACTGGGAGTCTCACAAGTCCGCTCGAGCGGCCACTCCTCCGCTCGAGCGGAGGGAGAAATCTCTGGGTCGTCACAATGTTGTTGCATTGCATCTGCTTTCTCAATTTCAAATAGCAAATGTAACTCATGTTCCAAGATTCTTGAACAATAGAGCTAATGATGTAGCTCAGAAAGCTTCGAACTTCAAGAGAAGGGATAATACCCAAAGAGACATAAGCCAAACAACATATCAAAGATTAATACAACCTTTGAATAAAAAGAATGTGGTCTTGGAAGTCAATCATAATGGCTTACAAGAACAAGATTGGAGGCATCCAATAATGCAATACTTAGCTGGTCCATCTTCGAAGGCCAATAGGAAAATCAAATTGCAGTCTATACAATATATGATATATGGCAATGCTCTCTACAAAATGGGGGGAGATGGCTTATTGCTGGAATGTTTAGGCCCAAAAGAAGCATTAACAGCTATGGCTGAGGTTCATGAAGGCATCTGTGGTGCTCATCAGCCTGGTATAAAGATGAGATGGTTGCTTCGAAGGCATTCCTACTATTGGCCAATTATCCTTAAAGACTGCATAGAATATGCAAAGGATTGCCAGGCATGCCAAAAGCATGGCACAATAAGGCATGTGCCCATAACTGACCTTCATGCAGTAGTAAAGCCCTGGCCATTCAGAGGGTGGGCTATGGATATGATGGGGAAAATACACCCACCTTCTTCAAAGCATCATTGTTTCATTCTAGTGGCCACTGATTACTTTACTAAGTGGATAGAAGCCAAGCCATACAAGGCTGTAGATCAGACAGAGGTCATTGGGTTCGTTAAAGATTTGATCCCTAGATTTGGCATCCCACAAACTATAACTGTAAATAATAGGACTGTGTTTGATGGAAAGATGGTGAAGTCCTTTGTGGCAGAATTTGGAATTAGCCTTATTAATTCCACATCCTATTATGCGCAAGCCAATGGTCAAGCTGAGTCATCCAATAAATCCTTGAAAAAAAGAATACAAAAGGTTGTGGAGGATAATCCCAGGGATTGACATAACTTATTGTTGGATGTCTTGTGGGCTTATAGAACTTCCCCAAGGTCAAGCACAGGAGTCACTCCTTACACCTTAGTATATGGACATGATGCAATTTTACCTGTGGAAATTAATGTTAAATCTTTGAGGGTAAGATGCCAAGATCAGTTAGATCCTGAGCAGTACCATCAAAGTATGTGCTTGGAGTTAGAAGGCATAGATGAAACCAGGATTTTGGCATTAAACAACATTCTTTTCCAAAAGAAGAAAGCAGCCAAGAACTATAATAAGAAAGTCAAACACATTGGTTTTGATGAAGGTGATTTGGTTTGGAAAACAATACTCCCAATAGGAATTAAAAGCCACAAGTTTGGCAAATGGTCACCTAACTGGAAAGGACCATATCAGATTCATAGAGTTCTGCCTTTTGGAGCATACCATTTGAGAAATTTGAATGGGTATATACATCCCAAAAAGATTAATGGCAGATACTTGAAGCCTTATTTTTCAACCATTTGGGAAACACAAGGAATAAAGTAAAAAAACAAGTATAAGAATACAAGACTATTCAGATGATAGACAAAAATTTGTTCCTTTATAAAGAATTAAGTACATTTTGCCATAAATTGGCCCAAAAATCATTACAGTGTTTTAATTATTTTTGTACAACCGATTTCCTATTATTAAGTGAGGAAAATAGTCGAATAGCTGCAGCCATGTCTTCTTTTCAATCAGCCAGTCCTTGGTTGGTGATTTGCAATTTGGTATCAGTTCAGACTAAGGCTTGATTTACTGCAGCCAGCTCCTCTTCAAGCTGAGCTTTCTTTCCAAATTTGACTCGAAAGTGGAAGGCAGAGGAGTGTTGTTCTTTCAGAGTTAATACTTCGGTATGCACTTGGGAAACAAAACTCTGATCTCTAGCCAGTTTCTCATCCGCAGCCTTGGCAGCATGACAATGTTGAGATAGAAATCGAAAGTGGCTGCTGCCTGAGATAGGTGACTTGAGACGTTCACGCCGAACTGTTCAGCAACTTTGCAGCATTGGAGGAACCCATTTCTGATTATAGGCCTTTGTAGAGCCTTGAAGGAAATCCTCGAAAAAGAAATTAATAATTCTAGGCATGTATCCAGGTCTATCAAAGGTCCAAAAGGCTTGCTGCTGGAGGAAGAAGAACTCTAAAAATTTCGATGAGTCACCAAGACTAATGGCTCACCAAGATTGAATGTTGGAGAGGTAGAGGGTATGTCGAAGAGACTAGCTAGTCTGGCTTCGAAGACATCAACCTCATCCATAGACATGAGAGGCGTAGAAAGAATTGTGGTGGAAGGCATAGAGGACTGCATGGGGATAGGTTAGCAGTCTCCATGGTCCTAGCCACTAATGAGTCAAGTGAAGAAGGGCTGGAGCTAGGTAAAGGCAATGAACCTTGAGTTGGAGAGCTACCAGCGCCCTCAATAGGGGGATCAACTGCCATCATAGATGGAGTAGCAGTTGGAATTTCCTTGAAAGGAGGAGGGGCAAGGCTCGAAAGAGAAGTGTCAAGAGTCAAGCGATGAAGATATAGAGTCAAACCAAAAAAAAAGAGTTAAAGGAATGCTAGGGCTCACAGGGGGTATATGAAATGTGGGCCTATGAAGTGGAAGTATTATCTGAATGGCTTTCACATTCTGCATTTGATCAACTTTGATTGAAATTGAGGGAATCCTCATTGGAAGTATAGCCTCAGTACTTGCTGTTGCAAAAAGGAAGAGACGTAAGGTCAAGCTCTAGTGTCAAAATTTGATAAGGCAAAACAGTAGAAGCATGAAAGAAATTACTTGTTCTAGAAGCGCTGGCACTGATGGGAGAGCTGCGAAGAGAGTAATGTTCAGCAGTCTGTTGCCTTCTTACAGCTTCTTTTTGTAGTGCCTCAGCAGCAGCAGCTTCATCCCTCAGAAATTGTTGCTGCCTTCTTTTCTCAGCCCTCTCAAAGACAATCATTGCTTTGGAATGTTCTTGTTCTACTGCCTTGGCAACAGCTTCATGACTGGGATCTTCAATCAAGTCAGCAGCATGAATAGTCACTTTCTTGCTCTTCTTTCTTGGCAATGATACTACTGGCTCCTTCTCAACCTCTCTCTCTTCAATTTGGGAATCAAGTTATTCAAAAGTAAGCTCATGTTCCATTGCTTTGTCAACTATCTCTGAATTAGGATCTTCGACCAAATCAGAAGATGGGGCAGCCACCTTTGTTCTCGTCTTTCGTTGTAATGGTGTCTCTTGCTCTTGCTTAATCTCTCTCTCTTCATTTTGAGATTCAGATTCTTCAGGAGTGAGTACCAGTTTTCTTTTCTTTTTCTGCTGTTGTCTGGCCTTGAGAGCAGCTAGAGTTTCAGCTCTTTTAGGAGATTCTTCTTGTGGAGATCCTGCACCAAAATATGTAAATATAGAGGAGACAAATAAAAGAGTTGAAGGAAAGAAGAACTTAGAAATGCTTACCCTTCTTCGAAATAGCTCTGGTAACTCTAGCTGGAGGAGGTGAGGCTGCAGGAGAAGTTGTGGTAGCTGCAGAAGAGGGAGGAATGTTCTCAACTGTCGCTGACTTGGCCTTCGAAGGCACTCCTAACCCTATTAACAAGTCATGAGGGTGTGCAGATAAGCGCACTTCCATATTGGCTGTCCACTAGTTCTAGAATCTTTTCAAAACTAAGCTAGATGGAAGGAAAGGGACAAATTGAAATTCATTCAATTCGTTCAGCAGTTTGAGTATTGCCGCCTCTAGCTTTGATTTAGATATTCTCAAGTCTCTAGCTGTGAGGTGGACATTCGAGAGACTACAAAGTGGAACAGGTATCCCTTGGGTGAGCCCAAATTGTCTGGCAAACTAAGAGGGGCAGTACACCTCAGATATGCATTTATAACCTCGAGGGCTTAAAGTGCCAATAAACAGTTCCCTCGGTAACAAAATTGAAGCCCACATATCTTTGCGTGGTGAGGTGGAGCACTCTTTATTAGCCAGAAAAGTTTGCAGCCAAGCAGGTCCTTTATTAGCGTCGAAGGGACAAAAAAGGGAAGTAGGAGGAGAAATAGGGAGTTGGTAAAAGAAGGCAAAGTAATAAGCAAAAGAAGCAGGGTAAAGAGCAATCTTAGCATACTTTTCCCCATAGGTGCTAGGGTCCTGAACAAGGAATCTTAGGCATTTTTGGTGCAAATCAGTGAAATAGGCAAAAAGCCAGAGCTGGAGCACCCAAAGGGGACCTCCTTGGTTGACATCAAGAGGTTTTTCACAAAATTGGGAACAAGCCCTGTAAACATGACCTAAAAGATGAGGAGCAAGAGCTATACGTTTTTTCAAGACAAGTGCCTTCGCAAGTGGAGCAAATTCAGGCATAATCCTCTGAGATGAAGTGCAAAAGAGAAATTTGCACAACCAATATAAAATGAAGGAAAATAGTTCTCTATCTCTCACAGGGCCTTCCCTTTTATTTTCAGCCTTTACGAAGTCACTGTAAAAAGAGTTTAGGGTTGGAAGAGAAAATTTGACAAGGAGGTCCGGGTAGTTGGGAGTAAAAGGAGAACCATGGGGCGAAAGCCCTAAAAGATGGCAAATATCAAGAATGGTGGGGGCCATCATGCCGCACCGGAATTGGAAGAAATTAAAAGTTGTATTCCAAAAACATAGAGCAGCAGGGATTAAAAAGGGATCCTCAAGAATGATGAACCTGGAAAGACAAAGGGCGTCGAGGATGCAGAGCTCCTGTAGATCATCTTCTCTCGCAGACACAACCCTGTCATACCATTCCTCCCATTCAGCTCTCAATGTTAGCCAGCAGCGATAAGGCCGGGTCAATCTCCAATTGCTCCAGTCAAGCCCTCATTCGTAGAGAAGAAAATGATCCTCCAAACGAGGGTATAAAGCTGGGAGTTGGTCAGGAGCTTCCTGAAACATGGGACCTAGAACGTACTCTTGTTGGTTGCTGTGACGAGGAACAAAGAGACGTCCATCTATGGCGCTTGGCTCACCAGTTGTTAGCTTGGCGATTTCTTCATCAATACATCGTTTCAAAGCCATGGTAGATGATCGAATTGCCGCCAAGCACTTTTAGCGAGAGGAGGATTCATTGGTAAGAAGAAAGGAAGAAAGGGTTAGTAAGATCGGTAGAAAGAAGGGTTTGTCGTTAAAGAGCAAGTGATTTGAACAACAAAAAAAGGATTTTAAAAGCTTTTGTGTCTGAAAAATATATTGCGCAAGTCGCTAAGTACTAAAAGTACGAATACGAGGAGTCTCTTCCAATATTGATAGTTTTTTGAGGGAAAAGCACATTCCGGATGATGATGCCAGCTTTGACGCAAGATGTTTGGCTTTGAAACCAGGTTTTGGCGCCAAAAAATCAAACAATGACGGCTTTGAAATACAGAAGTCGGCTTCGAAGCATACTACCTGCTTAAAAATGTAAGGATACTCAAGGATGGGCTTACTTCGAAGAGATCAAAAACCTACAAAAGGTTTCTTAACAAAAGTAATACCCTTGAGGTAGAGCTTGAGGACCCTTAAGGAAGTAAATAGTTGTTCGAAACATCTAAACCAATAGTTGGTTTGTACATCAAAGAATTGTTTGTTTGGTTAAAACAATATACCCCAAGAGCAGTTTCCATATTGTTGTAAGTATGGACTGTTGCAAAACTAGTCAGCACTAACCATGACCATATTTTGGTTATGATTAAAACAGGCTATGAGGAGAAAAATTGTTAAAATTCGAAGCACCAATTCTAAACAAAAATCAACAAGAGTTGGTAACTATAGTCCATAAATTGGACAATTAATCTCAGCGTCCTTATTGGAATTAATTGGATCTATATTCGAAGGATAAGATTGTTAAAATTCGAAGCAATGAAAAATCAGCAGAATTGTCAATTCTATTCCAAAAGTTGGAAGAATTCATGTTGATTTTAGTGTTTTAACAATTGTGTTCAGCTTCGAAGAATGAGTTTGTTCAGTTCGAAACTCTAAATTGGCTCTTAAAGGTAAATGGAAACAAGGTCAAACAATGCCAAATGAAGGATTTTATTTATATTGAAGCCAAAGCAATTACATCAAATGACCCTATCTGGGTATGAACTCAAGCTCATAAAAATAAGGAATAGAATAAATAATAAGGTCATGAAATTTGGTCCAACAGTGATCAATGAATTTCTATTCTTTCTTTATTATATCTTCTATTTCTTCTAATGTTGGCTGTATAAGTTGGTGTGCTCTCACTTCGTAGTGGAGCTCTTTAGCCTTTATTTCAAAAGCTTCCTCTCTCAATCTTTGTTCCAATTCGTCTATGACCAAATCATCCTAATACGCAGAATCTTTATTCTTGAAATCATCGAATTCTTCGATGAAGTTCTCTGCTTCGTACTGGGCTTGAATTCGGAGAGACAAAAGTTGGTCCAAAGATTGTGTAGTAACCATGGAATTTCGATGCCAGTAGAGGAGCACTGGAAGTTGGTCGAGGAACATATGAAGTTCTGCTTGGGCAAGGGGATTAAGGACATGGCCCCTAGTTAGAATATCACAAGCCCATTGAAAGTTCTTGAGAGAGACTTCGTCCTCAAGAACATTGAAGGGCAAGTGAGAGAAAGCTGCAAGCAGAAGTTGAGCTTCTTTCCGCTCAGCTGAAGTAAGGGAAGGTGGAGGTTTGTAAGGTGGAAAGACTTTATCCATGGGAAGGGCAAGCCTCAGTTTCTCTGTCCAGGAAAGAGTTGGTGGAGGAGAAGGGGTAGATGGTTCTGCTTCAAAAGATGGAATAGATGCTTCTGTTTTAGAAGATGGAGAAAGAAGGTGTGGATGCTTCTATTATGGGAGATGGCACGAAGAAGGAACAAAGGCATTAATATAATCAAGCCAATCAGAAGAACAAAACTTCGCATTCTGGGCTAAGAATGATGGATTGTACCCTTGTGCTTCTTCTAGGTGCCGGGTAACATGCACAATCTTTGTAGGCATGGAGGATGTGTACCATGCTGCAAGCAGATTCTCTTCCAAACTACGTTGATGGTCAATGGGCACGTAGGGGTAGACCACTGAACTTCGAGCGTAGGAAGGAAACTCCAAAGGGTCAGTGAATTCAACAAAATGATGGTTGATTCGTTCCCTCAAATCGCAGGTCTCAGGGGTTGACCAACTTGTCCAGCCAGAAGCCCCAGAAGATGAAGAGGTTGCAGCTCTATCCCATGCAGAGGTTTGTGAAGAAGAGTTTCCCAAGTCCATATTTGCAATTTTTTGAATCAAAGATTTGGGAGTAGTTTGTTCGAAGCACAAGAGTGAGTCAGAGGAAGAACTTGTATCTATATTCGCAAGTTTTTGAATCGAAAGATTAAGAGCAATGTGTTCGTATTCCAAAGGTCGATAATTTGTAAAGGCATCCATGACCTGAATATGGAAAGGTGGATAAAGGTGGCTAATTAATGCATGAAAATTCTTTCGAGGAAGAACAACATCATCATATGACTCTTCGTATGCTCGATCAATGGAGGAGAAAGTTGATTCGGCCATAGAAGAAGTATCAGTCTATTCGAGTGCTAAGGTATTGGAGTGTTCACAAGATTGAAAGTGAATTAATGCAAATGATCATCAATAAATGACGATTGCATTTCCAGAATTTAGACCCCATGTACGTTCTAAAAAACGCGAGAAAAGAGCTTGGATCCACTAATATCACCAAGTATTGCGTATATTAGTGCGGGAGGTAATGTTGGCTACATATTTTGTAAAAGCCAATCACAATTCGACACGTGGCAGAGTAAGGGTAATATAGGAAGACTAGTCAAGTCTTTGATCCTGATCGTACACGTGGCAGTTAATATTGGTTCTCATGTGATCTGAGTAGCATTGGATCAGTAAAGAGATGCAAGGTGACGTGGCTTTAACGGTTACTCATATTCAAATTCAAATATAGGAGGGAAGCCTAACTGCAAATGATGGTGTAGTGGAACTACTTATAAGACGACATGATCAGCGATCATGGAGGAGCAGTTCGACGGTTTGAAGTGCAGTTCGAAGGTCATCCTTGACAAGTATAAATAGCAGGGAAGCCCCCAGAAAAAGCCCCCGGACTCAAATCCAAGAAACCAGTCATTTGCTTCATATTTTCTTTTTTAGTTTTACATTCACAGTCTTTACATTTCTTGCACTTTAAATACCTGTTCTTTACATTTCCACACTTTAAATTCCTGCACTGCACTTCGTTCATAGGAGTAGTTTCAAGTAGATTGTTGCTTTAAACCTTTCGAGGCTGAGTTTGGATCATTGTAAGTTTTCATTTTTATGAAATACTTCAATTATTCGTCATTTAACTGTTATTTTGCTTAAATTCTCCTAAGTCAAGCCACCAGTAAAAGTCCTCTTCATTGAGGCTGAAAGAACTATAACACAATCGTCTGATAATTGGTTGGCAATTATAATTTCTGTAAGTACTGATTGATCCTTGCTGGTACGCTTGCATTTACAAAAATACCCTTCGAAAGCCAAAAAGCGCACATGTGTTATGTGTTGATGAACAAATATGAGTTTTTTTTTATAATGTTGAAATTACTAAACGTATCACTTCAAAAAAATTCCTTAATATACTTTTTTCAAACGTAACATTCCAATATAACACTCAAAAAATGCAATACTCTAATATAACATACTAAAAAATTAGTGTATTTTTTTCAAATGTAACAACATAATATTTCAAAAAAACACATTAGTATACTTTTAGCAAACATAACAATGTAACATTTCAAAAAAATTCCTTAGTGTATTTTTTTTTTCCAAACATAACACTTCAATCACCGTAACACAAAAACTCTTTTTTTCCAAAACGTAACACTCTAATCAACGTAACACACTAAAATTTCTTAGTGTATTTTTTCCAAACGTAGTACTCTAATGTAACATCAGAAAACCACACTAATATAAATGTAAATTTTCATGTTCGACAACCAACACTTCAGCCACTAATCTCTACACAAATAATCTTCCATACCTCACCTTTCCATTCACATTTCAAAAATAAATCAAAATATTAAAAAAATAAATCACAAAAGAACATTCACTTAAATTCAATTTGGCACCAAATCAAATAATAAAATTTTTCAAAACAAAAGAGATTAATTGATTCAAAAAAAAACTTTTAGAACAAAATGAATCAATATTTTTGTCCATACAAGATTTATGGATAAATTTTCTATTTTATATAATACTCAGCAAAGCCCGGACACCAATGGGTGTTTGGGGATTTTTTTAGTGATTTTTTTGTCAACTTACTTTCATTTTTTCAGTAAATTTAAAAGAACTTTAAGCTTATAGATTTTAAGAGAAAATATATGTCAGTGGTTCTTTCCTAAAATCTATATATTAATAAAAAAAAATTAATTTTAATTCTTAAAATTTGTACAATTTATCATGAATCTGTAATTATTTTTCAAAAAGTTTGCTCATTGAAACAATTTGAAAAATTAGTTTTTCCTTAATTCAAAAAAATTAAAAAAAAAAAAACAAACTAAAATAGGAGATTTTTTAGACTTATTTTGGCTTCTGATTTTTTTAAAATTTTATTTATACAATAAAATTGACAAAAAGGCAAAAAAAAAGAAGAAAAAAGCGTGACTTTTTTTTATGCGAAACAGTAAAATGTCACTTTTGTTTGTCAACTCTACCTTTTTTAAAAATAAAAAAAAAAAAAAAGTCAAACAATTACTAAAAATAAAAAGTCAACAAAATTTATATAAAAATCAAAGATTCTATTTTTTTTTAAAACCTTTTTACAAGTTTTTTAGAAAATACACGACCTGTCTAGTTGAATTTTTGAATCACTTTTTCAAAACTCAAAATCTGTTTGGTTTAATTTTTGTAACATATATTTCAAAATTCTTTTCAAACCCAAGTTTTGAAATCCAAAATTTGTTTGGTTGAGATTTTCACAAACAAGCTTTCAAAACCCAGTTGACCAAGTAATTGAAATCAATTTTGTTTGATTTTCAAGTATTGACCAAATAATTTTTTATGTTTTCAAAGTATATGATCTAGATAACAAAATGTGAAGACATCAAAAATAAATTTAATAAATACATAAAATATTAAAATTGCATTTTTTTTTTAAATTGGGTGATTTTTTTTTTTCTTGTTGTATATTTGTCAAATTGTCATTATTCAATAATTTTATAAAAGTTTTTTCATAAATGTATAGAGATTGAGTGGATATAAAATCAAAAAACAAGTGTTCAAAATTTTAAAACATTCATAATAAATAAAGGAGTTAAATATCTAAAAATCTTATCTACACATTTGGTGGTAACTTAGGTCCTATCAAAAAAAATTTGAACCAATAAGTCCTATCTATAAATTAAAAGACATTTTTACCCTTCAATCCAAACAGTTATATATATATAACATAAGCGGCAGAGAGTCGTCGTCTTGTTAGGCAAAGTGCCTAACAGCCAAACCCTTCCCCCCTCCTTAATTATTTCTACCAGTATTTATTGTTCCCCGACTCTCTCCTCCAACATTTGGCAGCACCTCCACTTCTACGTAATTACAAACAATCACGTGATTGAGAAAACACAAAAAATTTACTACATATAATATTCTAACATTATAATATTCTCATTTTTAAACACAAACAATCTCCTCCAACATTATAATACTCTTAGTTTTAATCATGAAAAAAATTTAAAAATTTCTTAAAACTGACAATATTTTTAGAAAAAAATTTGAGAAATTTATTAGTTTTTATGAACTGAAATTATTCTCTGTTTTAAAATTGAGAACATTCTCAGTTTATAATATTCTCAATTTTAATCATGAAAAAAATTGAGAAATTTTTCAAAAATATCTAGTAAAATTGAGAAAATTTTTAAATTTTTTCAATATTAAAACTGAGAATATTATCATTTTTTCAATTTTAAACTGATAATATTCTCAATTTTAAAATTATAAAACTAAACACACTGATGATTCAAATAAATCAATAAACAAATAAACCGACTTTTCTTTTTCAAAATAGGCATTTCATTATGTTTTGGTGGAAATATTGAATTTCAATATTTCATTTTCTTAGGAAACGGATACATCTCGGACTGTTTTGAAGGAAAATAAACAAATTTTTGTTCTTTGGTAGCAGTAGAAGATGGTATTTACATGAGGCCTCTGGGCAATGTTATTTACCTCATGTGTGGGCCTTGCACATCCTCTCTCATCTGCCGCCAACTACTGGAAAAACTTTAAATAAATAAAATGCCTCTACTGTTAGGTCTCATAGCCACACTCAACAGATTTGATTGATTCCAAACACCTGCGTTATTTAGGTTTCATAGCCACACTCACTTGACTTCTCTCTCTCTCTCTCTCTCTCTTGATTAATCAATTTTTCTCTCTCTGGCGACGTTTGTTCGTTCTCTCCCTTCCTGCTCCATATCCCTCACCATTCGGAGGTTCCCCAGAGCTTCTTCAATGGCAGCTGAGGATGAACTTGATCAGGTTGGTACCGGAGCTTCGACTGAGGATGAAGTCGACAGAGAGACAAAAAGGGACTGACATCGACTGAGCTTCGAGATGAAGTCGACTGAGCTTCACATTCAACTCACTAACCTCTCCGATCTTCTTTTGCTTCACATCAATGAAGCAAAATGGGATTGACATCGTTCAAGAATGGATTGAGAGAGAGAGAGAGAGAGAGAGAGAGAGAGAGAGTGAGTGAATAAAGTACAGCAATGGATGTAAATCATCTGTTTAATGTTTTCATTTAGTAAGGATAGTTTCGTCATTTGAATGGATTATGGGACTTGCTAGTTAAAAGTTTTTGAACTAGGACTTAATGGACCATTATTTGCTAAAATGGGACTTGGCAGTAAATCACCCTAAATAAAAAATACAGAGTGAAACTCTACCATATAGATTAGATTAGCTTAGATAAATCTAAAAAGTACATACATATATGAAGAAGTAAACAAATTTGACTATAATATTGCAAAAAAGTTTTAACTATACAAGACCCAAAAAAAACTCAAAATTATTTTTAAAAACGCATAACCAACAAGTTTTGAATTTAATTTATTAAAAACTATTTTCAAAACTCATAACTAAACAAGTATTTAATTTTCAAAATTCTTTTTAAAAACTCAAAACTCAAAACTGATTTCAAAACTAAACCAAACGCAACTTTGAGTTTTTTATTTTTTGTTTTTTTATTTTTTATTTTTAGTGAAATTTTAAAATATTTTAAGCAATTTTTGTTATTTTTTAGATACACCTAATATAACAGTAATGGTTGGTGGTCCGAAATTCAGTGACTCGAATGGTTTGAAACTGTCAAAACGACATCGTTTTGGGCGCAAAACGACGTCGTTTTGACCGTTTCGAGCCATTTGAGCCACTGATTTTGTGGCCCTCAAACATTTTTCCCTAACATAATACACTTAAAAAGTATAATATTTGTAAAAAAATACTTAAAAAATTCATCCAAAATAAAAAATATATAAAAATTCAATATATTTTTTGTATTTTGTTGTATTCAATGATTTTTTTGTACATTTTTTTTTTTATTTTTAAGTAAATTAAAATTAAGTAAATCTAAAAATTAAAAAAAATATTAAAAATATAAAAATACGAATTGAAAACTCATAAAGCTGTTTTTAAAAATTCAAAACTAAATAAGATAAATTTAGTAATTTTTTTAACTTATATTTTAACCCAAAATATATATATATATATATTAAATAACCTGTCCCAAAGAAAGCATAGAGTCAGACAAGCAGAGAGTAAAAAAAGGGATAATATGTACCCATTAGATGTTAACAAAAGAAATTAGATGTTAACAAAAGAAAAAAGAGAAAATTATTGGAAATTCCCATCTTTGGGGGTTTTGTTCCTATTGGTCCTCCTTTTTATTAATGAGTGCTGCTATTAATATCCTATCAATTATTTTGAATCTTTTATTTTTTGACTCTTTTTTTTATTATAATATAATAATCTCAAATAAAATTTTTAAAAAATACATCAATAATTTTGAGACACCCTCTCTCACAATTGAGCCTACACACCCATTACATCATAAGACAAGGTTTATAAGAGTATCTACCTTCATTACTACCCATCCATCTTTCCCAAATCTCACATTCAAAATTTACCTACCCTCAAAATCTTGAAAATTCTTTGGGAGCAATATTCCGACGACAACGGCGACAATTATTCGATTACATACACTTCCCCGACAATGACAATGAGTGAAATTTTTTCTAACAATCACAACTCTATAAAACGAGAGGAGTACAACAATATAAGCTCATAAGAGGTTCATAACTTTGATAGTGTTGTTATCTCAAAGGATATTGGCCTTATAAGGGTAAGTTTCTTGAAAAATTTGGCAAAAATAATAAAAAATGTTCGTCATTTTTTTCAAAATTGAACTCCCAAACCTATGACCAATATTCGGGAATGCAAACCCGAACATTGTTCATTTGTTCGAGAATAGGTAACTGAACATTACTTATTTGTTCAAAAATAGATAACCGAATATTATTTTATGATTTTAAGGTTACGAACAAGTATGTAAAGATGAAGTAGTAATTATCTAATAGAAGTATATAACTTTAAATTGACAATGTTAGAAAAGACCCCAAGGAGAAAAGCAGTGCTTACAAGTATAGTGAGGGCATGGATGAGTGACAGAAAACAATTAGAGAAGTATGAAAGTAAATTATGTTGTGTGTATTGATTAGCCCAAAGGGTATCACTAGAAACTCATAATAGTCATACCACGTACGGAATGCCGTCTTCTGAATATCCTCCTCCCTTACCCTCAATTGGTGGTAACCCGATCTCAAGTCTATCTTGGAAAAGCAACAATGCCCCTTCAATTGATCAAACAAATCATCTATACGAGGCCTTGGGTACTTGTTTTTAACATTTACCCGGTTCAACTTCCAGTAGTCAATACAAAGTCGTAATGCACCATCTTTCTTTTTGGAAAATAGAGTCGGTGCTCCCCAAGATGAAGTACTAGGGCGGATAAAACCCTTATCTAATAGTACTTGGAGTTGAATCTTCAACTCACTCAACTCAGTAAGTGCAAACCTATAGGGTGCCATAGAAATCGGTGTCATGCCATGCATTAAATCAATAGAGAACTCAATCTCACGATAAGGTGGCAAACTAGTGAGATCCTCAGAAAAAACATCCAGGTATTTACAAACTACCCTTGGCAACTCAACTCGGATTTCATCACACTCACTACCTAAAAAGTTGGCGAGAAGACAACAAAGCTCACTCTGTCCGTACAGATTATACACCGGTGGTAAGACTTTATCAACTCGATCCCCAAAAAATAAAAGCAATCACCGCTTAATGTATATATAGAAACCCTCTGACGGTAACAATCTATGACAGCCCGATATGATGACAACTAGTCCATACCCAATATAGCATCAAAACTCGACATGTTAATCAACACAAAAGCAAAAGAAAGCCGGTGACCAACAACCTCTATGTCACAACCCCGACACCCCTTCCCTAAGACAATCTCATCACCAATAGGTGACTCTACACTGAGAGGAGATATTAACCAAGCCAATTCTAACCTCAAAGCCGATGCAAATGCAGACGAGATAAATGAATGGGATGTACCCTTACCAATACATTAGCAATATAATTGCATAATAAGAAAATATCTCTCACTATTGAAGGCGCTGGTACTAGGTCTAACGCTGTAACATACACACGCCATGTAGGTCCTTACTCTACCTACTCACCCCTCAGAGCATAAGCCTGATGCACTAACAGAGCCAAAGAGGCTCCCTGATTAGCCCTCGAGGCTTGTGCTGACTGTGTAAGCCAGTGGCTTTGTATCTGTCTCGAACCAAACGCACCAGGTGTGCCGCCCAATTGAAGGCAAAACCTCTTCATGTGCCCTGTTTGCCCACACTGATAACAAGTTGCCCTCTCCTCTAACTCTGGCTTTAAGAATGAGCCAAAGACGATATAGATCGCTGCCATCCTCCTCTCTGTGGGCAAGCTGGAGACTTGTGGCCCAACTGACCACACTTGAAACAAGTGAAATCTCTCTGACCATCTCTCCTAGAATCCAAACTCGGTACTGAAAAGTGGATCTCGATTGAACTCTCTGGGACTACTATGGGTTAGAACCCTTTTGCCTTTTATTGTCCCCCTGAACTTCCTGACTCCTCCTGAAGCCCCTCATCCGCTCTTCCTCCATTTGCATCATGGTCTCAAGATAAGCCTCCAACTCTACAAGTCATTTGTAATCTCTAATCATTGAATCGACTACCTTGAAAAAAAGCTCAGTCCTTAGCCCTTTCTCGAACTACACACAACGACACTTCTCTATCACTGCTAACTCTGGTGCAAATCTAAAGAAGCTAGTAAAGGCTGCCCCAAACTCGACTGCATGCATGTTAAATTGCTTGAGCTATGAGAACTGCTCCGTTAACTTTTCCCTAACAGTGGGAGGCAAAAACTTATTTTAGAAGGCATTGACAAAAGCCTTTCAAGTCACTCAAATGCATCCACGTGCATACTTTCACCATTGACCCGTATTTCCCTTCCGCTGGAAGGATGCTAGGGTCACTCTCAGTCCGTCATTCTCGATGCCAAGCATCTCAAACGTCTTCGCTATCAGCTCTAGCCACTCATCCTCCTTTAGTGGCTCATTGGATTCACTCAAAAACTCGTCCGGATTTGACTGAAAAAACTCTCACTTCAGAAAAGACTGCCCTGTCTCGGCAACATGGGCTTGGACTTGATTCTCAAGTTTGAGAATGTCTATTGTCATGACCCGAACCCACTTTCAAGGGTTAAGGACATAACCGGCCAGTAATCATGAGATTACCTACGGCCTCAGACCAAACCGAACATATTTTAACTGAGTTAATGGAGGCCAAACGGAAGCAATTTAAAACTTTGTCCATAGAGCTGTGCTTACATGGCACATCATCACAAATCATATATATGCATATTAATAACTTACAACAAAATATGTACTACACAAGGTTCTGTACATATAGGATCATATAAGTCTAAGTCAACCCAAGAAAACTATATACAACATATTCCAAGACTTCGCCTACATGACAAAATAAAACAGAATGACAAAAAGGCGAAGACGGGTCTCGTGCGTGAAACGCGAGGGTTGACTCTTCAAAACCCTTTGTTTTTCCTCACAGACTTCACTGGGGCTGGGTTTGGACTTCTCTTGGCTCACCTACAAATACATGAATGAGCGTGAGCGATAACCCAGTGAATAATATCAATTAAAGAAGCTATACAGACGAAATATAGAACAACATGCTTCCAATGGCCTTAGGCCCAATTCATGTTTCTATTTAACATATACACACGGTTTAGGTCAAGTGACTGTGGTTCCAAACAAACTGGCCTTTGGCCCATTCAAACTTTCATTTGTGTCAAAACGGCCTTTGGCCCATTCGTTCATGTCAAAAAGGCCTCTGGCCCATTCATTCCATTATTCTGATCAGACTGGCTTCTGGCCCACTCATTTGGTATAGCAAACATTGTCCACCAATAGAATCAATGAATTTATGAAACTTACATAGAAGTAAGCAATTGAACAACAACATATTTCAGATATCTCTGTTGAGATATACTCATAGTGATCGGTTGGTTGGTTTGCCCTGGAGCTCAACCCTACACATCATATAGCACATATGGGTCACAAACGATTCAATCCGTTCTTTAATTCACATATTCCTCTTTAGGCTTCATTCTTATCTCTTTAACTCAATTACAATGCTTAATGCATGCTTAAGAGTGCTTGTAAGTGAAAGAGGACGGAAAACGAAACACAGAATACACTTTCAAAATTTCAGAAAATAGGGTCCCCGCTCGAGCGTGGGATTCCTCGCTCAAACGGACCCGTTAGGTCTGCAAAAGTGCTGGTTGTATCATTTTTACGCTCGAGTGTGAACTCGGACGCTTGAGCGGAAGTTCATCCTACATAGCTCTCCGTTCGAGCGTGAACTTCCCCGCTCGAGCGGACACCATGCCTGCAAGAAAATACTGGGAGCTCGAAATCCCCGCTCGAGCGGACATAAAAAATTCTGGGTTTTCCAGAATGGTTCTTGAGCTCGAATTCAACACTCTAACCAACATTTCTTGCATGCCATGGCTCAAATTTCACATATACATGTACTAACATGATACCAACACGATACCAACACCAAATTACAACACAATGAAGCTTAATTTCTTGAATTACTTACATGCATGCCTCAAATTAACCCAAATTCATCACCAACACATCAAATTCAAACATGCAAAGCTCATACCTCCATGATCTACTATTGCATGTGAGAAATATTCATTTATATCAACTTAATTGGTGAAGAGATGATCAAATACATGGATTTCAACAAGATTCAACATAGATCATATACACTGTGTTCAAATATGGAAATTCATAGTAATTTCCTACATGCATGCATCCATTGACTTTAAATTCAACAAATACAACTCAATTTCATTTCAATTCTTACTCTTGGTCATTAATCAACTTTGAATACGTAAAATTACAACTAAAATCCATGAGTCAAGGGTTGATTACTCACCTAGGAGCCTTAATTCTCACAATGGTGGTTGAATCTTGCACCTAGCCTTCCCAATTCACAAATTTTGAGCCAAAATACACAAAGATGTCTCCTCTCTCTCTCAAGGTCGGCTCTCTTTTTCTTTAGGGAGTTGATTTCAGCCAAAATCATATTAAAGAGAGGAATTAAACATAATAAGGCCTTTTATATGGCCCTCACAAACACATTATTTTAATTCAAATTAATTGAGCACTATGACATTAATTTAAATCTGACTAATTTGATTCGAATCAATTTCCAATTAAATTTCACCGTAGGCTCTAAAAATTATGCCAATCGCAATGGCGTAATCAATTTCAGGTTCTGTGACCGATAAGGCCTTCAATTTAATTTCCAAAGTAGATAATCAAACAGATATTCCTACGGTGAACAGATAGAAATTCAAAACCACATATTTTCACATAATGGCACACAAAATCATATTAAACACATAATCATGCTCATATTAAGGATCAATTAGTATACTACAGAACAAAGATATTACATCTATGGATTCTAGTAATGCTTCGGCCATCTCGCGGGCTAAGGTGCCCATGGCTTGCTGACTTGTCAGTTCGGCCACGTTGGCCTGACTAACTCCCTTCTATTGTGTCGGAATATCATCTGGTAACGGCACCTCTTACCGTCTAAGCCTACCATGTCCACTACCGCGACCACGTCCTGACATCTTAATGAAGGTAACAAAAGAGATTAGCACATTTATAAATGCGCAGAAACTAACTCACTCGCGTCCTAATACGGTGGACAAGAGTAATTCCCTCCACATAGGCACATAATCACATAAACACATACGAATTTCCTTCCTGGATAATGAGCGTCTCGCGGTGTTGCGAGAGTTCCAATTAGAAACAGTAGTGATCAAGTGCTCTTCTAATATGATTTCTAAAAACTCGTAGACTCAATCAGCATCCTATAAATTAAATCCTATACCCATATAATCATATAGACATGTTATCACATAGCATTACAAACATACAAACATCTCTGTCAATTGAGATAAACCCATTATAGTAAGAACTACTTCCCACGTACCCAAAGTATTCAAACCTGATACGCTTTGATACTAAGTTGTAACACCCCGAAATAATTATAATAAACAACCATAATGATAATTAAACAACAACATAAATTAGAGTATGATATCCTTTCATTTCATAAAACTTAGTTGTACAAAAGATGTGGCACATGCAAATATGCATTCATAAGTCCTAAACCTAAATCTATAGTGTGTGTTAACAACAAAATAAGGAATAAAAGTTAAATAGATAATGGAAATGCCGTGAAGGCTATAACTTTCCAAGATAATGCTTGGTTACATCAAAAGTGAGTCTTAAGCTCAATACATATAAAGCCTTAGGCTTGTACAAACATCAAATACCAAATAACAAAACCGAACCTTCAGCTCTACAGTTCTCCCAAGCTAAGTCCTTGATGGAGACATGTCACCAGCACTTGAAAATGGTTATCCCACATAGGGTGATTCAAAACCCAGTAGAAATGATCCAACACAATATATGAATATTAACAAAGATATAAGAGTAAAATGCATATGCAATACACATGTCAAAACGTTTTGGTGCCGTTTGGTAACACTTACGTTTTCAGTTTTCTGTTTATATTTACAAAAAATTAAAAAACTCAAATAAAAACTTGTTTGATAAACTTTTTGATTTATAAATCAGTGGTCTCAGTTTATAAATTTGGCCAAAAAATGAAAACACAAAAAATGTGTTTCCATTTTGAGTTTTCAGTTTTTTTTTTTATCACCCAACACTAGCTAGCCACCACCCACCACCATTTTCCACCACCGTCTTCCGCCACCACCACCCACCACCCACTCCCCACCACCACCCACCACTTGCCCACCACCCACCACCACCACTACCACCGCCACCCGCGCCCACTGCCTACCACCACCGCCACCACCGCCACCCATCACCGCCACCACCGCCACCACCACCCACCTGCCATCCACTTGCCACCTTCCACTACCCGCCATTACCATCCATTGCCCGCCACCACCACCCGCCACTACTACTTGCCACCACTACTCACCACCACTTGCCATCCACCGCCACCATCACCTACCACCACCACTCGCCACCGCCACCACCCATCACCTACCACTCGTCCACCTACCTACCACCACACCCACTGTCACCTACCATCACCACCCACTCACCCACTACCACCACCACCCACCCACCACCACCAGCTATCCACCACCCACCGTCACCACTTTCCACCACCGTCTTCTGCCGCCACTTGCCATTTCTCACTCTTTTAAATTTTTTAAAACATTTTATCAATTACCAAACGTGTTTGTAGTTTATGTTTTTTTAAAATAAACAAAAACCAGTTTATAAAATTTTTGTAAATATAAACTGAAAACGTAAACGTTACCAAACACATAATTTATATTTCTTTCCCAAAACCATGCCATGCTTAGTTTATATCACAATTCTCAAGTCATGTGTTTTACAATAGAAAACAATGGGGAAATCTCAATCGGGACAACCTTTTACGGATATTTCGTCCGCGAGAAATCGTCAAATGGCACCCATGTAAACGTAGTCTATACAAGCACTACTATTGCCATTTTTACGGATATTTCGTTTGTGGTAATCAACACTCATGTATATGCGCGTTTTTTTGGACTTTCGCCCTGGACACATAGACCAACTTAATTTAGTGATGCATACCTCTTTCCAACATTCACCATATTTTCTCAAATTCATAGACATATGCAATGTATTAAATGGGCAACAATGTTTAATGCACAAAGATGAGAAATTAGTTTTAATTCACCTAATCTTTATGAAATTTCTACAATAATCATAGATATCCTCCACCGATAGCCCAAAATAGATATTTCTAAACAGATATCAAATCTCTAATACAGATAAACTTTCTAAATTTCAAGGTGAGTGGTAATACATATTAAACTCCACCATTTATATCAATATTCATCCAATTTCCTATTTCCAAAATTAAGTCCATTTATTTATACAAAACAAATATTGAAACATTTAGGTCAAAACCCCATTTTTCTTCCAAAATCCAATCCAAGTATCAAAATCAACAATTTTATCACCACTCAACCCCATTTCTACTCCCACAACCATTTTCCATACAACCATTTGAAAACCTCTCTTTTGATTTTAAATCAAAACCCTAGGTTTGTTCAAAATCCTCCAAAATCACAAGATTGTTTTATAAAAACAAATAGCTAGGATAAAAATCATAAGATAGTGTAGAAAATCCCTACTTCGAAGCTAGAAGACCAAGGAGAGAATGAAGAAACCTCAAAGAAGCCGAAATCCAACTTTGCTCGGATGAAAATGAAGCTCTAAGTAACCTCTACCCTTTTTTTCAAAGGGAATAGGGTGAAGAAATCAATGGATCCAAGTGTTTTAGAATAGAGAATGTGAGTTTTAGGGAGAGAGGGTCTCAATTTAGGGTTTTTAGAAAGTTTAGAGAGAGAGAGATATGAAAAAGTGACGTCAAATGGTATTTTTACGAACTAATATATGTACTGCTTGCTCGAGTGCAAGAGTTGTTGCTCGAGTGACCAGACATAATAAGTTGTTCCGCTTGAGAGCAGAATATACAATCCTAGAATTTTTACAAATGGAAGACCGTCGTTCGAGCGCAATAAGTCTCGCTTGAGCGAAGAACACTACCTTCCCAGTATCTTTGTAGGCCTGCAAAAGTACTGGGAGCTCACAAAACTCACTCGAGGGCAAGAAGCTTCGCTCAAGCGAAAAGGCCAGATTCTAGACAACAACAGCTTGAACCAACTAGCAACCAACTTGTTCCAAACACGACCAAGACACTCCAATACTCAAACTCAATGAGAAATAATGAGAAACACGGTATGAATATCTAAATAAGACAAATGAAACAATGATTCAAAATATCAACGGGTCAGGTCTAAATCATGAACGCTATATTTATTAATAAACCATAAAATCCTATTAGGTTAGGCCTTTCTAAAAAAGAAAAGAAAAAAAGTCCTATTATGTTGGGAATGTGATCCAACAGGTCTTTTAAAGGAAATGTGGTATGGACTTGGTGACGATTTTGGCCCTTTGTTGATGTGGTGGCACATTTTATAGGGATTTTGATTTCTTTCAATCATGTTGGGTATTTTCAGGGGTGTAAATTGGGTCTGTCTCGGCTCACCTAGGCCTATGTCAGGCCATCCGGGCTCTCGTCAAAATTTAGGTCGGGCCAGAAATTAGGCCCAAGCCTTGGGGATATTCGAGCCTAGGTTTGAGCCAGGCCTGAACAAATTTTTTTTTTTTTCCCTCATATTTTTCTACAAAAATTGTATTAATCTTCATTAAAAATGACATTGGGCCTTGTGCTGGGTTTTGAGTAGGCCTTGAACGGGCTGATGGACCGGACCAGGTGAGCTGGGCTTCAAAATGATGGCTCAAGACTAGGGTCCCGGAGAGGGCCCATCATAGGCCGTGGGCTAGCTTCAGGTTGCGGGCCGTTTTTACCCCTCTAGGTATTTTTTTCAAATATGTCCAGTATATTTTTTAAAAGTGATTAATTCATAATAAATAAAAAAAAAGTTCCTAGTATACTTTTTGTAAACATGGTTAATATAGAACAAATAAAAAAAAAATCTTAGTTTACTTTCAAATGTGAAACATGACTAGTATATTTTCCAAACGTGAGTGTATTTTTCAAACGTGACTAATACAAAATAAATAAAAAGCATTTAGTGTAATTTTTTCAACAGTGACTACGGTGTTTTCTAAATGTGACTAATACATTAAACAACACGGGCAATTGTGTCAATTCTCATTCAATGGGATTTTTGTTCATTAAAATAAAGGGTTGTTTGAGAAATAGGTTAAAAGTTGACTTTTTGATTTTTTTTTTTTAAATTGTATAAAAGTATAGAGAGATAATGTGACTAAAAAAAAAAAAGCCTAAAAACTAAAAAAAACTAAAAAAGCCCAAGTTGTCAAAATGGGCCAAAATTTGGACTAATTAATCCACAAGTTTGCATTTTGAGATGTATGGGTCAATCACCCAAGAAAAAATACAATTGGGAAAAAAATTATAATTATAATTATTAATATTTATAAAATTTCCTAAATTAATTAGGTCCTGTTTGGTTATCTTTTCAAATTGTAATTCTAAGAAAAAAAAAAAAATTCAAAACCTTTTTCAGAACTCATAACCAAACACACAATTCAAAATTCAATTAAAAAATTATTTTCAAAACACTTAACCAAACACACAACTCAAAATTCAATTCAAAATTATTTTCAAAATTCATAATCAAACTTTTTTCAAAACTCTATTATAAAAAAATTCAAAAAAAAAAAAAAATATTATTTTATTTTTTAAAATTATTTTTAGAATCATGATTTCGAATTATGATTTCAGGGTTTTGAGTTATGAGTTTTGAAAAGAAAACATTTATTTGATTATGAATTTTGAAAAGAGTTTTGAGTTGTATTTCATACACTTGTTCATTGCATTTTTTTAAAATATTTTAAAATGTTTAAGGAAATTTTATTTTTTATTTTAAAAATATAATTTTTATTTTTTAATTTTAAATATTTTATTTTATAAATATTTTTAAATATTTTTATTTATTATATATTTATTTTATTTAATTTAAAAAAAATTTGGATCGCTATATATATCTAAATCATGACAAAATATTTGGCTAATACTTAAAAAAATAAAAAAAATTATTTTTAAAAAAAATAAAAAATATTTTTTCAGAAAAATATAAAATATAAAATAATTTTAAAGAATGAAATAAAAATTATTTATTTGAATCTTTTTAATAAAATTTTGAAAAAAGTTTTGAAAAGAGTTTGGTTATGAATTTTGGAAAAAAAGTTTTTGAATTGAGTTTTGAGTTATGTGTTTGGTTATGATTTGAGTGTGGAGTTATGTTTTGAGTTTAAAATATTAAAATATATATATATATATATATTTAAAACTTGAAAATTTTAAAATATTTGAAATAAAAATTACATATTTAAAATAAAAAAATAAAATTTTCTTAAACATTTTTGAATATTTTAAAAAATAAATTCAAAAAATTTTAAAATACAAATTAAAATTCCAAAATCAAAACTCAGAATACAATTCAAAACTCTTTTCAAAATTTAAAATTCAAAAACTCAAAATTCGTTTCAAAATTTAGAACCAAACAAATTTATTTATTTATTTTTTATAAAAAACTCAATTCACAATTTCACACTCAAATCATAATTCTAAAACTAAACCAAATGTTTGGTTTAGTTTTAGAATTATGAATTAAGTGCGGAGTTATGTTTTGAGTTTTTGAATCATAATTTAAAGAGAAAAAATTTGTTTAGTTATGAATTTTGAAAGTAATTTTAGGATGGTTTATAATTTTTTTTGATTGATTGATGTGTATGTGAAAGAATGTGAGAGAAAAGAGGTGAGATGAGTGAAAAAATGATTAATTGAATAATAATAAAAAGAAGAAGAAGAAAGGAATTTAAAAATAATTTTAAATTATATTTTAAAAATATATTTGATTATCATGTTTTATTTAAATCATAATTTAAAAACAGAACACAACTTATTTAAATAGTTTTCAGAAAATTCAACTTTTGTATTTTCTATATTTTTTTGTGTTTGTTGAATTTTAAAAAAAAATATTTTAAGTAATTTTTTTAATTTTTAGACACACCTAACATAAATACATATAAAAAGTATAATTTTTGTAAAAAAATATTTTAAAAATTCACTAAATATAAAAAATATAAAAGAATATAAGAATTCAGTATATTTTTCTTATTTTTATGTATTTATTAATTTTTTAAAATATTTTTTTATAAATATTTTATTTTTTAAATATATGTAAGTAAGGTACATATAGAAAAATAAAAAAATACTTAAAATTTAAAAAATATTCACTAAAAATAAAAAAACACAAAAAAAACAAAAACTTAATTTTTAAAAAATTTAACCGAAAAAACCCAAATCATTAATTTTTTAAAAACTCAATTTTTAAAAATTTAACCCAAAAATTTACACATTAATTTTTTTAAAAAGTAAAACACAGTTTTTCAAAGCATCATGTGATATTAAAAAAAAAAAGGAAACAGAGAAATTCCCCCAAACACCAGAGAAAGAAGGCGCCTTTCATCTGAAGGTGGCAGGGTTTGAAGAGCGTTAGAGACAGAGAGAGAGAGAGAGCAGGTGTGTGAAGCAAAAATGATGTTGAGAACACCACCTCCAAGAAAGCGGAGGGCCGATTCGAGGCCACCTGAAAGCCCTACCTCCGATCATCAACTCGTCATCTTCGAAGATCTTCCAGTGCCAGAATCGTCTCACCATCATTCCGACCAAATGCTCTGCACTTATCAATGTCGTCAGATGGTAATTCTTTTCCCTTCTGATTTTGCTCAGATATCGCATTTCTTGAAATCCAAACGCTTTGAATATTGAAACCAATTTCTTGGATTGTTGATGGCAGAGAGCCCCATACTTGTTCAATTCTGTACCCACGATTCGCTTTTGGTTTACTTCACATTGTGTATGTATTTGTTGATTTGATTGGCAAGTAGAATTGCTAGTTACCTTGATTTTGGTGCTTTGCTGATTCACTTGTTTCTGGATTATGTAGGGTTTTGTTAGTCTTACTAGATCAATCTTCAAAATCAAAGTGTATGAAATGAAGAGAATTTGGCTAGAGTGATTGCAACCGAACCAATAAACTGTTAGAAAATCCTGTCAAAACATGTAAAAAAAAAAAAAAAAGAAGGGGGAATTTTACTTTAACAAAGGCATTGTAAACAATTTACAGGCCATGATGTTGCTCTATTTTTCTACTTAGCTTCTGACATTAGAAAAAAGGGGGGAAAAGAAGGAAAGCCATCCTTTCTTTGATTTTCATTTATGTTTAACTTTTGACATGCAAATGCATATTAATAGTTCTTTTTGATCATGGACCTTTGGTTGTTATAAGTTTCTATGACCAATCAGTATAAAATTGGAGGCTTTGGCACCATCTCTATTTCATTATCAACTGATAAACTGTTAGCTCGAGTGGTATCTCCAGGCACCCTCCTTAAGTGTAACTTATGAGCAAATGAAGTTTCTTATCTAATTTTTGATTTGGCCAAAGATGCTATCCTTGTACATGGATGTTATTAGCAGTGGTTTCTTAACTTGTATATTTTATTTTTTCTATCATAATTTGATAGTGCCTATAGAGCAGCAGTTGGCTGTTTTGAATCAAAAACTATATGACTTCTCCTCCCCCACTTGCATCGCAGTTTTGTAAGCGATAAATTTAATTAAAAATGAAGAGTTATGTAGAATGATTGACAAGATGGAGAAGCTTGACATAAGAAACTAATTAGAACAATCGAATCATATCCTTGCAAACAAAACAAAACATTCCAAAGCCTACATGACTAACCCTTGATGACCCTTAACACATTCAAGGGATCTGGCCTTCCTCTTACTTAGCTAGGAAGTTTGCTCTTTGTTGCTCGACATCTATAAAGTCTAAGAGAAAGAAAAAATCACCGTACTGGAGACATCCCAAATTTTCTTGTAAGTCACCATAAAGTTTCTTCCTTGTCCAACTTGCGATAGCCAGCAATCTTGTTCCATCAAGAGATGGGTCACTTTTGAAGAGGCGGACTCTTTAAGACCCTTGAGCACACGTAAGCTTTATGCTTAAATAACATCTATTTGATTGATATGGCATATAAATTTGCTGCTACACTAAGAACTTCAAAACTTGCTGTCCATTCTTATTTTCCCTTTGTCCCTACGGGTAGTTGTCAAATCAAGTTTAATCACATCACTAGGAGGGGGAGGGGGAGGGAGAGGCGGAGGAAAGGGGTGGTAGCGGTGGCAGCGGGGAAGGAGTGGAGAGGGGTGGTTGAAAAAGAGGTGGTCAATGGGGTGGGGAGGGGTAGCAGTGAGTGACAGTGGTGATTAGGGTTTGGAAGATGGTGGCGAGTGGGTGTCTAGAGAAGTGGCAGTTAGGGTTTAGAAGATGGTGAATGGAGAAATTTTGTTATTTAAATTTTAAGGTTTTTGTCCAATGTCCTTAAAGGTAATTTTGTTAAGGGATAGATTGTAATAAAAAAATTAAAAATGATGGGTACAATGAGATAAAAAATGTGGTGTAAATAGAAGTTCCCCGAAATGCCCTTGATACTAAACCAAGTCTTCATTTTAACTTCTTTATTTGCAATTATTTGTTACTTTTATTTCAACATTTTTGCCTCAGTTTCTTAATATAAACTTTAGCTTTGTGCACTTTGGAATATGAATTAGAGATATTGTATTCTATCTTATGGAAACCTTCCCTTTGCATATATATTGCATAATTTATATTTGAAATTCTTGATAGTGGAAGTAAGTTCTTAGTAGCAGGATTGCCTTCATGTATATATTTTTTTATAGGTTTCTTTGGTTGGATTGTAATTAATGGGCTAGTTTAATTTGTCATTGATGTAGGTTAAATCGGAATTCTTTGATGCTTTAAGCAGTGCAGAGAAGCAAGCACATGACTATCAATCTAAATTTGAGGCACTAAATGATGACTTCTGCAAGGCTGGTGGGTTATCTATATGAGATTGTTTCAACATTTGGTTGAGATTAAGTTTTAGCTCTAAACTCAGCTTTCAGTTATGTTCACATCTTATGTATTGTGCAAGGATTGGCAGGGCAAACATATCTAACTTGAATCTTGGTTGTTTCCTTACAATAAAAATACCATATTAATTTTTGCTTTTCCAAATGCGTGTGTTTGGTTTTAGTTTTTTGGATTAAACTTTTTGAAAACTAAGTTTTTTTGTTATTCGTGTTTTTTTTTATTTTTAGTGAATATTTTTAAAATTTTAAGCATTTTTCTTAATACTTTTTTAGGTGCACCTTACTTAGATGTTTTTAAATTTTAAAAATTTGTGAAAAAATATTTTAAAAATTAATAAATACATAAAAATAGGAAAAATATACTGAATTCTTGTATTTTTGATATTTAGTGAATTTTTAAAAGATTTTTTTCACAAAAATTATACTTTTTATGTGTATTTATGTTAGGTGTGTCTAAAAATTTTAAAAATTGCTTAAAATATTAAAAAAATTCAGTAAAAAACAAAAAAACAGAGAAAACAAGAAAGTAGAATTTTTTGAAAAGTATTTTTGAAAAACCAAAAAGAAGCAAAGTGAATGGTATTTTGTTTAATTACTTCAAGCGGCCCCTTTTTTGTGGGCTAACAGTGTTGTATACTTTAGTTGTTATTTTGTTCTTTTGATTTTTGACTAATAATGCATAGAGTTGAGAAAAATATGATTGGTGCCGCCCACCCCCATCCCCACCTGCACCCAAAAAAAAAAAAAAGAGGCTTGGGACTAAGGTTTTAATAAAAGAACAAAGGATTTCTTACAATTAGGTATAGCAGGCTAGGGCTTTAAAATCTCGTTTAATGGTTGGAACTTGAAAGATAAGATCAGGCTCGAGTATGGACTAATGATGAAAATGCTTGAGGTCGGGTTTGAAATTAGAGGTGATAACTTGCTAGATTTATCGAGAGGGCAAGGAGATATAGGTTTTGGGGTTGGAACTTAAAAGTTAGTATTATTGCCTAGGGTCAGAGGCTAACTTGAATTTCACTTTGTGCACTCATTCTTTAATTTCAACAATTTAGTCTTCAAACTTCAACCCATGCTTCAATGCAGTCCTCCTTTTACCCCACTGTTTGAAATTTGAGTGAAAATTGAAACACGAGGGACCAAGTGAAATTTGAAGTTTTAAATTGTAATTTGTCAAACACATTTTTTCTTCTAATGCTCTTAAATTGTGCTCTTGTGGCCATCACGCGAGTACTTTCTGTTCAAAGAGACCACATTGAGACACAAGGTGAACTTTGAGGACTTAATTGTTATAATTAAAAGATATCCATAATTGATCAATTTTCTTTATCTCCTCTTTTGGAGGATAAGAGGGTTTGGACTCTTCATTCGTCCGGAATATTTTCTTGTAAGTTTTTTTTTGATTACATCATTGATAATCCTCAAACTCCACAGTTTCCCTTTTGCAAAAGAGTTTGGAAGGCTTGTGCTCCCTTAAAGGTAAAGGTGTTCATGTGGGCCTTGGTTCATAGAGGCATTTTGACAAATGATACATTGCAGAAAAGGAGACCTAATCGTGTTCTAAATCCTCAGTGGTGCATTCTGTGTTATAAGAACGGGGAGTCCGTGGATCATTTATTCTTGCATTGTCCAATAGCTTTGAATTTATGGCATAGATTGTTTTCTTTGGGAAATGTTATGTGGGTTGCCCCAAAAGGGAGTGCGCATATGCTCTTAGTTGATTTTCGCATATTTGGAGGATCGAAGAGAGCCAAAATTTTATGGTCTTGTGCCATCTTTGTAATTTTTTGGGTTCTATGGATGGAGCGAAATCAGACGTTGTTTGAAGAGAAGTTTCGGGAGGTGGGCTGTTTGTGGGATCATGTTTGTCACTTATCTTCTTTTTGGGCTTCAGGGAACTCTTTATTTAAGGGAGTTTCACTTTTTTTGTTAGCTAGAGATTGGTTGGCAGTCTGTGCTATGTAGGCTTTTGTTCGTGTTTAGCTTGTTACGGGTTCTTTTTGTGTTTGTGTTCTCATTGTCCTATTGTAAGAGGATGCCTTATCCTCTTTTTCTTTTTTGATTTATCAATAAAGCTTTTGTTGTTGATCAAAAAAAAAAAAAAAAAAGATGAGAAAATTTTACCGAAAGTTTATTAATCCAAACTTGCTTAATTGTTTTTACAAAAAAATTACTTAAATGAAGAAGTTAGTAGCTCCCCCCTACTATGAAAAGGATTCTTTACATCCTACTACATAGTGGTTTCCTAAACTAAGGATCAGATAATTCTATACAAGTAAATGGCAGTAAAAAACTACTAATCAAACAAAACTAGCTTAGACTTTATAGACATACACAATTACTAATATACTCTTAGGGTGCATTTGGATAGATGTGGATTTTAAATAAAGGGATTTGATGTTAAATGGATAGAAAAACAATGGAAGAAGATAAGTTGAGATAGAAGATAATTATTTATTGTAGTAGGATCCTTATAGTTAGAAAGATAATTGTTAGAATGATTTCAAATAATTGGTTTTACATGGTTATTTCAAATCCATCATGATAAAGCTATTTAACTCAATTTTGAAATTAATAAGTAAAATATCATATCAAAATTTGTTTTATTGTCTTTGAATGATTAAAGTCAAATCCCTTGATTTGAAATCAACATCTATCCAAACGGACCATTATTGTGAAAATTTTCATTTTCTTGGATGAATAGATATTAGATCCATGTAGATTCAAATCCATGTAGATTCACTCAACTCAATTGGGAGTAATTTTAGTAATGTGAGGCTCATTGCAGGACCAATAGGTTTATAGATGGGGCTCAACATGGGGATGCTCTCTCTCTCTCTCTTTTTTTTCTTCCCTCCTTTTCCAAGCATATGCTTTAAGAGGTTGATTCCCATCACTCATCTACAATGATTTTGCATATAATTAGTTAATGTTGTCCTTGCAAGTCAGAAATATTCATATTGTCTGCAATCTTTCACTATGCAGTGCAAAAGGTGTATCAACAATTCTTATTTATCTATTTATATCAGTAAGAGGTATCTCTTCATTTGTATCTGATTGATCATCATTTGCCCATATACATGACTGGGAGTCAAGATATTTTATGTCCTATACTCTCACAAGGTTAAACTTTCTCGTACAATGTACTTTTTTGCAGTATCATTAATGCGTAATCTATAAGATATTGCACAAATGTTTAATGAGTGGGTCATCTAAGTTAATATGTGTGGTTCCTTCTTTGCCTTCACATTTTTTCCTTATAATTTGTAAAATGCATTCTTACAAGCTCTTTTCTATGGACATTGAGTGTCCATTTGTGTGAGCTTGTATTATCCATTGATCCTTTTCTACATTTTATAGAATCTGAGAGGAAGAAACTTAGAGATAAATTCCTTTATACGGAACAAGAACTTGCTGGTACTAAAGGACGGGAGCAGGCGTTACAAGAGCAGCTACTGAAGGAGGTCACTGATTCTCAGGAAAGAATGAAGAAACAAATACAAGCATACAGTGAACTTGAGGTTCTGTTTTTTTTAGCTTGCTTTTACCCGTCTATTGCATGTCATGTAAAATGTATTGCTGTTAATTCTGTATTTTCATGTTCTGTTAATGCAGTTAGTAATTACCACCTTCTTAAGTACTTGCATTAAATGTTCAAAGTCTCAATGTTGGTTCTTGTTTCTAATGTTTTTTTCCCTCCTTTTTTGGGTGGGGGTTGACAAGCTCAAGCTCCTTTCACAGGCTTAATGTTCAACCTACGATCGCCAATTTCTTGTTGAACCCATGTAATTGTGGTGTATGTAATGGGAAAAGGACATAGCTTGCCTCTTGCTTTGGGTGTGGTGTGATGGGGTTAGTAAATTTATTGTAGAACATTGTTTTCAAAATGCAAATGCATTTTATTAGTATCATAAAACTCAAGGACAATATTGCCACTATTTTAAAGCCTAGTAAGTATTGTCTTCTCTACGTAGTTGTGATGGTTAAATTATGATTTTTCTTATGTTGGATCATCATGTACTACATTTTGGAGGGGGGAAAAAAAAATTGAGAACCAATATTTACTTAAGAATGTTTAATGTTCACTAGTAGGCAAAGTTTTTAAAGGCGAATGTGTAATGTGAGGCGTTTTACCTCTCATGAGGCGAGGTGTAAGCTTTAAGGCGTTGAAGCGTAAACATTTCAAATTCTAAATTTTTATATTTAGTAAATAATTTAAATATTTTAAAACAATAAATAAATGCATCAAAATTAAATATAAAGGTGTAAATACTTTTTTGCTCAAGGCTCAATGCAAAAAAGGAAGCTTTGCTTTGTTGAAAGTGAAATTGGTATTTTTAACTTTTGTGATTGAGCTTCTCACTGAGTGTTAACTCTGTGTTTTTTCTTGATTGGTTGTTTACAAATTTTTCCTATAAAATATAGTTGCAAAAGGGGTTCTTTTTTGTTCTTTATGCTTAAACCATCTACTAGACTAAGTTTAACAAGAGCCGAAGTCAAACTTTTCATATGCGTACTCCTCATATGCTTATGCATAGGTGTACAAGACGCACCTAAAGCCCATGTCTTAGATTGTGTGTGCAAGCATTTGATGAGTAAAGCCTACAAATCAAAGCCTCGAGGCATTTTGCTTTAGCCTCGCCTCGAGGCGGACCTCAGTAACACCTTTTAAAACTAGTAGGTCAAATTTTTTTGACATGAATTCAGGACCCATTTAGTAGTTTTTTGGTTTCAATTGGTGACTACTTGTACATTGTAAATTACAATTAATAGAAAATCCACAGAAGGATTTCAAACTTAAAGATTTAGTTGGGTTGTCAAACAATTAGATAAATGTTGGGTGTTTCAAATATGTTCTCAGTTGGGAAGTGATAATATTGAAGGGTTCATCTAAGTTGAAGGGCACTCCATATGATTTTCATGGGCATTTATGCAAGTTTAATGACAATGAAGAAGTTGCAGGCTTGTATTAGTTTGGGTGGTGTTGGTGCGTAGGCAGCCTGTGGGCCCGTTGGAATAATAGTAGGCATTGAGATGGAAAAAAAAATTTCAAATGGCAGAGAGGGGGAAGGGTTGAGGCATCGTTATTGGGGAGAGAGAGAGGAACAAAGCATAGGGGAAACATTCCCTGGTAGAGAGTTGCTTGGCTGGGCCAAAGGGGTGCTGAGCATGTTGCTACCAAGTGGGGTGGACGTGTTCGAGCAGAGAATCATTGGCACAACTGTGGGTTCGTTCCTTGGCACCATGGCTCAAGATGATGTGGTGTCATGATGGCTCGTGGCGCGCCACTTGAGGATCCATGCGTCAGTATTTGGTGATGGACGGTGCCTATGGATCTGGCACATGGCAGCCAGATACAGATACCCATAATTGGAATGAAGAAAATTCATTCTTCGGTTGGATCAAAATTTGTTCCTGGACTTTTGGTTGCTTGCTTGCGTTCTTCCAATTCATACTCTAGATTTATATGTAGTCTGAAAAGGGGGCTTGTCTGGTGGAGGTTGAGAGAGGCTGAGAGCTGAAACTTAAGTCTTGTATTCCTTTTTTAAAAAATAAATAAATTATGTTTTGCTTTAGTAGCAATGTTGCTACTGTATGCTATAGCAGCAATTATGGTATGGAATGAGATATCCAACAACATAAGCAGTAACATGTCAATTTTATAAATGAGGTAGTGGTTTTGAATTTTGGATTGGTTTACTGGCCTCTGTGATGCCAGAATTATATGAGGCCAGTTGGTTCTATGATTTTTAAACTCAGGGCCAAGTTGACAAAAAAAGAACTGTTGGATCATAGATTGACTTTAGGTTATCTTATTTTAAAAGAGAAGCCTTAATTTATGACTTGAAACTAACAAAAGTAGTATTTCTCTATCATAGATGTGTGTATTCAACAACTGTGTAGTTGGAGATATATTTTGAGTGTTCAGTTCCATTGTCCTTGAAATTCGTGTTCATATTATTTCATTCTAAACTATTTGGCGGTATATCTTTTGCTTGATTTATTTGTTTTTGCCATCATTTCCTTCTAATAGTTTATGTCATCTGATTGTAGGTGAAGCTCCAAAGTGAAATGAATCTTCGCAAAAAAGCTGAGGCTTCAGCAGCTTTAGCTGAAGAGAAGGCAAGCCTTTCAGAAGGGAAACTGAGCAGTCTTTCTGAAAGCATCGAAAGGGAAAAGAAACATTTTCATGATGAGCTTGTACATATGAAAAGGGAATCAAAATTTTCAATTTCTAGAATAAGTGCAGATGTGAGTTGCTAAATGTGTTTATTGAATCAAAAGAGCTTGTGGTTAAACATTTATTGGAGTAATTTTTTCTTTTTTATTTATCTTTATGTTTTTTTTTGTTTTGTTTTTTGGGTTTAGCTTGAAAGGATGAAATGCAGAGCCAATAATGCTGAAAACGAATCGGTGCTGCTGAAGCAGCAGCTTGAAGAACTTAGAAATCGGCTTAATGAGGTAACTAGTTTTGTGGTTTTCTTGTTCTTTTGCCTTATATGTATATAAAATACCACTTTTTCTTGTTCTTGAATATCACATTGGACATGATGTGAGTACCATTTGAAGGTTTCTTTTTCATGTATTATATATATATTTTTTGTTTCTTCTTATTTTGAAAATTTGCTGTAGCTGTTCAACTTGTGAAAATCAGTTCACATCTTTGTTTTCCAACTCAACTTTTTTATTTTTATTTTTTCATTTTTTGGGATGTACATTTTGGAAATATATATCTAATACATGTATAAATTTACAAAGCAGAGATCTCTTCCGCTATAGGCCTCCATGTGTCACTTTTGTATGCATCATATGAGTTTGCTCCCTTTCTCCACTTTTGCTTTTCATTTCTAAGGTTTCTAAAGTCAATTAATTGTTGCAGGACTCTATTAATAAGGATTAAACATGTAACTAAAACATTCAAAAACTCTCTCCTCTCCCCCTCTGCTTCCCCTCTACTATCAAATGTTCAACTCACTTTCAAATATTAAATTTTAAAGTCAACTTTCTTCCTTCCATTCCCAATTTTTTTTTTTTTGATATCTCTCTCTATGTCTAAACCACTTGATTATTATTGATTAGATTCTATTTTTTTTTATAAAGAAAAGCCATCATGTAAAAAAAAATACTAGAAAAGTTCAATTTAATAATTACTTTCCGTTATTTAGATGCATTTTATTTTGTTGAATTTTTAAAATATAAAATAGAATTTCACACATTTGTATTTACCTTCATTAGTTGCACAATATTTTGGAATTTGGTTAACTTCCCAGCCAACCAAGTAATATTAACTTATGTATTAAGTGACCGGCCCAACTTTATTATCTTGGCCGGACTATATTGGGTGATGGGTGGAATGGGGGACCTAGGCCTTGTTTGGTTTGTGTTTTGGGATATTTCAAAAATAATTTTCTGGAGAGAGTTTAGAAAATTTGAAAATTTGTTTGGTTGTATATATTGAAAATAGTTTTGGAGTTTGTGATGATTTGATATTTTTTTGTAGTTGAATAGATGGGTGTGAGAGAAAAAGTGATTGAGAAGGAGAGACGAGAGAGAAAAAGTGAATTGATTGATGTCTAGTAGAGAGAAAAGTGATTTTGGATTTTTTTTTTTTATATATAAATTTTCAACCAAATATGTTTTGGAATTTTTCTCCAAAAACATGTTTTGAAGACAAACCAAACATGCCCTAGCCTTTAACATAGGGTTGGGTTAAACTGACATTTTTATGTTAAATCAATTTTATGAGTCAATTTGAACTGTAGAACCACTAGCCCAACCTCTAATATATATGACTGAATTATCCTAATAACACTCCAAATAAAAAATCTTACTTTCCGATACATTTATATGGGATTTTAACTGCAGCATGTTGTAGGTTTAATTTAATACATGATGTCATTTTTAAATTATGTGCACAAAATCTCTTACTGTCTCTCTCCTGTTCCATGGGCGTGGGTTACATGGTTCTACAGCTAATTTGGTATGTATACATGCAGCCAGTATATATTTTTGTCTGTGTGTTTGACAACTCCATAAATTCATTGAAGTGTGATAGCATGAATTGATCATTTTATTTACTTCATTAGAGCTTGCACCAGAAGAGTGAACTAGAGAAGAAATTATCAAGTTTCACATTTCAAGAAGTTCCTTCCACAAACAGTGATATTTTGGTGAAGCATTTGCAAGAAGAGTTACGGATTTATGTAAGTTTTTTTTTGTGTGCACATTATGACCGGTATTATGCTAAATGACTGTTATTCATTGAGTCACATATGGATTGAATTACTATGAAACTAATTCATTTCTATATACTAATATTTATTTTGAAATTTAAATTTTTTGAATTTTTCTGTACAAATTATAATTTTTTGGTACCATGTTTAGAGTTTGTTGAGCTAATAGATTAGCATAGAGTGACTGATCACATATGTTAAGTTCATCTCAGACAATAAAATTTGGTGCCACCTGGCCAAAAAAAAGAAGCTATTATTTCTAAATATTTTTAAACTTAACAAATATCCACTATACATCCTTTGATTGCAATTTATAAATCTTAAAGGTGTCTCCATATAATAGTTTTACTTAAAATAGCTGTAAAAGTTAAAGGGAAATCAAACAAGATGTGATGGATCTTTAGAGAGCATTATGGCTTTGTGGCTTCATTTGGGAAAGAAATTGTGATCACATTATATTTTGATGAAAGAAGAAGTTTATTTGCAAATTGTGTTTGTGGCATTTGGTTACCTTACATTAAATTAAGAAGAAATGCACTTCACATGTGCACAATACTCGTAAGAAAACCACAACTCAGCCTCTACAGCACACTCGGGAAGCCATCATCACACTGCAACCCAAAACAACTTCGCATTTGGTGAACCAGGAATATAAACCGGGCTGTTAGCATTGCACCATGCATTGGAAATCCTCTAGCTCAGTGACATATGGGCACATCTCAAACAAGCAAAATATCACTTGACATGTCATGTGTAAAGGGATATCCAAAAGTTGCAGCACACTAGAGACCACTAAAGTAGTGTCCAGTTAGGTGTCACGGAAAGGAGACCCATCGAAGCAAACAATAAAATCTTGCCCTTTGAATGACAAATGCATACATCTTAAAGCCATTCCCATCTCCTTTCCAAGAAAAAGCAAAGAGAGCGATGTGTTTTCTTTACTATCTATGCATGCTCCAGCCATGGTTATTTTGGGTGTTGAGCTACTTTGCACTGAGATAGATGCCTTGCTATAACGAGTTTTACATTATCTAGTAATGGTGTGTAACAAATTGCTTTTACCGATTAGTTTTTATGACCATAGTTCTTTAATTTGTTATTTTTATTTGCATTGGCATTGATTCAGGAGTCTGAAGTGCGAGAAGCAAGGAAGTTAAAATGTTCTCATGAAAATTTTGAGTTATTGAAGGAGAAACTTTTGGAGGAAAAGCGCCGGAGGGAGAGGGCAGAATCGGAATTATTTAAATTATCAGATATACAGTTGAGCATGAAGAAGTTGGAGGATGAATTATCTTCTTGGAAGATGTTGGTGAAGGACCTTCCTGGTGTATCATGTGCTGAGGATATGCCTCTCAAGTTTGCAGCTTTACAAAAGTGTGTTCCTAATTTCATCTATTTTCTGCGAACTTAATTTTCACTGTCAACTTTTTGAGGGCCTTCAAGTAAAAAAAAGTTATCTGAACTTCTGAACAACAAATCACCTTTTGATTCTCCTCTATTCCCTGTAGTAATATTTAGACTCGACATTGTTATATCAAAGGCATTCATGTAGCTGACCCCGTTTGATGGGACCTAAGGCTTGGTTTGGTTTATTGTTATATCAAAGGAATGGGTCTGGTCTTTTAAGAATATTATTTATCATCATCTTATTGCTGCACACTAGATCCTGATGAAGTCAGATGCATGATATGTGTGTACTAGAGGGTTTAGTTGGAGAATACATGCTACTTTTGTTGACATCCTTGGGATGATGAATGCAATGTTCTCTGCTATGCTACTTCTGTTTTTCTTTAGAATTGTTGTAAAGGCTCTTTTTGTATTATTTTCTATTGTTGTGAACATTGGTTCTGTTGAGGAGTTCCCCCAACCCTGTATTTCCTTCTATCAGTTAATCAATCATTGCCCTTGTAATAGAAAAAAAAAAAAATGGAAATGAAGTGACTACTCTGTCTACTTTTGAAGTTTGGATCTTGCCCACCCATTTCAGTAGCTTTTCTTTTCCAATATTAAGAGACCTTTTATGCAGAGAGGTGGTTGAAAGCATGGGGAAGGTGGGTGAGGCTAATGCACACTTGAAACAATTGGAGGTTGCTTTGGATGTTGCAGAACTTGGTAAACAAAATGCTGAAGCTGAAGCTGCATTGGCCAGAGAGAATGCAGAAGCTTCAAAATCAGAGCTCAAGCGGATTGAGTTGATGGTAAGGATTACATCTGGTCAATGTGAACTCTCTTATTCTCAGTTCGCCATTACTGTACTTCCATTTCTCATGTTGGATGGCATTTTTTTATCTTCTCTTCACTTATGAGTGTTGTATTTTACCCCTTTCGTTTGTAGAGTATTTGAGGGAACTTCGTTGTGTACTGAAGTGGATTGTGTACATTGTTAGGGGGCTGAAACAGAGGAAAAGAAAATATCATTCCCACATAATTCTCTGGGCTCTTAATGTACACGAAAAAGAACATAGGGCCTTTCCATTTGAATGGCGAGTATAATGCTTTTACATAGTTACATCAAGCTAGGAAAGTGAACCTAGATTTCTGAGATATTTTTTCTTCTAGTACATTTATTTAAGGAAGAGTTAACTAGTTGATAATTTTTTTCCTGATGGTTAACCCTCTAGTAAAGACAAACAGACTGCACAGGTGCATAGGCTTTGGGCATGCATGGTGTGACCTATTGATCAATGGGTAGGCTCCACATGGACTTCTGTATTTTTTGTTCTTTCCCAAGCATTTATGTTCAAGATGCTATTTGTGTCACGAAGAGCCTCGATTAAAAAGGCTAGCAATGTGGTAGAAGAAATCTTGTCGGCTCTGAGCAGATCCACTCCATTGAAAAAAGAATATATTCAATATAGTGATAGAAAGTGTTTTTCATTTTTTTGGGCTTGAATGAGTTTGTGTTGAGGCTTGTGATAAAAATGTAGGAACTTGAAAGTTCGGTTAGTGGATTATTTTCAATTTTGTACTAAGGCCTCGTTTGGGAAGGGCCGGTTTAGCCAAAAAGTCACTAAAAAAATCAAAAAGCCAACAATCTATACCAAAAAGTCAAAGATTTTCTTTTCTATCTATTTTTTGCACATCTTTTCGTAAAAAGCTAAAAAGTCATCCTAAACATACTAGTTTTTTTTAGCTCATATTTTAGCCAAATATCCAAAAAGTTACTAAATTAGCTCCCCAAAGCGGGGCCTAAGCCTTGTCTTAGATGGCCTCAGCATGATGCTCTGTGCTCTATTTAATGTTCAATGATTAAATTGTGCCAAAGGTCGTGCAATCAAGTTAAAGTGGAGGAATTCGTTCAGTGCAACCAAAATTTGATTATTTTTGCTAGGGTGTGTTGCTTGACCTATTTCGAGCTTCTTGGCTATGATAGTAACAGCATGAACAGTTCTGACAAGCATGCTGGAGATGATCACCAATTATGATGATGGTTTGTTATGATAAATTTAGAATTGACTATGTAATGTTTCGCTCCTATTTCTGATTTCACACCTGTGGTAATTTCCAGTTTAGGTAACAAGCTGGCTTGTTTTCTATATTCTATATTATTATTATTATCATGTTTGATTTGTTTTGTTTTTAACATTATGGGAACTATTATGTTGAGCTTGGAATGGTTTAATTTTTGTGTGTTAATGCATTTTTAGCTGAATTGGATAGTTAGTCATAGAGAATATGTAGACGAGAACTGGCTATTTATCAGACTAGATACTGCCACATTTCCAGTTCCTTTATGATGCTGTGGTGTCTTGCTTGTTGCTTTGTGATGCTGACTTGTTGTCTGGTCCAATTTTTTTAGTTTATTTATTTATTTATGTACTTATACTTCTATGTTTTTCTTATTGTTTGCCTTTTTGTTTTGTTTTGTGTGTGTGTGTGTGAAAATTCATGCCATAGATGCTTTGGCTTTTTAATTATAAAATGGGTATTATGGTGTTCTCTATTCCTTTTTTTTGGCAGCTTTCTTCTGTTACTGAGGAAAGAGATCAATTAAAAAATGTCATTGACGAATTGAAGAAGCACAAGAATGTTGAAGCAGGGGGTGATATAGCAAATGGAGCTCTTTTTCAGGTTGTGCAACTCCATTTTTATTTTTCTTGTTTTTCAAGTACTTTTTCCCTAATAGTCTTTGTTTTGTTACTTGATTTACAAGGACAGGAGCTTGAATCATGTCTTGCCAAAAAGGAATACTGTTTCAAAGAATTGGAAAGTAATTTATGTGAACAAAAAGAAATCAATACGCGTCAGCACAATGAAATAAAGGTACTCACCGAGAGATTAAATAATGAAGCAAGAAGAATAAAGTCATTAGAGAGGGAGGGTGATCGTCTTCGTTCTGAAATTTCTCTATTGGAGTCCAAGGTTTGTTTACCAACGATAAATCTATTTGGACATACTACTGGTTTTTGGTCTTTCTAACTCTTTTGTAATATAGTAGTTGTGTTCTTTATACTAAATATTTTAGATTCACTAGAGGTTTACTTGCCAAGTTTGGTTTCTTCCAAGGACATTGTCAGGTGAGGTTTTTGGAAAATGTGATCCAGTCATTATATTTCTCATTTGTCATAATATTATGTAGCTTTTTTTTTTTTTTTTTTTTTTGTTTTTAAAGGAAAAATTAAAGATATGTTCTTTTATATTGCAATTCTGTGGCCAAGAGGCATAGTTGATTGACAACAGGGCTACAATTTGTAACATGTGATGCTGTATCACATTGTACATGTTTTCAAGCCATTCTCTGCCAGGAACTTGTGCAATTTTTCAGTTTACAATGGTTGTACTAAATACTTGCCGCATGCACAACCTGCGTGTACTGAAAGAAATAATGAGAGGAGGTAAAAATTATGAAGTGGCAGGATAGTGAAGCAGGAGATATTATTCCTAGAAAAATTAAAAAATCCGACTAGGTTGTTTGCAAATTTGCAAGTGAAATCTAATAATAGTTTTGGATGTGTTCTCCAAGTCCAAACACTCTAATGTTAGTTATATTCAGAACAACCGCCAAAAGAAAAGTCTGATTGAAAAACATTTTTCTTCTTATTCCTTTTGCAGCTGGGTCATGGTGATTTTTCGTCTGCAAATACCAAAGTTTTGCGAATGGTGAATACCCTTGCAGTTGACAATGAGGCAAAACAGACAATAGAGACTTTACAAAGTGAATTACAGAAGACAAAGGAGAAGCTGCAAGCTGTTGAAGAATTAAAAAAACAATCAGGTATCAAGGATTGTTCTTTAAACTATATCATGTCTCTATCATGGTTTGTGGTCCTTCTTAAGCATCTTGTAGTTAATATCAGTGGTGCAGAAACTTGTATTTTTAGGGTAACACATTGCTAGGGTAATTTTATGATCCTTTCACCATCTATTGTATATGTAATTTCACTTTCTTCTTTGGGAAAAAAGGCCATTGTCAATTTATGGAATTGGGATGGGTGGAGTGGACAAACCTAACTTCCAGTTTTATTGTTTGTACTGGACTCTATATGTTCACACTTGACTCCTTAAGCTTTTTACCCTTATTCCTAGCAATTAATTCTTTAATTTGGTAACGACGGAAAATGAAGGGCAACAAAAAACGAGCTTATTGGGCATAAAACGTTTTCCACTTTGAAAGGTGGAAAATGTTTCCCGATTAAAACCTTACCGACGCCACCACCTTACCACCATAACTAACATGACTGCCACCATCACCACCACCACCACCAATACCACACCACTGCCAACACTGCCACCACCATCCTGTTGCCACTCCACCATCGCTGCCGCAACCATCACTACCACAACTATTAGCACATCAATTTTAAGGTCGTAACAAATATAAGAAAATGTTTTCCACCAAAACAAACGGAGTGTAAATAAAAGTTGGTTAAGATGGTTTTGCTGATTTAATGATGAAACTCTAGATATTGTAGAATGGTTTAGAGGTTGTAAGTAGAGCCAAAGCCAAGTGGTAGGCTAAGGTTTTGTTGAGTTGAGATGATACTTTGATGTGCAGTGACTAAATTGCAATTTTCTTTTGATTTTCATAATCTGCTTAGTTTTGTAGGGTATAAAACTCTTAATTTGAGTTTTTCTGCGTGGCCTTATAATCGAGCCATTAAGAGTGATTTTTCTTGCTTTGATTGGTTGTGTTAAATTTTCTAGCTGGTGATGGAAAACTTGTAGACTCCTATATCTCTGGCAAGATTTTGCACTACAAGGAGCAAATTGCAACACTTGAAAAACGTGAGGAAAGGTAAGGGGTTGATGAAAATGATTATTATCGCATTGTTTAGCTGTACCCAATTGGTCATAATTGAAGTTTCTGAATGTGCCTATGGAACAGATACAGGACTGTTTTTGCAGATAAAATCTCAGTGTTCAGAAGGGCATGCTGTGAACTTTTTGGTTATAAGGTATTTCATTTCTACTCTCTTGTTGGTTCTCCAGTAACGGTCACAAGCACATCCTTAGCAGTAACTTAGATGATTACACAGAGACAATTGTGAAATAATATGATGCCTAAGAAACTAAAAGTGGAACTAATAACTGAGATTTTATACTGGATGCTGTATCATTTTTTAGGTTATCTCTTGAATAACTTGAAAATGCATTTATGTTGAAAGAGGGAATGCTTGTGAATAGCTTGATATACATTGTTGAACCCATTTCCTTATAACTTAAGTGTAGCTTAAGCTTTTGGGACAAGGGGTGACTTGACACGATATTAGAGCTCATGTTGGGGGTAATCCTGGGTTCAAGTCTCTTCAGTTCTATTTAGTCCCCATTTTCATCATCTCTTCTCTCTTTTGCTTTATTTCTTCTTTGTATGCATGGATGTTTGCATCTCCACGTGCAAGATGGAGTTGCACGTGAGGGAGAGTGTTGGATGGCTTGATATACATTGTTGGGTCTATTTTCTGACAACTGAAGCTTCTTTTTTGATAACTCGATATCCTGTCACCAATGGATTTCAGCATACTATCCTTTGAGATTAAGTCAAGGGCAATTGTTCTCCACTATAGTTAGTCTTTTATTCATTTCAAACAGGAGGTTTAAATAGAGTTTCTAATATTAGGGATAATCCAATTTATTGAAAAACAAAAACAAAAACAAAAACAAAAGCAAAGGGCTCATCCGAAACATGGAAATCATTTCAAGTTAATCCAATTTATTTATTTATTTTTGATAAATAAATAAGCTTTATTAAAAGAGCATCAAGAAGATGCAAATAATACAAATCTTCAAAGAGGACCTACCCCCTCCTAACCAATAAAATTATCTAAAAAATCTAACAAGACGAACAAATCCGGATCAAACTTCCCTTCCATCCAACTATACAAAACTGTAAGAAGGCGACTCTCGAGCCACGAAACACTGTGACTTGAAAAACAAAAACAAAAACAAAAACAAAAACAAAAACAAAAACAAAAACAAAGGGATCATCCGAAACATGGAAATCATTTCAAGTTAATTTGACCTTCAAATTTGACCTTAGCATTCCTGCCCACTACTTGATGTTTGCTCTAGGGTAACCAGTGCTAGTTTCCTATCTCTTATGCACATAATTCTTTTTTGACAGCTCTAAATATATTTTTTTCTTCTATCTTTGGAGAGTAGTAAGAACTTCTAGAAGGAGACTTGAACTCGAGTCCATTAGGGAGTGCCGCCTAGCTACAACTGGGTGTCCTCCATGATCAGATGCAAAATCAATAGAAATGTATGTCATATCTCAACAAACCTTTGAACCTTTGAGAATTGGTTATGTTTCCACTGTGGCCTGGTAACTTACTGCTTCAGTAGGCTGTTGCAATACTGGCCTTGTAAGTTGTAACTCACAGCTTGGGCAGAGGGACTGTTGTCTATTTTGTCTATTGTTTTCAGTTACCACTGAACTGGTTTGACCCCTCTTTTCAAATTCAACCTCTTTCATATTCAAAAGTATGTGGACTTATTTTGTTTTGCTTAAAACCACTTGCTGATAAAATGGAGAATGGATAAAAGGATATGAAACCAGCTAACAAAATGTTGAATAGGAGCTTGTTGCATCGTAATTTCAATTATTTGAACAGATGAACTGATGTATTCTCATTTTTTTCAATAAAATTGGTTTTGGAAATTCATTTTTGAAGAGTAAATACTTTTGCAGATTGTAATGGATGATCACAAGCGTTCTGATGGAATTCCGGTTACGCGTTTTACTCTCCAGTCTATATATGCTCAAAGTGATGATGAAAAGCTTGAATTCGAATACGAATCAGGAAATACAAACATTTTGGTAAGACTTTAGCTTGCAGTTCTTCTATAAAACAGGCTCCTTTCATAGACTAGAAGTGCTGAGAATGATCCTAGTAATGTATTTGATGTTTTTTATGATTTCTTGAATGAGTGTCTTCCCTTTGATATATATTTTTTTCTCATAAAATTTCAATTCCAAATTTCATTGTAAACTAATTTTATTTTTTTCATCTACTAGGCAAATGATTACACCTTGCAGCCTGAGATATCCCATCAGGTACAAGTGCCAAGTTATTACAAATTTCTTTGTGGTGTATGTAGATTGTAGAATTGTGGCTAAGGTGAGGTGTGCACCGTGATAATTATTTCGACTTCTATGCGGTTGGCTTTCTTGCAGGTTGATATATTTATTAGGAAGTTAAATTCCATCGGCTTTTACTGCCAACTTGACTGTGGAGTCCTTCAACAAAGCGAACTCTTTCTTGAAATGTAAGCATCTTGTCCTTGTAGGTCTTGAAAATTGTATGATTGAATTTGCAGTTGCATTTGGAGTACTAGAAATGTATATTTGTATCGGCTTCCCTTTATTATCATCCAAATCAGTCTGGTATAATGCTGTAAAGCTATAGGTGAAACTATGTTTGTTTTCATTTTAATGGACTGACTTTACGCTAATTTTTGAAAAGTTTGTTAAAGTTTTTATGATTGTGTGCTTTCTTCTTTCTTCAATAATGCAGATATGCCTTATTTTCAGTGGTGTGATAACTGTGATAGAAGCATAACATTGTCTTTGTGATTTGAGCATCTCGTGGGTAAATTTTTTTCTTGTGGCTTTTTTTTTTTTACTTTTTCTTTTCTTTTCTTAAGGAGATAAATTACAAAATATTATGAGAATTACATCAATTGGACATTCAACAATGGAAAAAAATCCAACACATACTATTATGTATACAACAAACAGATCAAACACAACAAAGATCCTCAACAAATATAAGAAAATTTCAAACTGAATGTTTAATTATGAAAGAAAGTCCAACACAACAAGAATCATACAACACACAGATCAAACACAAGAAAAAACTTCAAAAAAATATAACAGGGAAAGACTTGTATGGAGATGGGGAGAATTTTTTTAACCCTTAATTTCGTTGTTAAGTGCATACTCTTTTGGCTAATGAGTTAGCCCCTTGATTCTTCTAGTATTTACTAATTTTAGTTTACTGAGAATAAAATACCCTTCTCTGTATAGGAACTAGTTTTTGTTATGTAAACATTTTTAAAGATGCTGCAAATTTGGGAAATATGCCTGGGGAGCAGGAATTGAATTCGGGATCTCTTTATCGTTTGCCAAGTATGCTCTCTATATGTAGACTGCTTGCAGGGTAGTACTCCTATTGAAGAAATTCAACATAAAGAGAATTCTCTCTTTTTTTAGGTTGGTTTTTTTCTTTTTCAGTGGGGTTTTGTCGGTGGGTGGAGTGTGAGTGCATGGATTGGTACAAATATGGATATACTTGAGATTTAAGAGATTAAAATGGCGATTGACTAAAATGGTGGTTTGAAGTGAAGTGGGGTTGGGTGTGCAATGATTATGGGAGACTCTTCTTGCTTAGTCGTCATTCTCAGTCTCAGTCATCCTCCTCCTCCCCCCTCCCCCATTCAACAACCCCCCAAAGCATTCTGTGAATTAGGACTTGTAATAGAACACTCAAATGAATCTTATGTGGCCAACAATATATTACTAGTGTGATTGGATTGAGCTTCTCCTCTGTGCCACACAAAACGACTCCCCCCATGTTCCTTGTTTTCTTTTTGTGTTGTGTGCAACTAATCTAGACACGAGTTATTGCATTCCTTTCAACAGTTTCATTGCCTTGATAGTGATCTCTTTATACTGTTGGTTGGATAAAGGGTGGGTTTGGTCTTACTTATTGTAAGTTAAAAGCTGATAATTAGAAAGTAAAGGCCAAAAGCACTCATTCCGTAGCTTTCAAATAATTAACTTTTTTTTTCCTTCAATTTATTTAAACTATTTTTATCTAATGAGCAGAAACTACACCAAATAGTCTATCATAATTTTTCAAAATATAAAAAGTTATAAGTAGGTCATATAAGTTGTACCAAACAACTAAGGGGCTTTGGGATTGTCTCCGATCCACACTGGACCGTGGCTAGGCGCGTGGGCTCATCATGGGTTTCACTTAGAAAATTTGACCAATTCAACTTTTAGAACCTTATGAACATATCATTTTTGAAAAAATAAAATATTAGTTCAATTATCGTCATGATTTCATCATATTTATTATTATTATTATTTTTAAATTAAAGAATAAATATAAATTGAAAAATAAATAAATAATCTATTTTGTTTGTGTCAAAACTTTCTCAACTTGTTTCAATGTAAATAAGCATTATTATAAAGACTACGCATTTCTTGGGTAACTCTTCATACCTTACATTTGGTTATCTTTAAAGCTCATATTAGTGGGATTATGGCTTTCTTAAGAAAATGGATGAGTAGCCTTCATGTTTTTTAATAGCTTTTTTTTGCCAAACAGAAAATAAATCACTTTGACTATATTATTGTTGTTGAATTAAACCATACCGCGTGCAATTCCAATGGGGCCTAAAGTGATTAAGAAAACTCATTCTTCATTAAATATACTAATTACCAAAGTCAGAATGTCAAGGGTGATACAATATATATATATATATATGAAAGAAAAGAAAAGAAAAGAAAAGAAAAGAAAGCAGAAGTAGATGGCAGGGGATTAGAGAATCACTTCAACGCCATCTTCTTTGCATTGTCAAAAGAAGCCTACATTCAGTTCCAAAAAAATAAAAAAAAAATAAAAAATAAAAAATAAAAAATAAAGCCTACATTTGTGAACCCTTTATTTGTTTAAAAATAAAGTAGGGGAAAATTTCTAACCACTTTTTGGTACACCTAAAATTCAAATATTCATTATTGGTTGTGATTATAAATGCATTTTTTTATCATTCATTGGATAGGCTTCATGCAGATTCCACGCACGCACACACAAATGAATTGAGACTTTGAATAGTCTCTGTTTTAGGGTCATGGATATCTCTATCTAATTAAAGTCCCAATATCCTGTACATGTACTCAATTGCACTTGGTGAAAAATACAAAAAAATAAAAATAATAACAAATTTGAAGCATGTTCTTATTATGATTAAAAGTATTAAAACAATAATTTTAGAGATAGAAGATCTTGTGCCTTATTGGTCGTCTTTTAAAATCTCGAGACATAATTGTAGACGATTATAAATTATACATATTTTAATTACATGATACGATAAAAATTTTAACACAAAACAATCTTAAAGCAAAGTTGTACGATTAGAATATATTGGGACATACGTTTAGAAATTTGGGATAGAGAATTTTGTATTTTTTTTTTTTTGAACTTGAATTTTGTACTTTATTATAGCATATTTTTTTATTTTATTTTTGCTTCTATTGTTTCGGTGACTTTATTTGTGTGTGTGAGGGAGAGAGTCTATATTGGTTGGTTGGTTTCTCATTTGTTGACAATTGTCAACATGTCATCAATAACTATTGTTGTGTAATTTCTTTGATTTGTTAGCACCCAGCATGCTTTTCACATAAATTGTCAATGGTTGACAAACTTTTAAAAGAAGTCTTAAAAAAAAATGAAATAAATAAATAAATAAATAAATTGTTGGAGTTTATAGAGGGTGTTTGTTTGAGATTTTTTGAGCCAACTTATAACTTTTAGTTTTGGAAAAGTTATTTTAGATTGTTTGGTTAAACTTATTTCAAATAGTTTCTGATTTTAACAACTTATTTTAATTCAAAAAAATGATTCTGAGAAGCGGCTCATCCCTTACTTCTGATTATCAGTTTCTGCTGTGGACATGCTAATTTACGGTTATACTCTTAGATTTTTTTATTTTTAATTTTTTTAAAATAAAAAAGATCTAAATGAACTATGAATTATTATTATTATTTTTTATGAGAAATGTAGACAAGTAATGAATAATAAAAAATAAAAGTTAAATGAAAAAACTATTTCACAGCTTGTTTAACAAACACTACTTAGCAACTTAAATATATAATTCAACAGTTACGCCAAACAGATTAATAATTTTTTATTAAAGTCATAATCTATAATCTGTTAAGCTATAATTTATAATCTGTTTTAACAGTTACACCAAACGAGACCATAATAGTCAAGATTTATAGTCTAAGAGGTGTCGAGTCATTCACATTATAATAAACTTCAAAAATTTATTTTATGACCGAGTTCATCATGACTTATGTTTTGATGAAATGATGAATTAATGAACTAATGCTTTCTTTTGGTAGAAATTATTTAAAAAAAATTATTTTTCATCTTTTTTGATATTTAGTATGACGAAATGAAAGTTAATGAAAAATAGTTTATACAATTAACAAAAACAAGTTTATCAAAATAGAAAATGTTTTTACTTCAAAAAATTCGGATTAGAGTCATCAATGTGGCTATATTGTTACCATACTATCACCATCACCACCACACCACCATCCACCTACCACCACCACCACCACCACCACTACCATTACCCCACTCGCAGCACCTCTCTATCACTGATACAATTATTAACACATTAATTTTAAGATCGCAACCAAACAAATAAAAAAAAAATTAAAAAAAAAAGGGTGATTTTGACATTGCATTCATTGGGCAAACACAAGGCTGTGGTAAGACAACTAAAGAATCATTTCAGTGCCACCTTCTTTGGAGAGAATTTGTTTAAAAAAGAAAAGCAACATTATAGCTATTTATTTGCTGTATATAGATATACATATATAATATTGTCTAGGTACTTAGGATACTACTACTGTTATGAACATGAACATATGGAAGAATCTAGTACTCCCCAAATCTATGATGAAATCCACTTTTTGATTTTGAGTACCTCTTGTGTTTGTAGATCTGTCACTCTCTTACCTCTCTTGTCCATACAAGTAAGATCTTACATTGATACACTTGCTAAAATTGCCATTCAAAGAATTACATGTGGATCTCTACAACTCTCTCTCTCTCACCTTACTGGTTATAACAACCTTGCAAGTTACAAGTTACTACTTCAATTCCACCCACCATTTCCTCCACCACCACCACTATGGGCTGATCATCACATCCATCACATCTCCCACAAAATATATGCACCCATTTGCCACTATGTTATGCTTTGCGTCACTGCCCCCTTCTTCCAATAGTTTCAGTTTTGGTAAATAGGACAGATTCAGAATTTTCATATAGGGTCAAACATATATATTTTAACAAAATTTTTGAAAAGAAAATATGAATTATAATAGCAATTATGTGAAGATAAGATGAAAAAATATATATATAGCATTTATTTTTTTTATATCCACATTTACACTATGTTTGGTAACTTAAGAGAGAAAAGAAGAGAAATGATTAAATAAGTTATAAGAGAAAAGAAAATATTATGATTTCTTTTCCTTTTGTTTGGATAGAAAAAGAAAAGAAAAGAAAAGAAAAGAAATGATATTAATTTATTTCCTCTCTTGTTTGGTTAAGTTATATAAAAGAAAAGAGAGAAAGAAATGATGTAATGTTATATTATCAAATTAAACTTTTTATAGGTGTTAGCATTTTTATTTGTTCTATATCTAAAATGATAGTTTTGATATTATAATAAAATAATATTTAGTGATTTTATTTCTCTCTATTTCTCTCCACTTTTGAAGAGATTGAAAATAGGGGTTTTGAGAGAAATATGTTTCTATCCATTTCTATCTATTTCTCTCCATTTCTTTTCTTTTCTTTTCTCGCTAAATCACTCAAACCAAACACAGTGTTAGCTACAAAAGATAGTTACTATAAAATAATCACTATATTAAAGTGAGATATTTTGAATTATTGTGCTTGACACTCTTTTATGTCATTAAAAATACTTATGATATAATCGACATTAAATTCTCGTATAATGTCTTTCTTAATAAACGTGACCAAGTAACGGGTTGATACCTTATTTATTTTTTTTATAGACTAGGACTTGTAATTAACACTAGTTAAGAAATTCATTTTTTTATTATATTTCATTTATTTATTTTTTAATTTTATACTTTGATCCTATGTTTCATAGATATAGAGTGGCAGCCATTTAAAATTTGTAAAATAAGAAAAACTTGGGAGTGAACCTCTACAATTAGTAAATAATAGTAACTAATACTACTATAATAAAGGGTATTTTTCAAATCATAGAGGGGGCAATCGTCCCCTCTAGGTCCGTCCTTGCTTGTAAAGTAAGGAGTTGATCTGCAGGTTTAAAAAAGATGGTAATTGTTAGGATGGTGTATATATCCGCTAACATGTTTGGGTACTTATAATGTTAATAATTAAGAATTTCATTTGACGAGATCATTCAATAAGTCGTCATTGATATCAACTTCTTAGATTTACAAAATTTTGTGTTAGGATCGACTGAATTGAGAGCATTCTTAGATTTACAAAACTTTGTGTTATAATCGATTGAATTGAGTTTTATTGTTGAAAACACACTAATTTTTGTTGTAAAAAAAAAAAAAAATGGAGTGCTAGAGAAAGAAAGAAAGAATGAGAGAAGCGTAGGATTTAAAAAAAAAAATAAATAAAGGATTTAAAAAATAAATAAATAAAAAAAATTCAGAAATCCAATTGATGTCAAAAAAAATTAGGTTGGATTTTAAGATCTTCAACTTTGTATGAAATTAGATACGTCCCTCACAATGATGTACCTTTGTTTATCCACAGCTCCTTGAGTCTGACACTGACATTTCAATATCCTAAAGTCCAAATCCATAGACACTGTTTTGTGATTCCAGTTTTTTTGTCTTCACGTCATTTCCACATCTCGACGGGAAAATGTTATCGTTCATTTGGTAGAATTGTTCATGTATATCACCCAAGAAAAAAATATCGATCCAATAATTGTAAACTGTTTAATTTATCGTGTTTGTTACTAAAAAATTAAATGATCAATTTAAAAAAGATAAAATAAAAAGACTACAAACTCATAATTTTTACTTAGAATTTATTCGGAAAAAACTATCAATAGTTCAAATTTATTTCACTCATGAACCACACACACTAATCAATTTAATCTCTATCACACAAACATATTCTAAACAAATTATGAGTTCATAAGTCTGCATTCATAGCATCCTTATTTAAAAAATGCACTTGTCATCTACTTTTTTAGAAAAAAAAGCAATAAATTGAATATTGGTTAGGATTATCAAATCATTCTAATTTTTTGTTTAGATAATATACACGAATGACTTTATAAATTAAACGATTTAGATCATCGAAACATAACTTATGGTCAATCTTACGGGCCCAAATAGCACCATCTAATCCAAAACTTGAATTGAAATCCTAAATCTTAGACTGAAGGGAAGTCCAACTCATAATAAAAATCTGTTATACACTTGACATTTTTTTAGAATTGACTATTTCAGTTGACTTTTTGATTTTTTTTAATGAAAAAAGTGCAAAAACATTGAAAAAAATGATATTTTTTGTAATAATTTTTTAATTTTTAACTATTTTAACATATTATGTTTAATATTGTCCTAAAAGATAAAAATGGATTGTATGAAATTGGGGAAATCCTAGGACTTTGCATAAAAATTAAAAAAATTGTAAGTTGGTCCGGTCCAAGTCAAATCGCACGGTTTAATTTGATTTTTTCAATATATTGTTCGATTCTGATTTTTGAAATATAGAAATCATATTTCGCGGTTTGATTCATGATTTTATAGTTATTAATCTAGTTAGAATTGAACCAGGCCTTTTAAATTATTATATATATAATTTGCTACTAAATGTAAATGCTAAAATATTTTATTAATATCAAATATATATATATATATATATTATAACTCTCTACTATTATAAATGTATCTTTCTATAATGATAGAACTATTTTTAAACAAAATCAAAAAAAAAAAAAGAAAGAAAGTTCCAAACCGAACTCAAGCGTGGTTTAGTGCTTTGGTTTGGATTGGTTTCAAATTTGATAGAACCGTAAGTAATAGATTAGTCTTGGTTTATGGCTAAATCGAACCAATCTGAACCATACTTACTCCTAAGAAATCCTATGGTACACACCTTATCACAAATTGGCGTAATTTTATCATAAAATTTCGTAATATCAATTACAAAATTTGTAATCTCGCCACAAATTAACATAACAAAAAATGTCATAACAAAATCACAAACTTTTGTTTCATGAACCACAAAATTTTAGACATTTTGTTAGTGTAATTTGTGACAAAATTATATATTTTGTAATTGATGTTACGAAAATTTGTGATAAAATTACACCAATTGTAATAGGGTGCCTATGATATAGGCCCCTTCAAACGTATCATATATATTATTAAAAGTAGTATTTTTCCCATACTTAGGTGGTACATTATAAAGACTTATTTTTTTCTAAGAAAACTAAGTTAGCATGTATTTATAATATACTAACTTTATCTATTTTATATATGGACTATATTTCATAAATATTTCTTTTTCATATATTTTTTATTGTAAATTAAGATAATTCACGTTTTTCTTCTTAATTCTTTCAAGAGTATTAGGATTTTTTTTAATACTATTGTATATATGAAATTATACTTCATTTCCTACATTACTTTATATAATCACAATTTACAGGAGGAAAAACCTGCACAATAATGATATTCTTGAGAAGCATCTAAAGTTTGGATTTATTGTTTAGTTACTTTTTCAATTGTTGAACAATAAGTTTTTTTATGTTTTGATATTATATTATGAATGATTAATCACTTCACACACTGAAATGTAAATGCCAAGTTTGGCATTCTTAAAAAAATCCAAAAAGTCAAAAAGTCACTATCCTATTTAAGTCACATCATCTTATTTAAGTCACATCACCTCTCTAACACATCACTTCAAACCCAACCCAAATCCAACCCATATTTCATAAAAAGTAAAAAAGTGCACTTATTTAGTCTTCCCAAACTTGAAATTTGGATATTTTCATTATTTTTTCTTTTTGGGTTTAGATGTTGTCATGAGATTCTTTCTTGGCTAGTTGTTGAATTTTTTTCTTAATATAGTTGATATTTTAATTTAATTAAGAGTGTTTATTTTACAATCTTATAATTTAATCTATATATATATATATATATATCATATAAAATCATTATATGATAATCTAACTACAAAAAAATTATATTTAATTTTTTAATAAATTTGATATAATTTCTATTTCTACAAATTTTTATTTTTCAAATAAATATAAAAGAAAATTAAATAATTAGAATTACTTTTAATTTTATATTACTAACTCTTCTTCTAATTTAATTATTATTTTTAATATTAAAATGAGTATTTATTTTACTATTTTATAATTTAATATATATCATACAAAATTATTATATGATAATTACACTTTTGCAATACAATAAAACTAAAATTATCAAAATACACCCGATCAAAAAAATTATCAAAATACACAAATAATTTAACTAAAATTAATATACATAAGCATTCAAGTAACAATTTTATAAACACAATAGTGTCAGTATTATCAAAATAAATAATTAAAATCATACTTTAATTATTCTTTTATAATACACATTGTACTATCAAATATTTATAATAATAATAATAAAAAAATGTAGCACGTGAAATGGTTAGATGAGGCTTCAACATCGAACCGTGACTTACTCCTCTCCTCAGCTAAATGATCCACTACCTCCATTTCTCTCTTCAGATCAAAATTTATATAATATGATAAAATTAAAATTATCAAAATGCATAAATAATTTAATTAAAATTAATATATATAAGTATTTAAGTAATAATTTTATAAGACGATAACGTTAATATTATCAAAATAAATAATTAAAATTATATTTTAATTTAAATTTAAATTTAAAATTAAAATTATTTTCTTATAATACATATTATACCATAAATATTAAATAAAAATATAAGACATTCATTGCACAGGTCAATTGATAGTGTACTATTATTTTCCAATTGAAATTGTGGCCTTGAAAATGAATGTGTTGTTGCAAGTGCTAACGCTATAATTGTCAATGTTTTGACCTAAAAAAAAAAAAAAAAAAAAAAGTAGAGAATGTTCTAGCATTTTGATTATTATATATATAATTGATTGTAAGATATTAATAATTAAAAAAAAGACCATACAAAAGTTGTATCTCACCACTAATCTATCGTGTCAGCAAACCAATAAAAGTACACAAATTACAACTTGTTTCCACCCTTCAAAAAAACACTTTTTAAAAAATTTTACTTTCTTATTTTTTATATTTTTTTGTTTTTATTAAATTTTTTTAATATTTTAAACAATTTTTTTTACTTTTTAGACACACCTAACATAAATACACCTAAAAAGTAAAAAAATTATAAAAAAAATCTTTTAAAAATTTATTAAATACCAAAAAAAAAAAAAAAAAAAAAGATTTCAGTACATTTTTTGTATTTTTATGTATTTATTAATTTTTTAAAATATTTTTTCACAAATTTTTTGCTTTTTAGATACATCTAAGTAAGGTGCATCTAAAAAAGTAAAAAAAAAATGTTTAAAATTTTAAAAATATTCACTAAAAATAAAAAACACAGAAACCAAAAAAGTTAATTTTCAAAAAACTTAATTCAGAAAACTCAAACCAAACACACTGAATGATACATTTTTCTAAATTAAAAGGCTCTAATAAGTTCTAATGACATGGAAAGTCAAAAATTAAAAAAAAAAAGGCACAAACATTACTATCATAATGGGACCCACACTCTATTAGAATTATTAGAATTCCTTTATTGTAGGGTTCGTTTGGTTTGATTTTTTGAAAAAAATTTCAAAAATTTTCTCTACAAATAAGTTTTCAAAAGTAATCAAACCAAACAAATTTTTCCAAAAAAATTTCCCAAAACTTGTAAACCAAACAAGTTTTTCAAATAAATCTCTCTCTCACACATATCAAATCAATCACTTTTTCCAAAACTCTCTCTCAAAATCATTTTCTAAAACATCTTTTGAAAAAAACCAAACCAAACATGTTTTCGTACTTTTTATTTCTAAAACACATCTCTCAAACACAAACCAAACATACCCGTATCTTCAAAACATTTTTGAATTACAAAATAGAGGACAATAATGTTGAAGTGTACAAAATTGAAGATCAAGACCAATTGTCAATGATGGCCAATTTTGAGAATTTGATTAAAAGTTAAATTTTTTTAAAGTCATATCATATTTTTATTTTTTTACATATATTTTTAAAAAAAATGAAAAATCAATTTTTAACATACTTTCTTAAACAAGCCGATGCGTTTATTATACAAGTTTTTTTATTTTTTATTTTTAAATATCAATTAGTAAGAGGTTATTTATAATAGGAAGATAAATATATTTTAAAAATTGTAATTCAAAAATTATAGAAGCCCAATAAAAAATCGTCATAATAAAAAATAAATAATCAGACTAACAACCAAAAAACTTTTTATAAATGTCTCAAAATAAGTTAACTTTTTTCACCCAAAAAAAAAAAAAAAAAAAAAGTTAACAGGGTTAAATTGACTGGTTAAAATCATTGCCTCTCACTAACAGTTTAAATTTTTTCACCTAAGTTTTATTCTTCCTAAATATGATATATGAATCAAATTAAATAATATGAGAGAAATCATCAATCTTTAAGAAGACCCCTTAACTTCCTAAATAAAAAATGTACAAAAATGACTAAGCTAATCCAATTAATTTACCATGACAAGAGTTTTTCAGTACCTAGTACTTATATTCCTCTTATTTAACGTACTTTAATCCTTTAATTGGTGCTTGAGATTACATAGATTTCCATCACATCCAACAATTAGAAATTTATAAATTAGGAGATGGAGATTTAATTAGGTATGAATCATCCCTAACCAACTACAACAATCTTACTACAAATTTGTCTTTATACGAGGTTTTTGCCTTGTGAAAATCACTAAAAAAAAGTCTTTAAAGCATCTAAAAAGGTGATATTAGTGCAATTGTGGGAATGCGTGAGCCTGCAATATGTTTTGAAGAACAATAATGATTCATACTATTTAAAAAAAGATAACTAATAGCACTAACTTATTACGAATGTCCAAAAAAAAAAAAAAAAAAAAAAAACAAGGCATAGACAATGGGCGGAGTCCATTGCCACATCATTAATGGTGCTATTAGAGTACCACTTTTAGTGCTATCAATCATTTTTTTTTTAAGATGAGGTGAAAAAGGGATGGAAAGTGGGTGGGAATGACCCTAAAAATAGGGAATGGTATTGGGATGGTTTGGAGTGCTTAACCACCAAATTTGGGCCTTTTTTGACAATTATACTCACCACAACTTTGGATATTAGGAAAGGACATGGATTGAAAAGGACTCATTCATTAAAAAAAAAATTCTTTTATAATTAAATAATATTATACATAAATAAATTTTTATCATACATATATTTATCCACTGTAACAAATTAAAAATTTTAAAAATAAAAATTTAAAGATAAAATCACTTTTTATGACTAAAATATTTATTTGTCAAGAGCGTTACTGTTGTATTTTTAGGGATAAAATTAGATTTTAGTGAAAAATTACTACCCTTTTAGAATCAAAATTTTAGTCTAAAAAAGTAAACACTTTCCACGAAATTGTTCGTCAAAGTGAATGTATTAGCAACATTTTTCAAATTTTGTTGCTAAAGGTATCTTTTTGACTTTTCAAAACAATCTTTTAATGACGATTCACATAGGGGTATAAATTGGGCTCAACCTGGTCCGGGTTCAGGCCGACCCATGTTGGGCCGCCCGAGCTCCTACCAAAATTCAGGCTGGGCTAAGCCGGTACATGAGCCAGAAAATTAGGTTTAGGCCCGGGCTCAGGCCTAGGCCTAGAGGATACTTTGGCCTTGGGTAGGTCGGGCAGGGCCTGAACATTTTTTAATATTTTTTTCAATTTTTCTACTAAAAATTTATTATTTTTTCACTAAAAATGACACTATACCTTAGGCAGGCCGAGCATCGGACTGTGTTTTGAGTAGGTCTTGAACAAGGTCGATGGGCTGGGCTAGGCGGGTTGAGCCCATGGGCCGAGTTTCAAAATGACGGCACAAGCTCAAGCCCAGGGTCTTGAGTTGGGCTCAGGCTCAAGCTAGGCCCATCCCAAGCTATGGGCGAGCTTCGGCCATTTTTACGCCCCTAGACTCACATGACAATAGAAATTGATCTCATAATGTTTTTCACAACAATCTTTTTATTTTTTATTTAAATTTTGGAGAAAAAAAAGTTTGGTTTCTTTTGAATATGGATTAGGTCATATGAATTACTGCTGACTCATGATGCACATGGAATCTAAGAAAGTTTCCTTTGACGAACCCTGATTTCCAAGGAAATTAGTACATCGCAAAAATTTCAAGTCAGTGCAAGGGTTGAGTTTTTTTTGTCAAAATAATGGTAAAGTATATATATTTTAATTATTAAAATCATATAATTTTTCATGTGTATTTTTGAAAATTTTAGCTGATTTGTAATTTTATCTATTTTAAATTCAAAACACATAAATGAAATATTTTGATACCTAGCTTTATTGGTGATAAATATTTTTTTTCATCGTGATTACATAAAAAATAAAATATAAAAGACCATATAAACATAGTGAAATTTACATAAATAATGATGAATTCAAAAAAATTTAATAACTACCATGTATACGTATCAATAGTACATGCATAAATTTAAGAGGGAGAGAGAGAGAGGGAGAGTATTACAATAAATATTGCACCCTCAAAAAATTTCAATTTCTTTGTCATGGCAACAAAAAGTTGTCATAACTTGTTTGAATTTAAAGCATGAGAATAGATTAAATCACATTAGCATTAATTAATTGACCACTTAAAAATTCAAAAATATGCAATATATATGAATTTTTTTGCTTGATTATCTTGTCACTAGATATAAAGAATAAGTCATATATATATATATATATATGGGTAAATTACACTTATCTCTTCTGAGATTTCTAACAATTATTGAGACCTCTTTTATAGTTTCAATAATTATACTAACCTCTCTTACTTTTGAAACTATTATCAAAATTTTCTCATTCTGTTACAATTCAAAATGACCATATTATCCTTTGATTTGCATGTGAAAAGACGAAAATATCCATAAACTAACTTATTGATTATCAACATGGGTAATTATACATACCTCCCCTAAGATTTTGCAAAATTTTATGCAATATAAAATAAAACCTTTAAATTGTTAAGACATTATTAAAACATTTAATGGAAAAAATTTAATTTTCATTGATAAAATACTTAAAAATAAACAAAATTTCTAAAATTAATGTTAAATAACATCCTAATAATTTAATATAAGACTTATTTTATACTACATAAACAACGTAAAATTTATCATTTTAAGTATGCATTTATTATTTTATTTTTTTTAAAATTAAAGTAAATGGATTAATTTTTTTTCCCTACAATTTGCAAAACTAATTTATTCATATATAAAGAAATTATTATTTTATCTTTTCTCAATCATATATTATTCTTAAATTTTAATTTTTATCTTTGAGTCATTAAATTTCTATACGATGCATATTAAAAAAAATTAATATTTTTTACATGATTAAAAAAATTAAAAATTAAATATAGAAGTAAAAAAAATCTTATCTCTATTGAAGTTTCTGACAATTAAATTAAACTAATTATCAACTTTAATCTTAACATTAAATGTGCTAAATTTAATTTATCCTATTAAATATATATGAAATTCTTATTTACTTTTTCATAACTTTTTCAAAATATAAATGTAATTTCTTAACTCTATTTTTTTCCACAAGAAGTTTTTCAACCTTTATAAACAAAAAATAAAATAAAAATTCAACCATTAATGAAGGCGATAAATTAATTTTAAGATTTAATTTAATAAAAATATTTTTAAATGAGATAAATAAAGATGGAGAAATAGATTTTAATTATTACACATAACAAATTAACTGAGTGTTTTATTATTCTCAAAAAAATTCTCCATTCAAGTAAAGATTAATTTTAATTTTAAGTGTAAAAAATGATAAATTGTTTGAATTGTATATATATTACTCTCAAATGATTTATTGTTCCTTTATTTCCTATCAACTAATTTTAATTTATTGTGAGGAGATTAGAATTTTTTTTTTTAATTTTGTATATATATATATATATTTTTAATCATCTAGGAAATATTAACTTGCGTTTTTTAAATATGCATTGATTAGAAATTTAATGTCTCAAAGATAAAAATTAAAATTTGAGAATAATATATGATTGAGAAAAGATAAAATAATATATTTTTTTATATATATGAATAAAAAAGTAATGCAAATTTTTGGGAAAAAAATAAATCAATTTATTTCAACTTAAAAAAAATTCATATAATAAGTGTATTACTTAAAATGATATAGTTTACATTGTTTATATAGTGTGGAATAAGTCTTATATTAAATTATTAGGATGCTATTTAACATTAATTTTAAAGAGATTGTTTATTTTTAAGTATTTTATCAATGCAAATTAATTTTTTTCATTAAATAATTTAATAATATCTTAACAACTTAAGGGTTTTATCTAATATTGCATAAATTAAAAAAAAAAATTATTTAATAATGCTAAAATCTATATGGGTCTTTGATAATATATACGTAAAAGCTCATGGGAGGTGAGTGGAATTTTTCATTTGAATAGATAAGGTAACTAATGGGTAATTTCATCATTTTTGATATTATAACTTATGACATGAGAAATTTCTGTTAAATAACCTAACAATGGGGGAATTCTTGATAATATTTTCAAAATTAAGAGAGATTATATTGAAACAACAGGAGAGGTCTCTATAATTGTCAGAAATCTCAGGGGAGGTAAGTGTAATTTACCCTATATATATATATTAATATGGATCCAACTATCTTTATATCTAGCAATAATGTTTTGGATAAATTACATTCATCTCTCCTGAAATTTGAAAAAAAATACAATAAGCTTAACAAATTTGGCATAATTACACTGAGTTCCATTAATGTTTTAATTCATATAATACTTGATCATATTTTTATCAGAAATTCATTAGTCGTATGAATGAAAAAAATGATAATATTATATATTTTATATTGAAATGTATATTTTATCTTGTGTATCTTTGTGTCTTCATACAATTTGTATTAATTTTAGTCTATTTAACCTTACTAAAGAGGAGATCAATGTAATTATATCAAAACTGTAAGATTTATTATATTTTGTTCAAACTTCAAGAGAGATTAATATAATTTATCTTAATTTTGTTAAATAATTTTTTTATTTATTCATAGTATTACTTTTGAATTCATGATGACAAATAAGACAAAAGGTTCATTTTTAAAATCTTTTTATGGGAAAATATTTAAAAAGTGGACAGTACAAAAAATAATTTTAAAATGATGGAGCTACAAGCGATTTATGCATTAAATCATGTAAATAAATCTTATACCTTCATCACTTAAAAATTATTTTTTTTACTTTTCATTTTTTTTTTTGAAATTCTCTCTTATTTTATTTTGTTTTTTTTTTATTATTCTGCCTTCGAATTCCAGCATTCCCAGTAGTCATAACATACTTGATTGAAGTGTGGATTTAAAATTTATGAAAAAGCAAGAACTATTTATATATATAGATCAACAAACACATCATGTGGAATCAACATTACTCTTTAATTTATTTAAAATTCTTGATTGGTAAATAAAAATTAAGCCAGTATTGTCATGGTTGACGGTGTGACCAAATTTAAAATTTAACATTATTATTATTTGTCATGGAATATATAATATTATTGAAGATAAATTAAGAAAAAATATTCCCAAAATTTTGCTTTGACGTATAGGATAGCACATTATTGGAGTTGCTCTGAATTGTTTCTACCATTAACTTTTGAATAAATGATAATTTCATTCCTTAAAGTATAAACCCTTTTCTCTCTTTGGTCCTAATGTTGTGTTTGGTTGAGAAATTTAAAGAGAGATTTAGAAAAAAAAATAAAAAAATAGATAAAATGTGAATAAAATGGAATTAGGTAGGTGTTGTCACAGCGTCATATTGTGATAGCCAAACGGTACCATTTTATTTATTAAAAAAAAATTGAAACACAAGCACGCCTGCCGTCTTGCTGTAGTGTAGAACAACACTTTTATAGGTTGACTTTAGGAAAATAAGGGGCAGCTATAAACAAACAAAAAATAAAAAATTGAAACACAAGTCTATGAACATGTTTTTGAAAGCAATTTGAATTTTGGATGGTTTGGTATGTGAAGAAATTGGATTTAGAATGATATTCAACATTGAATTGGTTGGTTGGTTCACAGTTTAAGTTCAACTTTATTTTTGATTTAATTCAGTTGTTACAATATATATGGTAACTACATGTACTTTTTATATTATATGATTGTTACAGATTGTATAGTTGAAGTATCATTTGTTTCAAGTCCTTATATTTCAACATTACTTTTCTTTTAAAATTTAGAGTAAATTACATCGGTAATTTCTAAATTTTGTCTCTTGTATCATATTGATTCTTACATTTTTAATTAGTTCAATTTTGACTCTTAATTTTTTTGATTTTTGTGTCAATTTGGTTCAATTGATAACGACGTTAAGTTTTTTGATAAAGAATAATTACTAAGTTGGTTGATACTAACTTAGTAAATTGATAAAGTTTATAAATTTGTTCTTACGTGATACATGACGCTCATATTTGCATTTTTTTAAAAAAAGAACTATCGGTGCAATTTATCTTAAAATTTATTTTTACAATTTTTTTTTAAAGACAAAAAAAATATTATAAAATTCAATTTTTATACTATTTTTTACATATTTTTTTCAACTAATCATATCTATTGTTTAAATTTTTTTTATAGCTTCTTATACATGAGTGGGTTCCACACATATATCAATGGTGGAGATTCAAAGGGGGTTGTGGGGGTTGTGGGAGTCTCTAAAAAATGAGGGTCTCAAGCATTTTTCTTTTCCTAAAGTCAACCCAAACATAAAAGTATTGTTCCACATAAATTTTTTTCTTGTATTTTTTTAACAAATAAAACGGCACCATTTAGTTGTCACAGCATGGTGCTGTGACAGCACCTACCCCAATTCCGAATAAAACATATTTATATTTCACATAGTTTCACACATCTTTTCTCTTTTTTTTCTAAATCACTCATCAAATCTCTCAACTAAACACAGCGTATAGAAAATATTGTTCTAATTTGGTCCTGAACTATCAAACCCTTCCCTGGTGGTGGGTCCCCCACTTGGTGGGGGTTAATTCCTAGCTGGCAACCGGTTACCCCGGGGCTAGGGCCCACAGGGGCCATGATGACACCACAGAGCCCTTTTTTCATGATTCATGAACTATCAAACCCTTCCAATTTTGGTCTTTAACCACTGTTATACTTTGATGATGAAAATAGAGTAAATAACACTTTTGCCTCTTGAAGTATGACTCTTTTTGTTTTTCACTTTGGTCCTTGAAGAAAAAGATTTTCACACTTTGAGCTGCAACCCCCAAAAATGGTCTAACTCAAAAATATATATATATATATATATATGGTTATTCACAACCACAACTTACCACATCATCCACTAAAATGATATCTCACGACACTTGAACCCTCCTCATTCACTTGCCCTTTTCTTTCCTATTTTGCATGCACATTCCCACTATACTCCTATAAACGACCACCTCTTCTTTCTGAATTTACTCTAACAACTAACCACCTCTACCTTCTCAACCCACAACATGATCTTCTCTACTACCTTTCAGATTCAATTTGCACCTTTTTGCTCCTCAAATAATGCGTAAATCACCGTAATTTTTTATTTTCATTCATTTGATATAAAATTGGTTTTTTTAATTGGGTGGGTTTGGGAGTGGGGGTAATTTTGAGATTGAGAGTTGGCTTTGGATTTATGAATCAATGTGAAAAAACTTAATTTTTTAGAAATCAAAGTGAGAAAATTTAAATTTTGAAATTCTTAAACTGTGTTTTTTTATTGTAACGGGAGTTGATAATTACAAAATAAGAAACGAAAAATAATTTTGGCACTAAAGTGGAAGAATAATTTCTTTAAATACCGAAGTGAAAAATGACTCGGTGAAAGTATGATTTATCCATATATTTTAGTGGGTTTTGTTTCATATTATTTTATATAAAATTTCCATTAATTAGGATATAGGTTTGGCACTTATAATCTTAAGAATATTTGACGATATGCTCTCTATCGTGTGTATCTATATTAATATATAAAATAAACACTTCTATTGGCATAAATATTACATAATTTTTTCCTTCCAAAATGCTTTTAAACATAATAATTACTATAAATTGTTTCAATTGTCTCCAAATGTTTCAAATAACTATTATAATTAATTAGAAATTAGTGTGGAGTCACTTCAAATATATATATATACCCACACGTGTGTGTGTGTGTCACTGTTGATAAGATGATGGGCCTACTAGTAAATATGTTAATGGGATCCACTCCAAATTCAAAAGCTTTTGTCTCCACTCTGTCTCCCACAATCTCCTCTCAACAAGAACTCTTTCCAACATTGTACTTGAGAATCAACCATTCCATTACTACATAGATCATACATGTTTAGGTTGGCATGCACTAACAACATTACTTCCTCACCGACAATCCAATCAGTTACTGCCACCTGTCCTTCACCATAACTACATGAGAAAGTCCAAGCAGCCAGAAAACATACCACAATTTTACTCAGCATTTCAAATCAATGTTCTATGTTCAATGTTATTGTTGTGAAAGCCATATTATAAAAGAATGTTAGTTAACCTTTGATTGAAAATTCTAAACAATTTTTGAGATTTGTTTTTCTGACATTCTTATACAAGTTAAGTTTATTGGTCACAAATCTAAAATTACTTCTTCCAAGTAATTAAATTGGACTGGCTGTAGCAAAATCCTACTTGGAAATAGTACTTTAACTTTTGAGAAAAGGGGAACAAAAGTAAGTAGGGTTAGCTTAGAAAAGAGATTTTGCTCCATTACAAGCCTACATTAGATTTTGGAAGTGGTTTAGACTTTTAAGTGTACCATGAGATTCATACATTGATCTCATTAGTACTTCAAACAAGCCTACAAAACATTTTGGAAGCACTAAAGCAATGACTCAAAAAGCTAAGCTTATCCATAAATTTATTTAAAAAATAAAAATTTACAAATACAAAATTATACAGAAAATACATTCAAAATGATACGTCAATAGCATTTTTTAAATAATGAGAAGATCATAGTAGGCAGGGACGGAACTAGAAGAAGACTATGAGGGCCATGGCCCCCTTGTTTCTGTAAATATTATTGTTTGTCATAAAACTTTGAAAATATATATTATTTTATATATAAAATGCCCCACAGTATAAAAAAATATGTCATTTTTCTTTCATCTTGAATTCTCTTTCTATTTTACATTGAAAAAAACTTATTCATCCTATAATAAAGCTTCGTAGCTCGAATCTCCCTCCTCCCGAATCCCCTGACCGCCCAAAACGACGTCGTTTTGGGCGTTTTTTTTTTTTTCCTTATGTCTGAAAACAGAGAGAGAGCAGAGAGAAGAGAGAAGAAGAGGGGAAAAGAGAAAGAAACAGAAAGAGAAGAGAGGGGAAGAGGGAATGGAGAGAGAGAAAGGGTTGGCGATCGTCGCAGCCCAGCTCGGTTTGTCGATCGTTGCCGCCTTCGCCTTCGCCTCCACCTTCGATTATTACAGCCCAGCCCCATTTTTTTTTTTTTTTTTGGATCTGAAATGAATGTTGGCTGGTATTGATGATGATAATGGTGATGTTGATGAACATGCTGTTGTTGATGATGAATGTGGTGGGTTTGATTTTTGGTTGTTGATTTTTGGTTGATGATTTGGTGGGTTTGATTTTTGGTTGATGATGAAGCTGTGTTGATGATGATGTGTTGGGGTGGGTTTGATTTTTGGTTGATGGTTGATGATGAAGATGATCTGCTCTGCTCCTTTCCTTTCTTCCTCTTTCTTTCTTCTTCTTCCACTTCTTCTTCTTTGCCCTCTTCTTCTGCGTTATTGAACCAAAAAAAAAAAAAAATCAAAACGACGAAATGACGTCGTTTTGAATTCGGGGGATTCGGGGGCTTCGATTTCGAGCTACGTATCATGGTTGGTCATCCTATTTGAAATTGCTTCTATGATGTTTAATTTTTCTTAATGTATATATAATTTATATATCATATATATATACATGTGTGTTTTGTGTATATGGTGAAAAAAATTTAATTTTCTTTTGGCCCCTCCGATAATCAAATCCTAGTTCCGTCCCTGATAGTAGGTGATTTAACTACAACAAGTTATATCATAGCATTACTTATTCAAAAAATAATATTTGATTCAAATTCATTTCTTATAAGATTAGACTCACATTTAAAATGAATTTAGAGCACATATTAATTTTCTAAATAAATTTTCTATAACTTGGTTTAGAGTACTTTAAAGTGGTATTCAAATATTGATCTGATTAATTCAATATATCCTTGTGCATTTTCTTCTTATTCTACCTGATGAATTGGGAATATTGTGGAAGGTAACAAGAAACATCAAACAATTTAGTATACTACCTAATGTTTCAGGAAATTATGTATGTAGATTTTCCTTCACATGGGAAAGTAACAAGTTCAAATGTTCTCCAAAACTCAAAGTTAGAGCCAAATAGAGAGGGGCAAATTTTTTAAAAAAAAGAAACCTTAAAAACTAAATGTTAATGGTAAAGTTAAAAACATGAAAAATGTTGAAATATTGATTCAAATGAGAAATGTTCTCTTCCTCTCTCTCTCTCTCTCTCAAAGTGTTAATGGCAAAGATAAGCACTCCAAAATTGTTGAAGCATATTGATTTGAAAGAGTAATGTTCTCTCTCTCTCTTCAACCTCACATTACGAGATGTATTTATACAATCAATGATATAGATATAGATTTATCAATCAGAATGAATCTTATTCATAATTTCAAATTACGGATAATTTTCTAAATAATTTTTTTTAAGTAAATAGCATTGTTCTATTTATAGTAGTTGTTGAATTGAAATTCTTCTTCCTCTTTTTTTTATTATTTTTTATTTTTAAAATTATGAAAAAAATATGAATATTGTATAAGTAATCACACATCAACTTTGCATGAACGAGAAGGACAAACCACCTACCAACAACAATGACAACACCGTCAAATGCGTTGATAAAAACATGCATTTTGAACACAATACACCATATATACATTTTTTTTTTTTGAAAATTTGCGTCCATCAGATTAAATTCCTACCCACACATATATATTATAAAATACATTTTTTTCACGTTAGTGTTTTTTTGGTGGTGACAACCTTTTTGACCTTGGTCTGTTTGTCCTTTGTTTACACCTCCACACATTATAAATTTAAAAATTACTCATTCTGTTTGGTTTTGATTTTTAGAATATATTTTTCAAAAAAATTTACTTTTTTATTTTTTGTATTTTTTTTTTGTTTTCACTGAATTTTTTTTAATATTTTAAGTAATTTTTTTAATTTTTAAACACACTTAACATAAATACATTTAAAATATATAATATTTGTAAAAAAATCTTTAAAAAATTCAATAAAAATATCAAAAATACAAAAATTCAGTATATTTTTTGTATTTTGTGTATTTATTAATTTTTTAAAATATTTTGTTCACAAATATTTTACTTTTTAGTTACATCTAAGTAAGGTGCATCTAAAAAAATAAAAAAAATAATTAAAATTTTAAAAATATTCACTAAAAATAAAAAACAAAAAAATAAAAAAATTAATTTTTAAAAAAATTAAAACCAAACACTGAAATTCTCTTGCACTTATAGGCACATATAACTAATTAATTCCAAATTCATCATTCCTTTTTAACCAAAGTGCATTTCATACCTCATTTGACCGATTCAAACTCACCCCTCAATTTAGGGGTGTTTTAAAAAATTGATTAAAAGTTAATTTTTTTGACTTTTTAAAATTATTTTATTTTTTTATAAATAAATTATAGGAGAAATAATATAATTCAAAATTAGTTAAAAATTGAAAGCTCACTTTTCACTATTTTCTCAAAAAAGCCTTGTCGTCGGCATATCCTCACTAAGCTACACTTCTGAAATAATCTATTCTTATTGGTCAATGGTCTATCTTACTTTCCCACTCAAACTTCCTATTTTCATTAGAATAAACCTACCTACACCATATTAAATTACTAGTATATCTGTGCCTAAAAGTACGGTGTAAATAATATTAAGATTAAAATGTAATTGTAATTTGTATATATCATATTAAAATTTGTAGAGTTTGTACCACTTGATAAAAGTTCAAGTCAGCACTCCTACCATTAGTTTGTGGCTAACACCTAATACATTGGTGAGTGTCATAGTACCCCAAACCACAAATATCTGATTGAAATAATATAATACATAGAACATAAATACCATAACCTCGCAAATAGTAGTCTTTAAAAATTGTTTACAAATTAAGATATGGAAATCAAATATTTTGAAATAATTTTCCAATCAAGATACGGAAAGCATTGAAAAACTAAATGCATCATATCATGAAGAAGAAATCAACTCTATGCCATAGCATCCCAACAATATAGCAATACATTTTTCATAAAACCGCTTATGAAAAACCACATAAATGGTAAAAAAAATAATTTCTACAACTCATCTGGTTTGTCAAATTAATGTGAAAATCATCAATTACATCAACTATAGAATACAAATTGTTGCTTTACAAAATAGTCAAATTAAAAAGATTTTAAAGTCATCTAATAGCCATCAAGTATTACTAGTATCAATACTTAAAAGAAAATGTATAATAAGAAGAGTAAATTAAATAAGAAAAATTATAAATAGGTGATAACTTTCCCAAATATTTAAAAACTCATTGATTTGTAATTTTCTCAATGAAATAAGAAGATGAGTAAAGAGAGCTCATATAACAGTTTGGTGCAAATCTCCATCATCCTATGAAAATAAAAGAGAACATAATTTTATACAAAAAGGGGGAAAAAAAAGTTTATACAAAGTAGTGACAACTGATATGTCCAAAGTAGTGACAATTTACATGTCCAAAGTAATAACTCAATTGTAATAAACTGATTTAAAATAAAAGATCAAGTCAGCACTCTTAAATCAAATTTAGCTATACTGGAAATGCAAAAATATAGGGGAATAAAATGCTTCACAAAAATATTTGAAATGCAACAAAGTCCATATAGGTTGAAAGCTTTACAAAAAGTGGGTCATAGCTATCGTCTGCTTTACAAAATGTATATACTTTACAAAAATATATGTTTGATAATGTCTTCAAATTTGTTCTTTCCCACAATTCTTACGAACGCCTCATCAATTTCCGAAAGGTCTTCATAACAAAACTTCAGGATAAATAATATTTGTAGTGGAATCTAGCTCATTATTGGGGAGGAGGATACTTGTACGATCGAAAGATGTGCATCTGGATAATGTCAAGTATAGTTGCCCATGACTAAAAATAGGTATACGCAAATCAACCTCAACAAATTTCACAAATTATCCTTGAGATTTATTAATGGTCAAGACGTATGTCAATCGAACTGGAAATTGACGTCTTGTCATTCGGAAAGGCATTTCTGCAGAAGACGGAGTCAATGATATCCTTGGTATAAATGCCAAATTGCCAAACTTCTCTCCAGTTAAGATTCGAGCTTCAATTATGCGAGTGTCGCACCTTGATACCATTAATCTTGTGCCATTACATAGTCCATCTTTCGGTACAATGTTTCTTAATAACATTATAGAACAACCCACTTTCAACTTTACCTTAAAAACTGGTAGCCCAGGAGGATCCAATGAATTTAAAAACTGATTAGGATATCTATTTGTAATGGAAGGATCAATTTCATCATTTTCAGCCATCTTATCTGCAGCAAGATACGTATATGTATTCCCTAGAAAAATATTCAACGCAGCAATATTGATAGCACTGACATCATCATTTTGTACAAAAAGAATTTTACGTTCCGTTAAGAATGATGGGATTGATATACCTGCCACATCCAATTGTGGATAAATTGTTGAGAGTAATTCCTTTAGATCTTGGCATTTGTATATTGTTGATAGAATTTTAATGATTTCTTGCAAATTGGTTCCAACCTAATAAATAAAATAAAATAAATTAAAAAAAATGGTGTAATCAAAGTATTCTCAAATGATATAATCAAAGTTCGAATGAGTATTACCTCCGTCAAGAATTTTGCAAAAATAGTATTTCCAAGATTTGCATGATTCAAGCGCATATTCAAATGTAAAGATAAAACATGTAGATCCTTCCACAAAACAGAATGTCTCAATGATGCATTCACAATTTGCTCACGAACTCATTTGGTTATAACTAGTAAGATTTGTCGAAAGTCTCCACCAAGAATAACAGTGATACCCCCAAATGGCTTTTCACAATCACAAATATCTCGAAGTGTGCGATCAACCGCCTCAACACAATGTTTATGTTGCATAGGAACTTCATCCCAAATTATGAGTTTTGTTTCTCCAAACAATTCAGCCTGTAATGATTGCTTGCTAAACCCACAAACTGAATTTTCCAAGACATCCAATGGAATGGAAAAAGTTGAATGTGCAGTGCAACCTCCTACTAATAGCAATGATGCAATTCCAGATGAAGCCATGGTAATAACAATATGGCCAAGGTTGCGACATTTTAATGTAATCGTATTGTACAAAAATGTTTTCCCCGTTCCAGCACCCCTATTCAAAAAGAAAATAGTCCCTTTACTTTGAAAGACTGAAGAAGTGATTGCGTTATAAGCAGTTCGTTGTCCATTATTGAGGCGATAAATAGTAATTTGCACATCTGTTTATTGTGCTTCATTCTGTAGTTGTTGATGTTCCAATATCAATCAGTTACTACTGTTGCACTCCAATTTGCTGTAGGTTGTGGCATGGGCGGGAAGTCAATTAAACTCTATCCTGATTCTTGAAGCATTTGATTCAAAAGATACAAACCATAACCTTAAATTTGAGCCTCAGTTGGGTTAGAAATTGTCATGACCCAAACCTGCCCCTAAGGGTTTAACATTGTAACCGGCCAGTAATCCGCGATTACCAAAGGCACCTTAATGATAATGACAATAGTCAGTAAAGTTTGGCGGAAGCTAAGCGAAATAAAAGATGTCCAATGAGTTGTGAAAATTTGAATGGAAAAAGACTTTTATGGACCAGTCCACATTCATAACCACAAACATGTATACATATCGGATACACATAACATACAGGTTAGGGATCCAATCCCTCTACCATAACTGTACAGTCAAAAATCTTAAACATTTATTACAAAACAGAGACAAAAGGGTGAATCCGAAACATCCCGAAACAGCCTTGGCTTGAACGGACTTGAGACCTCGAAGTGAGACACAATAGTTGGCTGGACAAAACATGAGTTTAACTTGACACTCCTAGTTTCGGTCCGGTGTGTCATGACCCAGACCCGCCCCCATGGGTTAAAGACGTAACCGGCCAGTAATCAGGAGATTACCTACGGCCTCCAACGGATCCAAACGTATTTTAACAGAGTTAATGGGGGCCAAACGGAAGCAAAACAAAACTTTGTCCATAGAGCCGTGCTTACATGGCACATCAAGATGATTATATACATAGACATTAATAACTCACAACAGTAAAATAGTAGCATGAGTTCTGCATAAACAGGATCATGTAAGTCCAAGTCAACCCATCAAAACTATATACAGAGTTACACAAAGTCTTTGCCATTATGACAACACAAAGTAGATAACAAAAAGGCGAAGACGGGTCTCATGCGTGAGACACGAGGGCTGACTCTCCAAAATCTTGGGTTGTTCTACGAGGCTTCGAAATTTGAGTGCGGACTTCTCTTGGCTCACCTATAAAGACATGAATGAACGTGAGCGATAGCCCAGTGAATAATATCAATTATAGAATTTATGCAACAAGACGTAGAACAACATTTTCCAAACGGCCTCGGGCCCAATTCCTATCTGTAGTTAACGTATATATGGGTAGTTTAAATCAAGTAACCATAGTTCCGTACATACTGGCCTTTGGCCCATTCAGATTTTATGTTTATAACGAAACGGCCTCCGGCCCATTCGATTATGTCAAAACGGCCTTTGGCCCAATCATCAACGTCAAAGCAGCCTTTGGCCCACTCATTCATTCCAAAACGGCCTTTGGCCCACTCATTCATTTCAAAACGGCCTTTGGCCCACTCATTCATGTTAGAACAGCCTTCGGCCCATACATTCGTATCAAAACGACCTTTGGTCCATTCATGTTCATCTAAATGACCTTTGGTCCATTCATGTTTAACGAAACGACCTTGGGTCCATTTATGCTTAACAAAACGACCTTGGGTCCATTTATGCTTATCATATCAGACTTACGTCTACAATCCCAATTAGCAATTCATAAAGCTTTAAAGGGAGTAAACAATTGGACATTCACAAGCATTCAAATATCAATATTACTCACAGTGATCGGCTTTTGGATTTGCCCTGGAGCTTGACCCTACACATTTCATGAACACAAAAGGGTGATTAACAGTTCAATCCGTTCTTTAATTCACATATTCCTCTTTAGGCCTTATTATTATCTTATTAACTCATTTACAATGCTTAACATATGCCTAAGAGTGCTTGCAAGTGAAAGAGAACGGAAAACAGAACACAAAATGCAAAAACAAGATTTCAGCAAATAGGGTCCCCGTTCGAGCGTGAACTTCCCTTTCGGCGGACCCTAAATACCTAAAATCTTGGTTGCCTTCAATTCCCGCTCGAGCGCGAACTCGGCCGCTCGAGCGGACTTTCCTGCCTACATAGCTCCCCGTTCGAGCGTCAACTTCCCCCGCTCGAGCGGGAACTAGGTCTGCAGAAAATGCTGGGAGCTCGATTTATCCGCTCGAGCGGCACTTCCCCCGCTCGAGCGGAAGTCAAAATTTTAGAAATTCCAGGTTGTGTTCTTGAGCTTCAATTCAATTTCCCAGCTACCATTCTTGCATGCAAAGGCTCAAATCTCAAATATAATCATACTAACATGGTTCTCTTGCAAGATTATGGCATTATGAAGTTCAATTTCTTGATTTACCTACATGCATGTCCCAAAACATGACAAACTCATCACCAATATAGCAAATTCATGCATTCAAGCTCACATCTTTAATTATTCAAACATACAAGGCCACCTTGACTTAATTTCCATTTCAAAGATGCAAATGGTGCCAAAACTCAACAAAACCAAGCTTGCATGCATGATCAAACTTAAATTTTTGCTTAATTGACATGATACATGCTATTTCAACACAATTTCATACATGCATGCTTATATCAAGCTTTAATTCCAACAAAACTAACTTAACTCATGCTCTTGAGTACAAACAACCCTTGAACACACAAGATCACACATTACTTCCATGAATTCAAGAGTCAAGGGCTTACCTAGAAGCTCAATTCCTTCAATCTATGGTCCAATTTAGAGATGGACTTCAATTTCTCCAAACTTGAGTCAAAATAGTACAATTCTCTCATTCTCTCTCTCTAACAGCCGGCCCTCACTCTCTCACAATTGTCTCTTCAGATTTTTGAGCTCAAATGAGCTAAGGGAGTGTATATGGCCATAAATAAAAGTCCCACTAATGCCCATTTTAATAATATTAAGTAGTTGGGCACTAATTCACCAATTTAATCGATTTAATCCGACCCGAATCAATTTTCAATTAAACTTCACCGTAGGCTCTAAAAATTACGCTAATCACAATGGCGTAGTCAATTCCGAGTTCTGCGGCCGATAAGGCCCTCAATTTAATTTCCAAAGCAGATTATTCAAACAGATATTCCTATGGTGAACAGATAGAATTCCAAATCACATATATCCATATAATGGCACGCAAAATCATATCGAAACATATAACCACATACGTATCAGGGACCAATTAACATAATACAGAACAGGGCATCACACGGTGCCTGGCTACTTACATACATATATAAACAGTGAGCTAAAACCCAGTGAATAACAAATGCGTAAATGGGTCAAGAATTGTAATAACCCTCACTACTGATTACCGATTAATTACTGATTACTGCCAAACTGAAACTGATTATGACTGATAATTGAATTGATCGAGATACTGAACTAATCGACTGAAATCTGGAACCGAATTAATTGAGTATATCTATTTAATTGCATTTCTATCTGTTGCCTGTTTGATTATCTGTTCACGTTTTTACGTTTAAACTACCAATTGAAGGCCTTATCGGCGGCTGAATCTGAAATCGATTGACGTTCTGTGTTAATTAGATTTTGTGTGATTTTATGGCATATTTATCTGAAATGTGATTTGGTACGATTAAAATAGATTAAAATAAGCTTAATGTCAAGAGTTGGCCTAATTACCATTTTGCCACATGAGTGGCCCACTACCTAGATTATATTTGAGCCTCATTATACACTTAGGCAACATTTTTTCAGCCCATTTTCTTGTTCTTGCCGACTTAAGAGAGAGAGAAATAGAGAAGCTTGGTTCTATCTTGGTTTTGCTAAGAAATTGAAGGAATTGAAGTGTAGATTGCTCAATTAAGCTTCATTGCCTCCAATTCAAGACTTAGGTAAGGAGATTCAACCTCTCATTGTTGTGTTTAAGTGGATTCTTGCATGGTTCATGTCTAATTAAGGAACTAAGTCATGTTTTGGTTCATGTCTAATTAAGGAACTAAGTCATGTTTTAGTTCTAACATGTTGAATTATAGCTTAATTGTTGCATACATGTTTATATATTGAAGTTTTGAGGTTGTAGTTCATAATTCCACACATGCATGTCCATGTTTTGAGAATAGATCATGAATTCATCTTGATTTTGTAAGATTTGGCTCTTTAGAGCATGAAATTAAGGCTTGAAAGTGGTTTAAACTCATGCATATCATGTTTGTAGCATGTTCATGAAAATTGGTTTGAAATTGAGTTTGAATTAAACACTCTTGGGCTTTGATTTATCAAATTGAGCTTTGAACCATGTTGTTCTATGTGTTTACAAACGTTTTCTAGAAAATAGGCCCAAGAGGATTGAAATTGGAGCATCAAAACTTGGTTTTTAGCTTGGAGGTGCAATCTGGATTTTCCAGATTTTGCACTCCCTTCAGCCGAAAGCTGCGCTCGGCGAAATTCGGGCATCCAAGATTACTTTACCTTTGTTTTGATGTCCGCTCGAGCGAGGTAATTGACGCTCGAGTGGAACCTTGTGTCTTATGCTCGATCGGGTGTCGAGCACCCATCGAGCGTGATTTTTGAGCATTCAGTACTTTTGGTATTTTGCGATCGCTTTCGGCGTGGAAAGTGGCGCCGGCGAGAATCGTTGTCTGCATCTCCGCTTGAGCGGAGTAACCTACGCTCGGGCGGGACCCCTGTTTTCTGAAAATCCTGCAAAATGTTTTAAAGTGCATCTTTGCATCCTCATTCCATCCTAGGCATTCTTAGGCCTAGTTTAAGGCATCTTAATGAGGATATAGATGTAGATCACACCGAGGCAATTAGGGATTAAGTTATTATCTTTCCCAACTGTGTAGCTTAGTGTGTGTTCGATCTGTTCACTATGTAGGGTTGGCGACTAGAGACGCGCTCTAGCTTACTGTAGCCCAGAACTCTATGAGTAACAATTGTGTAAAGATATGTTCAACTGAAAATATTTACATTCGTTTAAGCGAATTGTTTTGAACCGATCTCGTTAAGCGAATGAATGTATGTCCTATATTCTGAACTGTATTGTGGCATCCTTAGCAACTCATTTCTTTATTCGCTCTTTATTACGAGAGATCTCTGTCGGTTTCCTTGTTGGAACCACTCATTTCTTGGTTGATGGCCATCATTGGTATTCGGTCTTTTAAGACCCTCTTGTTTCTTATCGCTATACTAATGGATGTACCACATATGACAGAATGACAGAATGATTGACATACTGAATCAATGAATTGTTTTCATTACTGTAAGGACATTCATTCTAAACCCCTTTACGCATTATGTTATTCACTGGGGTTTAGCTCACTGTTTATATATATATGTAGGTGTTTAGGCACCAGACCGGAGCTAGGAGCGTGGATTAGACTCCTCTTTTGTCAAGCCAACCACTGTGTCTCACTGCGAGGTTCCGAGCCTGCCAAACTATGGCGTAGGGGTGTTTTTATTTCCCCTGTCTGTCTCTGTGTCTGTTTGTATAACTGTATAGACTAGTAGCACTGCACTGTACTGTTTAGTAGGGGTTTGGTCCCTGCTCTGTCGATTTGTAAATATTGTGCATACTGTTCTGTATCGAGTATATATATATGAATGAAAAGTCTTTTTGCATACAGACTGTCACAGCTCATTGGACATTGTTTATTTCTTGTTACGCTTCGTCATGCCCTGTACTCTGTATTCTTGTTTTTCTTATTAGCGGGCCTTGGTAATCTCGGATTCTTGGTGCGATTCTGATGCTAAACCCATAGGGGCTGGTTTGGGTCGTGACAAAGTGGTATTAGAGCGATACTTACCACGAGTTATACAGCACACATGTGTCCAAATAAGTTATAGGATGTCCTAGAAAAGCGATTAGGGCATTGCATGAGCATGATAAGTGTGTGGCTATGACATGACTGAATATATGCTAATGTGATATACTGTTTAAGTATGCAACTGCTTATGTTGATAACTGTTATAACTGCCTATAGTGAAATGGATAATGCAAGAGCTACAAATGAATCTGAATCCTCATCCTTTGAGGCAAGAATGGCAAGACTGGAAAGAATGATGGAACTAATAATTGAAAGATTAGATCAACAACAGAACCAACAGCCCCCACCTCCTCCTCCGGTACAGCCGGAACAGAATGTCAATGTTAATAATGGGGACATTATTGCTCTCACCCATAAGTTCAGCAAGATGAAACCGCTATCCTTTCAGGGAGGCCTTGAACCGCTAAAAGCTGAGGCATGGGTTCTTGAGACTGAAAAGTTATTTGAGGTGTTCCCATGCTCTGAGGCACATAAAGTACTGTTGGCCACCTTTACTCTGCAACAAGAGGCTAGAAGGTGCTGGATGCTAGTTCGTGACGCCAACACCGTTGTGACCTGGGCTTAGTTCAAGGGAGCCTTCTTTGAAAAGTATTTTCCCCAGTGTGTCAGGGACAGAAAGGTGACTGAATTTGAACAACTGAAGCAGGGCACAATGTCCGTTGCTGAATAGGAAACAAAGTTCACCGAGCTGGCTAGATATGCACCACACATGGTGGACACTGATTACAAGAAGACTAGGAAGTTTAAAGGCGGCTTGAATGTTGCCATACTGGACAGAATTAATGTTTTGAATCTACCGAATTATGTAATGTTCTTGACCGAGCTTTGATGGCTGAATCAAACATCGAGGCACTAAAAACTGAAACACTGGCGTCTGAATGGCGTGGTAAAAGGTAGGGTTTCAAGTTCAAGAAAGGCAAGCATAACCCATTGAACAAGAAGCGGAATACGGGGTTAACAACTAGCCTCAGCCAAGGGAGGGGTTCTATACCACCCTGTTCTGAATGCGGTAAGAATTATAAGGGAGTCTGTTATAAAATCTCTGGTGCTTGTTACAGGTGTGGCAAGGTGGGCCCTATGGTCAAAGATTGCCCTTCCACTCCTCAGGGGCATAGTAAAGCTGCACTAAGCGCAACAGCATCAACTGCTACACCAAAGCCTAATCCCAAAGCTACCGGGAAAAAGCCTATGAGGCAAGGCCTAGTGTTCGCCCTAGTACCGGGAGACGTCCAAAATACTGAGACCGTAGTGTCAGGTATTCTCTCTATTTGTACTCAAAATGCATATGTACTGATTGATTCGGGGTCTACACATTCTTATGTATCGCATGCTTTTTCGCGAAAATTGAATAGACCCTTAGAACCCATGAATTATCTGTTAGCTGTATCATCACCCGTTGGGGGATCCATGGCTTGTGCATATATGTACCCTGCTTGCGAAATTATTGTTGGAGATGCACATTTGTTTATTGACTTACTGCCTCTGAACATTGATCATTTTGATATAATATTGGGGATGGACTGGTTAACGAAATATCATGCTACCATAGACTGTGTGACGAAACAAGTAGTTTTCCATCCACTGGGTTTACCTGAATTTGTGTTTAATGGGGTTGGAGAAGTACCTCCTCCGTATTTGATTTCGTTTGTGAGAGTTGTTAAATTGATTAGAAAGGGGTGTAAAGGGTATATGTGTTCTGTATTGACTGCATCTACTGATGATAATGCTAATGTGAACAGTATTCCCATAGTCAGAGAATTCCTAGATGTTTTTCTAGATAACCTGCTAGGGGATTTGATTGACAGGGAGATTGAATTCACCGTTGATGTGATTCCGGGCACCCAGCCGGTATCTAAAGCTCCAACTGAACTGAAAGAACTGAAAGTGCAACTGCAAGAACTGTTAGACAAAAAGTTTATCAGGCCCAGTACTTCATCGTGGGGTGCACCTGTCTTGTTTGTGAAAAATAAAGACGGCTTACTGAGACTGTGTATTGATTACTGTGAACTGAACAAGGTAACTGTGAAAAATAAATACCCATTACCGCGTATTGATGACTTATTTGTTCAGTTACAGGGTGCTCAGGTTTTTTCTAAGATTGACCTCAGATTCAGATATTATCAGCTGAAAGTTAAACCAGAAGACATTGATAAAACTGTTTTTCGAACGAGGTATGGACATTATGAATTTTTAGTTATGTCTTTCGGAGTTACCAATGCATCTGCTGCATTTATGGACCTCATGAACAGAATTTTTAAACCATTCCTTGATGACTTTATTGTTGTATTCATTGATGACATTCTGATTTATTCTAAAAGTATGGAGGAACATGAACATCATCTGAGACTTGCCCTACAGACACTAAGAGAACAGAAACTCTATGCTAAACTGTCTAAATGCGAATTTTGGCTTGATCATGTTATGTTTTTGGGGCATGTTGTTAGCAAAGATGGAATTTCAGTTGATCCACAGAAAGTTAAAGCAATAGTGAACTGGCTTAGACCAACAAATGTGACAGAAGTCCGAAGCTTTTTGGGATTAGCTAGATATTACAGAAGATTTGTCAAAGACTTCTCTAAAATTGCCTTACCGTTGACTCAACTAACTCAGAAGGGGATATCATTTGACTGGACCGACCAAAGGGAATCGGCTTTCCAAGAGTTGAAAACTTGACTTGTGACTGCACCGGTTCTTACCCTACCTTCAGGTACGGATGGTTATACTGTATTTAGTGATGCTTCTCATAAGGGTTTGGGATGTGTTTTAATGCAGAATGGGAGAGTTATTGCTTATGCTTCCCGACAACTGAGACCGCATGAAAAGAACTACCCGACCCATGATCTGGAACTTGCTGCAGTGGTATTTGCACTGAAAATCTGACGTCACTATCTTTATGGGGCGACATGTGAAGTATATATAGACCATAAGAGTTTAAAATATTTCTTCACACAAAAAGAACTGAACATGAGACAGCAGAGATGGCTAGAACTGATTAAAGACTATGACCTACAGATTTTGTATCATCCGAGAAAAGCCAACACCGTTGCCGATGCATTAAGTCGGAAATCGATTGGGAATTTAGCTTGTTTGCTTACCGGGCAGAAAGAATTGCTTTGTGACTTTGAAAAATCTGAAATTGAAATTGTTTTGCGAGAACAAGGTGGAATCTTAGCTACTATTTCTGCTCAACCAGCACTGATTGAGAGAATTAAAGAGAAACAACAATTGGATGACTTCTTGAAGAAGATCATCGAAGAAAGGGAATCTAAACCAAGACCGGGTTTCATATTTGAGAATAATGTATTGAAATTTCAAGGAAGACTGTGTGTACCAAACGATTCTGAATTGAAAAGAAGAATTCTGCAAGAGGGCCACAACTCAAAGTTTTCTATTCATCTGGGGAATACGAAAATGTACCAAGACCTGAAACTGAATTTCTGGTGGCCGAGAATGAAGAAAGAAATTGCTGATTTTGTATCAAAATGTCTTCATTGCCAACAAGTTAAAGCTGAACATCAACGACCCGCCGGCTTGTTGCAGCCCTTACTGATACCAGAGTGGAAATGGAAACATATTACCGTGGATTTTATTGTGGGATTGCCTCGCTCCAGTAAAGGTATGGACTCAATTTGGGTTATTGTTGATAGACTGACTAAAACTGCTCACTTCTTACCTGTTAAGACAATTTATAATGCGGACAAATTGGCTATACTCTATATTGATGAAATTGTTAGACTACATGGAGTGCCTGTGTCCATTTTTTCTGACAGGGACTCGAAGTTTACATCGAGATTCTGGCAAAGCTTATAGACTGCATTGGGTATTGAACTGAGACTGAGTAGTGCCTATCATCCTCAGACAGACGGTCAATCAGAAAGGACCATCCAGACTTTGGAGGATTTATTGAGAATGTGTGTCCTTGATTTTCAGGGAAACTGGGAAAGCCATTTGCCTTTAGCTGAATTCGCCTACAACAACAGTTATCATTCGAGTATTGGTATGGTGCCTTTCGAGGCATTGTATGGCAGAAAATGTAACGACTGAGAAAGTGAAATTGATACAACAAAGACTGAAAATTGCACAGAGCAGACAAAAAAACTATGCAGATGTCAGAAGACGGGACAGAGAGTATGAAGTGAGTGATCACGTTTTTGTGAAAGTGACACCGATGAAAGGCCAGACTCGTTTTGGAGTCAAAGGCAAGTTAGCGCCAAGATATGTCAGATCGTATGAGATTATTGAGAAAATCAATCCGGTGGCGTATCAAGTTGCGCTTCTTCCTGAAATGGAGTATATGCATAACGTCTTCCATATTTCTATGTTGAGGGATTACCTCCGGGATCCTTTTCATGTGATTGAGCCGACCCGTGTAGTGCTAAGCGATGACTACACTTATGAAGAACGACCTATACAGATTGTGAACAGACGGATCAAGAAGTTGAGAAACAAAGAAATCCCGTTAGTGAAAGTTGACTGGCAAAACCATGGTGGTGTGTATGCCACTTGGGAAAGGGAAGATGACATGGCTAAAAGATATCCTGAACTGTTCCCACTGAATCCTGTTTTCTTCCAGAATGAAGGTAACTCGAGTTTAGAGGACTAAACTTTTTTTAAGGAGGGGAGACTGTAATAACCCTCACCACTGATTACCGATTAATTACTGATTACTGCCAAACTGAAACTGATTATGACTGATAATTGAATTGATCGAGATACTGAACTAACCGATTGAAATCTGGAACCGAATTAATTGAGTATATCTGTTTAATTGCATTTCTATCTGTTGCCTGTTTGATTATCTGTTCACGTTTTTACGTTTAAACTATCAATTGAAGGCCTTATCGGCGGCCGAATCTGAAATTGATTGACATTCTGTATTAATTAGATTTTGTGTGATTTTATGGCATATTTATCTAAAATGTGATTTGGTACGATTAAAATAAGCTTAATGTCAAGAGTTGGCTTAATTACCATTTTGCCACATGAGTGGCCCACTACCTAGATTATATTTGAGCCTCATTATACACTTAGGCAACATTTCTTCAGCCCATTTTCTTGTTCTTGCCGACTTGAGAGAGAGAGAAATAGAGAAGCTTGGTTCTATCTTGGTTTTGCTAAGAAATTGAAGGAATTGAAGTGTAGATTGCTCAATTAAGCTTCATTGCCTCAAATTCAAGACTTAGGTAAGGAGATTCAACCTCTCATTGTTGTGTTTAAGTGGATTCTTGCATGGTTCATGTCTAATTAAGGAACTAAGTCATGTTTTAGTTCTAACATGTTGAATTATAGCTTAATTGTTGCATGCATGTTTATATATTGAAGTTTTGAGGTTGTAGTTCATAATTCCTTACACGCATGTCCATGTTTTGAGAATAGATCATGAATTCATTTTGATTTTGTAAGATTTGGCTCTTTAGAGCATGAAATTGAGGCTTGAAAGTGGTTTAAACTCATGCATATCATGTTTGTAGCATGTTCATGAAAATTGGTTTGAAATTGAGTTTGAATTAAATATCCTTGAGCTTTGATTTCTCAAATTGAGCTTTGAACCATGTTGTTCTATGTGTTTACAAATATTTTCCAGAAAATAGGCCCAAGAGGATTGAAATTGGAGCATCAAAACTTGGTTTTTAGCTTGGAGGTGCAATCTGGATTTTCCAGATTTTGCACTCCCGCTCGAGCGGGGAATTCGGGCATCCAGTACTTTGCACTGTTTTGATGTCCGCTCGAGCGGGGTAATTGACGCTCGAGTGGGACCTTGTGTCTTACGCTCGATCGGGTGTCGAGCGCCCATCGAGCGTGATTTTTGAGCATCCAGTACTTTTGACTGTTTTGCAGTCCGCTCGAGCGTGGAAAGTGACGCTCGAGCGGGAATCGTTGTCTGCATATCCGTTCGAGCGGAGTAACCTACGCTCGGGCGGGACCCTTGTTTTTTGAAAATCCTGCAAAATGTTTTAAAGTGCATCTTTGCATCCTCATTCCATCATAGGCATTCTTAGGCCTAGTTTAAGGCATCTTAGTGAGGATATAGATGTAGAACACACCGAGGCAATTAGGGATTAAGTTATTATTTTCCCCAACTGTGTAGCTTAGTGTGTGTTCGATCTGTTAACTGTGTAGGGTTGGCGACTAGAGACGCGCTTTAGCTTGCTGTAGCCCAGAACTCTGTGAGTAACAATTGTGTAAAGATATGTTCAACTGAAAATATTTACATCGCTTTAACTGAACTATTTTACGAATCCATCGTTAATCGAATGAATGTATGTCCTATATTCTGAACTGTATTGTGGCATCCTTAGCAACTACTGTTTACTGTTACTGTTACAGAGATCTCTGTCGGTTCCCTTGTTGGAACCACTACTGTTTACTGGTTGATGGCCATCATTGACTGTTCGGTCTTTTAAGACCTACTGTTTACTGTACTGCTATACTAATGGATGTACCACATATGACAGAATGACAGAATGATTGACATACTGAATCAATGAACTGTTTTCATTACTGTAAGGACATTCATTTTAAACCCCTTTACGCATTATGTTATTCACTGGGGTTTAACTCATTGTTTATATATATATGTGGGTGTTCAGGCACCAGACCGGAGCTAGGAGCGTGGATTAGACTCCTCTTTTGTCAAGCCAACCACTGTGCCTCACTGCGAGGTTCCGAGCCTGCCAAGCTATGGCGTAGGGGTGTTTTTATTTCCCTGCTCATCTCGTGTCTGCTTGTATAATCAGTATAGACTAGTAGCCTTTGCCTGCATCTTGCTTAATAGGATTTGGTCCTGCTCGCCGATTTGTAAATATTGTCCATACTGTTCTATACCGAGTATATATATATATAAATGAAAAGTCTTTTTGCATACAGACTGTCACAGCTCATTAGACATTGTTTATTTACTGTTCTGGCTTCCGCCATACCCTCGTACTAGACATTCTTGTTTTACTATTAAGGTGTCTTCGTAATCTCGGATTCTTGGCGATTCTGATGCTAAACCCATAGGGGCGAGTTTGGGTCGTGACAAGAATGAATGTCCTTTCAGTAATTAAAATAGTCATTTACATCAGTAGATCAGTTATTCAATCAGTGGCTCATATTTCATACCATATAAGTCAATTAGAAATCATAGCAGTCATACGTGGTACATCCAATAGCAAGACAGTACAGTAGGTCTTAATAGACTGAACAATCAGTTTATGGCCATCAAACAGTATACGGTATTGGTTCCAAACATTGGAACTAACAGAGATCTCTGTAATAAAGAAGAGCGATGCGATAAAGACAAGAAGATGGCGATACTTGATAAAGAATAAAGAATAAAGATGCAAAGAATAAAGAATAAAGACAAAGAAAGATGGCGAAAGAACGGTAATAGTAAGTTGCTATGGATACCGCGAGTATGGTTTATAAAATAGGACAAACATTCATTCAGTAAACAATGTCCCTTCAAAAAGCAATACAGTCGATCATTCAGAAAATAATTATAATTGAACATATCTTTACAACATTGTTACTCATAGATTACTGGGCTATAGGTAGGCTAATCAGCGTCCTCGGTTGCCAACCCTACACAGTTGCAGAACGAACACACACTAAGTTACACACTTGGGATTAATAACTTATCCCTTTAACTTGACTTGGTGTGGTTCTATAACATTATCCTGATTAAGATGCCTTAAACATGGCCTAAGAATGCCTAAGATGGAATGAAGATGCAAAAATGTACTTTAAAACACTTTTCAAAATTTGTTGAAAACAAGGGTCTCGCTCGAGCGTGGCTTTCTCTGCTCGAGCGAGCTTACCAAAACAGAGAGGTCGCTCGAGCATAGACTCCCTCGCTCGAGCGGTCTGTAAAAATACAAAAAGTACTGGTTGTTGAAATTCTCTGCTCAATGCTCGCTCGAGCGTGAGACACAGTGTCACGACCCAAACCCGGCCCTATGGGTTTAGCAAGAATCGCCAAGAATCCGAGATTACCAAGGCCCAACAAGAATACGCTTAAACAGAGGGCCTGGCGGAAGCCAATACAGTAAATAACTAGTGTCCATAGAGTTGTGAAAATCTGTATGCCAAAAACATTTTTCATGCATTCACATTGTTCAAACAGTACAATCTATACAGTCATTTACAAACATTCAGTATGGGACCTAATCCCTCGATAACAGTACGGAAAACCAGTAGACAGTCTATACAGTAGTACAAAACAGTAAGGAGACCGATGGGGACACAAAAACACCCCAAGCCATAGCATGGCAACTCGGAACCTCACAGCGAGGCACATAGGCTGGCTTGACAAAACTGGGGACCAACCCACGCTCCTAGCTCCGGTCTGGCTGCTGAGAACCTACATATATATATATAAACAGTGAGCTAAAACCCAGTGAATAACATAATGCGTAAAGAGGTTATGAATGAATGCCCTTACAGTAATGAAATCAGTTCATTAAACAGTATTTCAGTATTTCAGTATTTCAATCAATCAGTCATATGCGGTACATCCATTAGCCTATAAACGAGGGTCCAAAGGACCGGTCTTATGCATCTAACAAGAATGATGGCCATCAATCAAGAAATATGGTTCCACAAGGAAACCGACAGAGCTCTAAGAATAAAGAATTGCTAAGGATGTCACAATACGCCTGTAATACAGACATACATTCATTCAAGAAACAATAGCAGCTTCAATAAGCAGATTCCAAGATTCAAAAGATAACCATTTTGAACATATCTTTACACAATTGTTACTCACAGAGATTGGGCTAAAAGCTAGAGCTGGCCTCGAGAGCCAACCCTAACAAGTTAACAAATAGAACACACACTAAGTTTCACAGTCAAGAAGGATGATAATTAAATCCCTAAATTTCGTCGGTGTGGTTCTATGTCTAAATCCTCATTAAGATGTCTAAAACTAGGCCTAAGAATGCCTAGGATGGGATGAGGATCCAAAAATACAGTTGGAAGGCATTTTTCAAAAGTTATCAAACAGGGTCTCGCCGAGCGAGCCTTCCTTCGCCGAGCGAGGTTGCAAAATCAGGATTCGCCGAGCGAACAATCCTTCGCCGAAAGCAATTGATGAAACAAGAAAAGTATCGATGCTCGATTTTACGCGCAATGCCGCCGATGCTCGCCGAGCGAAGCTAAAATCAAAGCTTCGCCGGCGAGAATTCCTTCGCTCGAGCAGTCTGATGAAATGGAAAAGTACCGTTGTTGGATTTTACGCGATACCACGCCGATGCTTGCTCGAGCGGAGACTGAATAAAGGGTGCTCGCTCGGCGAGGAATCCTCTTTCGGCGAAGAAGCCAACTGAATTTCAGTTGCCTCCCAAGCTCAAACCAAGCATTCTCAACTCAATTCTCGACCTCTTGGGCCCAAATTCTAGAAAATACATCCCAAAACAATGTATAACAAGTTTTAAAAGCCAATTTATGAATTCAAGCCCCAAAGGTGAGTCAATTAAATCCAAAATTCAAACCCATTTTCAAGAACAATTGCCAAACATGCAATGCATGAGTTTTTAACCAAATTCAAGGTTCAAATCTTGCTCTAATGAACTCAATAGTTGGAAAACAAAATGAAAACATGGACTTTAGCTTAAACATGGACATGCATGTACAATCTACCATGAATTCAACTTCAAAATGCACCAATTCAAGCATGCATGCAACAATGGAGTTCCAATTCAACATATATAAGCAAATTCATGACTTAACTTCTCTATAACCATGATACATGCAAGATGGAACTCAAAGGCAACAAGAAGAAGGTGGATTTCTTACCTAGAGTTTCAATTACAAGTCTTGCAAGCTCAATCTAGCAATCTATGTGATAAATCCTCAAGTTCTTCTAGCAATTCACAAGATGGGCTCAAATCTCTCTCTCTCTCTCTACTATGGTCGGCTAGATGTGTAGGAAATGGCTGATCAATGGATATGTTAAGTGTAATAAGGCTCTTGAAAATCAATAAACAAGTGTCCACTATTGGTGGCAATTTGGTAATTAAGCCTAAGTTTGCAATTAGCTCATTTTAATCTAGTTTAATCATTCTTAATCAATTTTCAGATAAATATATCATTAAATCATGAATATTCTACTGATCCCAAAACTCTAAACGGTTTCTAATTCGGCCGCCGATAAGGCCTTCAATTAGCAGTTTAAACATACGAATTTAAACAGATAATCAATCAATCAAACAGATGCAATATGCAATTCAATAGATAAACTTATTCAATTTCAGTTTCGATTTCAATCAGTCCATTCAGTACTTCGGTTAATTCAATTATCAGTCATTATCGATTACATTTAAGAACGGTAGCTAATTCAAATAGCTTTATCGATAATTAGTACGAGGGTTGTTACACACAGTTCCTCGCTAGAGCGTACGTCTCGTCACTCGAGCGTGCGTCTGCACACGCAAAAACCTGAGAGCTTGCAATCTACGCTCAAGCCAGCATTCTGTCACTCAAGCGGAGCTCTGAACACAAAGGTGGTCGCTCGAGCGTGGAATCCTTCACTCGAGCGTGGAAGCCAAAATCTAGGTTTTCCAGATTTGCTTCCAAAGTTCAAACCAAGAATCAAACATGCCAAAACTCATCCTTTTGGGCCAATTTTCTGGAAAACACTTAGAAACTCATAATACAACATGTTTTGAAGATCATTTTATAAAATCAAAGCCCAAAAGTATGTCAATTGAACACAAATTCAAGCCAAAATTCAAGAACATGATGTAAATATGCCATGTATGTGTTTATTTGAATTCAAAGCTTCTAACACATGATCAAATGAGCCATTCTTCCCAAAAACATGATGAATTCTTAGATTACAACTATAATCTAGACATGCATGGAAGAATTTCATGCAAAACAACTTCAAAACTCTATGATATGATCATGCATGTATGAATGGACTCTCAAATTAACACTTTAGGCTAATTCTTGACTCTAATCACCAATTTTTCCATGAACCAAGCAAGAAACAACTTAAATTCATAATTAAAAGAATGAATTTCCTACCTTAAGTCTTGAATTCCAAGTGTGGTAGTTTAAATATGAAATTTTCCTTCAATCTCCCCTAAGTCTCAAGCAACTCTTGTTGAAATCAATATCTTTCCTTCTACTCTCCTCTCACTCATGGTTTGGTCAAGAAGATGAAATGAAGAAGGATGGTGTGTCAACAATTGTACAAATCTACTCAATGGCACACTTGTAAATAACTAGGCTCAATTAATTTAACATTGTTTATTGTAATTTAATCATTCCAAATCAAATTTTAATTAAACCTACCATAAAATAATATAATTCCTAATTAACATATAACGCTAAACAATTTCTGAATCGGTCGCCGATAAGGCTTTCAATTCGCAGTTCTTAATTAAAACACGAACAGATCATTCAGTAACAAACAGATAGAAATGCATTCTAAACAACACACTCACACAAACCATTTAGGATCTCGTCTTAATCAATTACTTATCATGCTTAATTACAATTTAACACTAATCAGCGGTGAGGGTTGTCACAGAAATGGCAAACAATGTACGAAGCTTATGTGCAAGATCATCACAGATATACATTGAAAATTGATTCCATAACACATGTGGTTGTAGTGGAAAACATTGGGTCAGAATAATACAAAACAATCTCCTCAATTGATATCCGGTTTTCATAACTGACCTCTTTCAGTAATCAGATCCATTCTTCATCATCTTCTAGGAGTCCTCTTGCAACACATGCTGATTTAAACGTTTCATGCAAAACATTGTTAACTGTACGTAAACATTGAAACGATCTTGGCCCTTTGACAACAGTTAACAACAAATGCAGATAAAATCTTTCACCACAGTTAGGGCTAGCAAAGTACATTCTACCAATTGCATATCCATGTTCTCTTGGTTTCTATCTATGTTCTGACTTGAGCCAAACAAAATGTTGTGGAAATTCTTGGTAAGTGAATTGGCATTCATTTTCATTGGAAGCACAATAATAAAAAAAACTAGTAAGAGTCGATTTTTGTTACGCAGCTCTAGAAAGAATCATTTCCAATGAGTCATTAGGATTGAAAAGAACACAATGCATTCCAGGTAGATGAAGTGCCAAGCGAACAACTGTTGGCATCTCTACATGCAAATGATGACCGAATATTCGCCAAGCAGCTTCTGGTGGTCCAATATACCTCGTATCAAGATATTGTTGGATCTCATTAATCAATCCTAAAACCATAACCCTTGTAAATATACTTATGTATATACTTAATACATCTCACTCTAGCACAAACTTCTACATTTATATGACAGTTGAACCGTTTAAAAAGATATGCATTGTATGGTACCACATCCCTGTTATCAACTTCCTGTCCTCTCACAGTATCTTGACCACTATTGCGATGACGATAGATTGGATATCCATCTTGGTCCATAGTTGTTGATTCTGTAAAGGCTCGAGGGTATTTCTTAGTACATCTACCATTTTCCATACATGGTGCTTGAGGATTTCGAGCACCACATGGTCCATGTACCATGCAACACTTGACAGTTTCAAAAAGTGTAGGATCATCTTTTGGATCTGGAAATTCTGCACAAACTAATTTGTCTACTTGAGCACATGTTCGAATTTTGTCTGGACCTTTAAGAAAGAGAAGCGCATGCATATGTGGTAGGCCTCGTTTTTGGAATTCAATTGTAAAAACATGTGCAACTTTATTACTGAACACTTTGTTTGTCTCTATGTCCTTCATCAAATACTTTCTTTTTAGCTCAAAAACACGGGCAATCAAATCAGGACGATCAATAGCTTTTTGGTGTGGTAATAATGCTGAAGTAATTTTTGGCCAATTGGGATTTGTAATCATGGTGAGAAAAATATCTGGGTGTTGGTTATATTGCATGATAGCCATTGAATCTTGAAAGATTTCAAACATATGTCTAAGACTACCAGTAAATGAAGATGGCAAAATAAACCTTTGACCAATTTGATTAGGTCGCAAGTCATCTGGATCAATATCGCTTAAATCTTGGTAAAGTTCAGCTCGAATTTTTTTTTGATTAAGCTTGTAGTACGTCAACCGATTTTGCTCAGTTGCAGCCCAAGCATCTACTAAGAACTCTTGGAATAGTTTTCCACCTCTCAAAATTGTTGAATACTCTGTAGGTTGCTCAAACAAATGATAACTATAAAAATCCATTTGAGTAAGTCGATCAGTTAAAGGCCGATCATGTTTAACGTTCCACAATTTCAACTCAGGTTCCCATCCGACCTCACCATACAGGAATAATAAAACATAATGCAATGGCAAATACGCTGGGTGACATTCATTAATTTGCATCAGTTCATTATTTTCCTGTAGATGTAAAACAACATCTCTCATTCCAGTGACCTCGGTTCCATCACCTGGTATTACAATTGCAATCTCATCAGTAGTTGGTAGATTATACCGTCATCGGTTTGTTGCTGAACTGTAGTGAAGATGAGCAGGTAGATTTTGTCCAGTGAAGGCCAATTGATTCAAAATTGCATGAGCTTGGCGAAATTTGTCTACAAATGCATTAACTTGCAACAAATTATCTTGAATAGTTTTGAGAACATCCCTTCGTAAGTGAGGATTTCTACAATTTCGAACTTCTAAAGCTGAATCAGGATCATAAATGTATAACTGAGCATAAGTCGCATCCTAACTTGGCTGTGGTAGAAGTAATCTTGTTCAATGTCGCAATTAAAAGTTAATTTTTTTGACTTTTTTAAATTATTTTATTTTTTTATAAATAAATTATATGAAAAATGATATAATTCAAAATTAATTAAAAACTGAAAACTGACTTTTAACTATCTTCTTAAAAAGGCCTTGCTGTCGGCATATCCTCACTAAGATACAATTCTGAAATAATCTATGCTTATTGGTCAATGGTCTATCTTACTTTCTCACTCAAACTTTCTATTTTCATTGGAATAAACCTACCCACACCATATTAAACTATATAAAAATATTTTAAAAATATGTACATTTAGAATACTCTATCCTCTTTATTTCATTAGATATGGTCGCGATATGTATTATTTAAATATATTTTAAATTTTATTCTTTATATACAGTGCAAACTCATATTTTTATTAAAATAGTATTGCGCATTATGAACATGATCTCTTACTTTTACCCCATGTGATCCACTAGAAATATCCATATTCATTCTTCATCACTTTCACAAATAATAGTATATAAATTAACAAGTTTTATTAATTTATTTTCTTATTTAATGATGTAATAATTATCATATCATTGAAGTGAAGATTGTTTTAGATTTCAAAATTTAATTATTAAATGATGCATCACTTAAGAGAAGTTTGTAAAATTTGATTTTATATAATATTTTCTTATTTTCACTAGTGGTGGACCCTTTTATACTATTCTTAATATTTATTTTTTGTAATTTAGTTTTATATTGTAGACTTACAATTTTCACTTAAATAGGGTTACGCATTATGAACATGGTCTCTTACTTTTACCTCAGTTAATTCACTTGTATATTTATTATTTTCATGAATAATATTATATAAATTGACAAATTGTAAATTAGTTTTTTTTGCTTACTAATGTGATATTTATCCTACCATTGAAGTGGAGACTATTTCAGATTCTAAAATTTCATTATTTAATGACACATCACTTAGTAAAAAAAGTTTGTAATTAATATTCATATAACATTTTTTGATTTTTACTGTGAATCCCTTCACACCAATATGTGCATTCTTAACATTTTTATATAATATAATTTTATATATGTAAACTTACACTTTTCACTTAAATAGTCTTCTGCACTATGAACATATAGGTGCCGTTTGGTAACACTTACGTTTTCAATTTTCAATTTATATTTATAAAAATTTTAAAAATTCAAATAAAAATTTGTTTGGTAAAATTTTTGATTTATAAATCAGTGGTCTCAGTTTATAAATTTGGCCAAAAAATCAAAACACAAAAAATGTGTTTTCATTTTGAGGTTTCAGTTTTTTTTTTTTTACCACCCAACACTAGCCACTACCTGTTACCATTTTCTACCACCGTTTTCCGCCACCACCACCTACCACCACCACTCAGCACCCACCTGCCACCACCCGCCACCACCAGCCACCAGCCACCTACCACTCATTCGTCACCACCACCCACCCCTCTCCACTACCACCACCATCCACTACCCACCTGCCATCTACCCGCCACCACTCAACACCCGCCACTACCATCCCCCGCCACACTACTCCGCCACCTACTTGCCACCACCATCCACCACCTGCCACCCGCCACCACCACCCACCACCCACCACCACCACCACCACCACCCACCCGCCACCCACCTGCCACCACCACCCACCACTACCCACTCACACCACCACCACCCGCCACCGCCACCTACTCACCCACCCAAGACCACCACCACCACCCCACCCCACCCACCTACCCACCACCACCACCATCTGCTACCCACTGCCACCACCACATTCTCACTCCACCGCCACCACCACCCACCACCCGCCACACCCACCCATCCACCCACCATCACCATCCACCACCTACCCGCCACCACCCACCACCACCCGCCATCCGCCACCCACCTGCTACTACCACCACCCACTCGCTACCACCCGCCACCGTTACCCACCCATCCACCACCACCACCACCACCACCACCACCACCCGCTATCCGCCACCCACCTACCACCACCACTCACCACCACCACTACTACCCATTCGCTACCACCCACCACCCGCCACCGTCACCCACTCACCTATCACTCGCCACCACTATCCACCTGTAACAACCCTCGTACCGATTATTGAATAACCACTGAATTAAATACTGATTATTGCTAAACTGGACCGCTAATGACTGATAATTGGATTAACTGAAGTATTGGAGAGACTGATTGAAACTAGAACTGAAATTGGAAAAGTTATCTGTTATATTGCATTTCTATCTGTTTACTTGATTAATTACCTGTTTGAATTCATGTGTTTAAACTGTTAATTGAAGGCCTTATCGGCGGCCGATTTAGGAACCGTTTAGTGTTTTGGACTCGGCAGAATATTCCTGATTTTATGGTATATTTATCTGAAAATTGATTAGGAATGATTAAATTAGATTTAAACGAGTTAATTGTCAAGATTGACTTATTTACCACGTTGCTACCTTAGTGGACCCATTGTTTTATATTATTTGAGCCTTATGCATGTGAACAAAACATTTGATCAGCCTTTCCCTTGCCTCTAACCGACCAAATAGGTGAGAGAGGGAGAGAGTTGAGTTCATTTTGGTGATTTGCTAGAAGAACTTGAAGATTTGAGGCATAGATTGCTAGATTGAGCTTCTAGACTTGTAATTGAGACTTAGGTGAGTGAATTCATCTTCTTCTTGTTGTCTTTGAACTTCATTCTTGCATGATTCTTGCTCAATTGTAGAATTAAACCATGTTTGAGTCCATATAGGTTGATTCATGCTAGAATTCATGCATGCATGTTGAATTTGTGGACTTTTAAAGTTAAATTGTTGGAGAATTATACATGCATGTCCATATTTTTATTATAGACCATGTTTCCACATTGTTTTCAAAGATTGGAGCTCTTTAGAGCAAGATTTGAAGCTTGGTTTTGGTTTAAAGTTCATGCATTGCATGTTTGAAATTGTTCTTGAAATTGGGTTTGAAAAATGGTTTTAATTGACTCACCTTTGGGGCTTGAATTCATAAATTGGCTTTTGAAACTTGTTATTCAATGTCTTAGAATGTATTTTCTAGAATTTGGGCCTAAGAGGTCGAGTTTTGAGTTGAGAATGCTTGGTTTGAGCTTGGAAGGCAAATCTGAAAATTCCAGATTTGGCTTCTTCGCTCGAGCGAAGGATTCCTCGCTCGAGCGACCAACGTTTCCTCTGAGCCACGCTCGAGCGAAGGATTGGTGGCTCGAGCGTAAAAATCGAACTTCCAGTACTTTTACTGTTCCATCAGACCGCTCGAGCGAAGGAAGTCTCGCTCGAGCGAACCCTTTGATTTTGGAAGCTCGCTCGAGCGAGCATCGAGCGAGCATCGGGCGTAAAAATTGAGCATCCAGTACTTTTACTGTTTCATCAGATCGCTCGAGCGAAGGATTGTTCGCTCGAGCGAAACCTTCGTTTTTGCAACCTCGCTCGAGCGAAGGAAGGTTCGCTCGAGCGAGGCCCCTGTTTTCAGCAACTTTTGAAAAATGCCTTCCAACTGTATTTTTGCATCCTCATCCCATCCTAGGCATTCTTAGGCCTAGTTTAAGACATCTTAACGAGGATTTAGACATAGAACCACACCGAGAAAATTTAGGGATTTTAATTACATCCTTTCCGACTGTGAAACTTAGTGTGTGTTCTATTTGTTAACTGTTTAAGGTTGGCTCCCGGGGACGCGCTCTAGCTGCTATAGCCCAATCTCTGTGAGTAACAGATTGTGTAAAGATATGTTCAAAATGGTTATATTTTGATTACTGAACTGAACTGTTTATTGAATTGATATTGTTTATTGAATGAATGTATGTCCTGCATTTGAATCAGACAGGCATCCTTAGCACCCATTGTTATTGATCGTTCAGAGCTCGCTTGGTTCCTTGTGAAACCATATCATGCATCAATGATTGGCCATCATTATTGTTGGGTCATAAGGCCGGTCCTTTTGGACCCATCTGTTTATAGGCTAATGGGTGTACCATATGACCGATTGATTGAAATATCGATTGATCAAATCGAAAGATTGAAATACCGTGATAATGAATCGATTTCATTATCAGAAGGGACATTCATTCATAACCTCTTTACGCGTTATGTTATTCATCGGGCTTTAGCTCACCGCTTATTTATATATGTAGGTTCTCAGCCTGCATCGAGCTAGGAGCGTGGGTTAGTCCCCGCTTTTGTCAAGCCCTATGTGCCTCATCGAGGTTCCGAGACGCCATGCCATGGCTTGGGGTGTTTTTGTTTCCACTGCCTCCCTACTATATTGTACCTTCAGATAGATCGCCTACTGCTTTTATCAGATCGTTATCGAGGGATTGAGTCCCCATCTTGAATGTCTCAGATATGATTGTATAGATCAGATGGATTGTACTTGCTTGCACCGTATGAATGCAAAAATGTTTTTGACATACGATTTTCATGACTCTATGGACACTAGCTATTTATTGTATTGGCTTCTGCCAGTTCTCTGTTGCTTAACTGCTTTTACAGGCCTTGATAATCTCGATTCTTGGCGATTCTGATGCTAAACCCATAGGGCGGGTTTGGGTCGTGACAGTGGTATCGAGTGATACTTAACCACGAGTTATACCGCACGTGTCCAAATGAGCTATAGGGTGTCCTAGAAAAGCAATTAGGGCATCTCATGAATTTGAAAAGTGTGTGCTTATGATCGATCGATTATATGTTAAAATGTTAAACTGCTTAATTGTACAGCTTATAATGATAATCATATAATCTTATAGCAAAATGGATAATGCAAATGAAATCAAGCATCATCCTCTCGAGGCTAGAATGGCGGACTTGAACAAATGATGGACCGATAATGGAAAGACTAGATCAACAATCGAACCAACAATTTCACCTCCTCCTCCTCCTCCGTGCAACCTAATGTAATGCATGTAATGTGAATGCTAATGAGGTGGACATTATTGCACCGACTCGAAATTCAAAGAAATGAAACCGCCGTCCTTCCAGGGAGGCTTAGAACCGTTAAAGGCTGAAGCTTGGGTTCTTGAGACTGAAAAGTTGTTTGAGGTTTTTCCGGGCTCCGAAGCAAACAAAGTATTGTTGGCAACCTTCACCCTTCAAGAAGAAGCAAGAAGGTGGTGGATGTTGACCCGCGATGCAAATACCATTGTGACTTGGGCTCAGTTCAAGGAGTCCTTCTTTGAAAAATATTTTCCCCAGTGCATTAGAGACAGAAAAGTGACTGAGTTTGAACAGCTGAGACAGGGCAAAACGTCTGTTGCCGAGTATGAGAAGCAATTTACCGAACTTGCTAGGTATGCACCACATATGGTGGATACCGATTATAAGAAGGCCAGGAGGTTTGAAGGCGGCCTTAGTGTTGCTATACAAGACCGAATAAACGTTTTGAAAATGCCAACTTATGTGGGTGTTCTCGACCGGGCATTGATGGCCGAGACAAATATTGCAGCGGTGAAACAATCTGAAACACCGACAACTGAATGGCAAGGCAAAAGGCAGAGTTTCAAATTTAAGAAAGGCAAGCATAACCCAAAGAAACAAGAAATGTAATACGGGTCGACGACTAGCCCCACTAAGGGAGTGGGTTTACTCCACCTGCTCCATATGTGGCAACAAGCACAAAGGGTTTGCTACCGATTGAGCTTGTTTCAGTGTGGCAAGGTGGGCCATGTAATTAAAGATCGCCCTCTCGCCCGCCACCAAGAGTAAAAGTCGCACCGAGCGCAAGAAGATCAAATGTGGCACCAAAACCGAACCCCAAAGCTACTGGGAAAGAGCCTATGAGGCAGGGCCGAGTGTTTGCCCTAGTACCGGGAGACGTGCAAAACACTGAGACCGTTGTGTCAGGTATCCTCTCTATCTGTGCTCAAAATGCATATGTATTGATTGATTCGGGGTCTACACATTCGTATGTATCGCATGCTTTTTCGCGTAAATTGAATAGACCCTTAGAACCCATGAATTACTTGTTAGCCGTATCATCACCTGTTGGGGGATCCATGACATGTGCATATATGTATCCTGCTTGTGAGATTGTTGTTGGGGATATGCATCTGTTTATCGATTTACTGCCATTGAACATTGATCATTTCGATGTAATATTGGGGATGGACTGGTTACAAAAATATCATGCCACTATTGACTGTGTAACGAAACAAGTAATTTTTCGTCCACCGGGTTTGCCTGAATTTTTGTTTAATGGGAGTGGAGTAGTACCTCCTCCATATCTGATTTCTTTTGTAAAAGCTGTCAAATTGATTAGAAAGGGGTGTAAAGGGTATCTGTGTTCTGTATTGACTGTACCCGCTAATGATAGTGTTAAAACTGATGTGAATTGTATTCCTATAGTCAGAGAATTCCCAGATGTATTCCCAGATGATTTGCCAGGGGATTTGATTGACAGGGAAATTGAATTTATTGTGGATGTGGTTCCGGGTACACAGCCGATATCCAAAGCTCCTTACAGAATGGCTCCAACTGAACTGAAAGAATTGAAGGTACAATTGCAGGAACTGTTAGACAAGAAGTTTATCAGACCCAGTACGTCACCGTGGGGTGCACCTGTTTTGTTTGTGAAGAAGAAGGATGGTTCACTGCGACTGTGTATTGATTACCGCGAACTGAACAAGGTAACTGTAAAGAATAAATATCCATTACCGCGTATTGATGATTTGTTTGACCAGTTACAGGGTGCGCAAGTATTTTCCAAGATTGATCTTGGATCAGGGTATCATCAACTGAAAGTCAAACCGGAAGACATTGATAAAACTGCTTTTAGAACGAGGTATGGCCATTATGAATTTTTAGTTATGCCGTTCGGAGTTACGAATGCCCCTGCTGCATTTATGGACCTCATGAATGTAATTTTAAACCATACATTGATGATTTTATTGTGGTATTCATTGATGACATATTGATTTATTCTAAGACTGTTGAAGAACATGAACATCATCTGAGACTAGCCTTGCAAACCTTAAGAGAACAGAAACTGTATGCTAAATTGTCTAAGTGTGAGTTTTGGCTTGACCATGTGATGTTTTTGGGGCATGTTGTTAGCAAAGACGGAATCTCTGTTGATCCGCAGAAAATTGAAGCTGTAGTGAACTGGCCTAGACCAACGAATGTAACCGAGGTTCGAAGCTTTTTGGGACTGGCTGGATATTACAGAAGGTTCGTCAAAGATTTCTCCAAAATTGCCTTACCACTGACTCAGTTGACTCAGAAAGGGATATCATTTGACTGGACTGACCAGAGGGAATCAGCATTTCAAGAGTTGAAAACTAGACTTGTAACTGCACCGATTCTGACTCTACCTTCAGGTACGGATGGTTATACTGTATTTAGTGATGCTTCTCATAAGGGTTTGGGGTGTGTTTTAATGCAGAATGGGAGAGTTATTGCTTATGCTTCCTGACAGTTGAGGCCGCATGAAAAGAACTACCCTACCCATGACTTAGAACTTGCTGCAGTAGTTTTTGCACTGAAAATTTGGCATCACTATTTGTATGGAGCAACATGTGAAGTGTATACTGACCACAAGAGCCTGAAATACTTTTTCACTCAGAAAGAACTGAATATGAGACAGCGGAGGTGGCTAGAACTGATCAAAGATTATGACCTACAGATATTGTATCATCCGGGAAAAGCCAACACCGTTGCCGATGCTTTGAGCCGAAAATCGATTGCCAACTTAGCCTCTTGTTGAATCGACGTAAAGAGTTGCTTCTTGATCCGAAAAGTCCGAAATTGAAATTGTTTTGAAGGAACAAGGTGGAACCTTAGGCTATTATCGCCAACCAAAGATTGATTGAAGAGATTAAAGAACAACAGCAACTAGATGATTTCTTGAAAAAGGTGATTGAAGAAAAAGATTCAAAACCGAGACCGGGGTTCGAATTTGAGAACAATGTTCTGAAATTTCAAGAAAGACTGTGTGTGCCAAATGACATTGAATTGAAAAGAAGAATTCTACAAGAAGGCCACAGTTCGAAATTTTCTATTCACCCAGGGAATACGAAAATGTACCAAGACCTGAAACAGAATTTCTGGTGGCCAGGAATGAAGAAAGAAATTGCCGACTTCGTGTCCAAATGTCTTCATTGCCAGCAAGTCAAAGCTGAACATCAACGACCTGCAGGATTACTGCAACCCTTATCCATACCAGAGTGGAAATGGGAGCATATCACGATGGATTTTATCGTTGGATTACCTCGCTCCAAGAAAGGTATGGACTCTATTTGGGTTATTGTTGATAGATTGACCAAATCTGCACACTTCCTACCTGTCAAGACAATTTATAATGCGGATAAATTGGCCGTTATTTATATTGATGAAATTGTTAGATTGCATGGAGTGCCTGTATCTATTGTTTCTGACAGGGATTCGAAGTTTACATCGAGGTTTCGCGAGCCTACAGATCGCATTGGTCTCGAATTGAGACGGAGTAGTGCTTATCATCCTCAGACAGATGGCCAGTCAGAAAGGACCATCCAGACTCTAGAGGATTTACTGAGAATGTGTGTCTTTGATTTTCAGGGAAATTAGGAAAGTCATTTGCCGTTGGCCGAATTCGCCTACAACAACAGCTACCATTCGAGTATTGAAATGGCGCCTTTCGAGGCGTTGTATGGCAAAAAGTGTAGATCTCCAATCTGCGGAAGTTGAGATGGGCCGTTGTTTGGGCGAGATTGTGTATGAAACGATCGAAAAGGTAAAATTGATACAAAGAGACCGAAAACCGCATGCAGCGCATGTAAGAGTTATGCGATGTCAAGACGGATGAGTATGAAGTGGGTGATCACGTGTTTGTGAAAGTGACACCAATGAAAGGCCGCACTTCGCTTTGGAGTCAAAGGCAAGTTAGCGCCGCGGTATGCCGACCGTGCATTATTGAGAAAATCAATCCGGTGGCGTATCAAGTTGCACTTCCTCCTGAAATGGAGCATATGCACAACGTCTTCCACATTTCGATGTTGAGAGACTATCTTTGAGATCCGTTTCATGTGATTGAGCCTACCCGTATCGTGTTGAGTGATGACTACACTTACGAGGAACGGCCTATACAGATTTTAAACCGACGGATCAAGAAACTGAGAAACAAAGAGATTCCGCTAGTGAAAGTTGACTGGCAGAATCATGGTGGTGTGTATGCCACTTGGGAAAGGGAAGATGACATGGCTAGGCGATATCCTGATTTGTTCTCTTGAACCTGTTTTCCAAACTGAAGGTAACTCGAGTTTAGAGGACTAAACTCCTTATAAGGAGGGGAGACTGTAACAACCCTCATACCGATTATTGAATAACCACTGAATTAAATACTGATTATTGCTAAACTGGACCGCTAATGACTGATAATTGGATTAACTGAAGTATTGGAGAGACTGATTGAAACTGGAATTGAAATTGGAAAAGTTATCTGTTATATTGCATTTCTATCTGTTTACTTGATTAATTACCTGTTTGAATTCATGTGTTTAAACTGTTAATTGAAGGCCTTATCGGCGGCCGATTTAGGAACCGTTTAGTGTTTTGGACTTAGTAGAATATTCCTGATTTTATGGTATATTTATCTGAAAATTGATTAGGAATGATTAAATTAGATTTAAACGAGTTAATTGTCAAGATTGACTTATTTACCACGTTGCCACCTTAGTGGACCCATTGTTTTATATTATTTGAGCCTTATGCATGTGAACAAAACATTTGATCAGCCTTTCCCTTGCCTCTAACCGACCAAATAGTTGAGAGATGGAGAGAGTTGAGTTCATTTTGGTGATTTGCTAAAAGAACTTGAAGATTTGAGGCATAGATTGCTAGATTGAGCTTCTAGACTTGTAATTGAGACTTAGGTGAGTGAATTCATCTTCTTCTTGTTGTCTTTGAACTTCATTCTTGCATGATTCTTGCTCAATTGTAGAATTAAACCATGTTTGAGTCCATATAGGTTGATTCATGCTAGAATTCATGCATGCATGTTGAATTTGTGGACTTTTGAAGTTAAATTGTTGGAGAATTATACATGCATGTCCATATTTTTATTATAGACCATGTTTCCACATTGTTTTCAAAGATTGGAGCTCTTTAGAGCAAGATTTGAAGCTTGGTTTTGGTTTAAAGTTCATGCATTGCATGTTTGAAATTGTTCTTGAAATTGGGTTTGAAAAATGGTTTTAATTGACTCACCTTTGGGGCTTGAATTCATAAATTGGCTTTTGAAACTTGTTATTCAATGTCTTAGAATGTATTTTCCAGAATTTGGGCCCAAGAGGTCGAGTTTTGAGTTGAGAATGCTTGGTTTGGGCTTGGAAGGCAACTGAAATTCAGTTGGCTTCTTCGCCGAGCGACCAACGTTTCTCTCGAGCCACGCCGAGCGAAGGATTGGTGGCTCGAGCGTAAAAATCGAACTTCCAAAGATTTTCTTTGCTCCATCGACCGCCGAAGCGAAGGAAGTCCCGCTCCAGCAAACCCTTTGATTTTGGAAGCTCGCTCGAGCGAGCATCGAGTGAGCATCGGGCGTAAAAATTGAGCATCCAGTACTTTTACTGTTTCATCAGATCGCTCGAGCGAAGGATTGTTCGCTTGAGCAAAACCTTCGTTTTTGCAACCTCGCTCGAGCGAAGGAAGGCTCGCCGAAGCGAGGCCCTGTGCCAAAGAACTTTTGAAAAATGCCTTCCAACTGTATTTTTGCATCTTCATCCCATCCTAGGCATTCTTAGGCCTAGTTTAAGACATCTTAACGAGGATTTAGACATAGAACCACACCGAGGAAATTTAGGGATTTTAATTACATCCTTTCCGACTGTGAAACTTAGTGTGTGTTCTATTTGTTAACTGTTTAGGGTTGGCTCCCGGGGACGCGCTCTAGCTGCTATAGCCCAATCTCTGTGAGTAACAGATTGTGTAAAGATATGTTCAAAATGGTTATATTTTGATTACTGAACTGAACTGTTTATTGAATTGATATTGTTTATTGAATGAATGTATGTCCTGCATTTCGAATCAGACAGGCATCCTTAGCACCTTGTTATCGATATTCTGAGCTCTGTCGGTTCCTTGTGGAACCATATTTCATCAATGATTGGCCATCATTATTGTTGGGTCTGTTAAGGCCCGGTCCTTTTGGACCTACTGTTTATAGGCTAATGGGTGTACCACATATAACTGATTGATTGAAATACTGATTGACTGAAATACTGAAAGATTGAAATACCGTATAATGAATCGATTTCATTACTGTAAGGGACATTCATTCATAACCTCTTTACGCGTTATGTTATTCACTGGGCTTTAGCTCACTGTTTATTTATATATGTAGGTTCTCAGCAGCCAGACCGGAGCTAGGAGCGTGGGTTAGTCCCCAGTTTTGTCAAGCCAGCCTATGTGCCTCACTGCGAGGTTCCGAGACGCCATGCCATGGCTTGGGGTGTTTTTGTTTCCCCCACCTGTCTCCCTACTGTATTGTACCTTCGTATAGAATCGCTCTTGCTTTATTGTAATCGTATCGAGGATTGAGTCCGTCTTCAATGTCTGATATGATTGTATAGATGTATATGGATTGTCTTGTAATCGTATGAATGCATAAAAATGTTTTTGACATACAGATTTTCACAGCTCTATGGACACTAGCTATTTACTGTATTGGCTTCCGCCAGGCCCTGTACTCTGTTTAATTGTTTTACTGTTTAGCAGGCCTTCGGTAATCTCGGATTACTGGCCGGTTACGGTGCTAAACCCATAGGGCCGGGTTTGGGTCGTGACACCACCCGTCACCACCCACCATTACCCGCTATCCGCCACCCACCTGCGACCACCACCCACCACCCGCCACCGTCACACACCACCACCCATCGTCACCACTTTCTACCACCGTCTTCCGTCGTCACTCGCCACCACTTGCCATTTCTCACTCTTTTTTATATTTTTAAATTTTTTTAAAACATTTTGTCAATTACCAAACGCGTTTGTAGTTTATGTTTTTTTAAAAATAAACAAAAACCAGTTATAAAATTTTTGTAAATATAAACTGAAAACATAAACGTTATCAAACACACCCATAGCATCTTACTCTTGTCTCACATAATTTCTAAATTTTTTTGTAGGTCTTTCTAATGATTGCCCATTGGGTATTTTATTAAGAGCTAAATAATAATATAAAGAAAAATTTAAAACCCCAATACACATTTTATATATTCTCCTATACTTATATACATTTTTATTTATACTTTTCACATATTTTAATATAATGTTTTAACATATATACCAACATTAATTATCACCCAATAACAATATTTACCATTTTCTTTTTTAATTTATCAGATTTCTTAATGGACAAAACTTGGTGTACAACCTGAACTATTGTAATAAAATACCTGAAATAGTCCATTTATCTTTCTGCACTTTATGCCTGCTATGATTTGTTTCTTGTCCAGCTTTTTAAACTTTGAAATATAACTAAAATCACATAGTAGTCTAAGATTATCAATAATGTTACATAGTAATTGAAAATTACTAAATAATTACTCAACAAATCAAAGCCTTTTATTTCAATTAATTGGGGTAGAGGTCTCTTATATGAATTCTAACTACAATTATACTACAAATCCAGAATTATTACCCACAATTAGACCCAAATTTGTCAATATATGGTTGAGATTCAATCTAGTAGTAGACTTCACAATACAAAATCAAATCTCAGCCCATCATTTATTTTCGGAGTTAGAGTCATCATTGTATGCTTGCACAAGAATGATCAGTAGCAAAGATGTGGGAATTAATTTAGATTTATTTTGATGATTTGAACCGTTTAATTTTTAAATAACATTAAGTAGAACATACCTGTAAAAAATTAAGTTGATCGGATACTGAAAGACCCTTCATCAACTCACATTTGTATTCAGTTTACTACTTATATATTTATTTTTTTATATATATAAATTCGAGTTGATAAAGAGTCTATCGATATCCAATTAATTTGATTTTTTACAAGTATATTCTAATCAATGTTCTTTAAAAATTGAACAGTTCGGATGATAAAAATAAAATCCGAAATAATTTTCATGAACTGCACAATAGTCACTGCTGTGCAAGCCGCACAACGATGACCTGATCCCTTTATTTTCTAGGTATATTTCTTTATCCAAGTTCCGTTTCTCTAGAGTTTTTCTTCTAACTATTTTCCTCTTAATCAATCAAATTTTAAATTTATATATATATATATATATATTTTTACTAAATCAATATTTTTATTAACAAAAATTATATCCTTGCTTGTGGTTTTATCAATTGTTTGGCCGTTGGACAAAACTAAATCATCTTAATCTTATTTTCTCAACGAAAAATGTTTTGTGGCCCTAAAAACTGTGGCCCTAATGGCCCTAATTTCCTGTTTGGGTAAGTTTGTTTTTTTTTTCTTTTTTTTTTTTTACCTGATATGAAAATTAAGGCCATTAAGGCCACTAATTTTTGAGCTACCAACCAAAGCCCTTTCTCAACTTATGTTCAATATATTTAATTAGTGCTATTTCTCTCGTTTTATAAATGTGTTATTTTTTAGCTTTTCCAAATATAATTTTAATAGTCTCATCTCAAGTTCAATTATTATTTTATTAATATATATTGAGAGGGTAATTTATATTCATGAAATTGGGCCGAGCTAGGTATAAGGCCGAGGTAGGCTCAGGAATGGAGGATACCCAGTTAGAAAGGAGTATGGGCAGTTCGGCTGACGAATGGGCGTGAGTACTTCGGTTGCGGCAAGTATTGATTTAGTCCGGTCCTAGTTGGTAGACCGGTCGTGAAGTCATACCGGTTCTTATGTGCTAGGTCGGTCATATATTGATACCAGTTCAGACTCGTTAGTCCGGTTGGGTCACGCCCTAGTCCGGTTGAGCTCTCTTATGGTTAGCTCGGTTGCGGCATGGGAAACCGAGGTAAGAGAAGTAAAAGCAAAGTCCAGACTATGGGTTACTTCGGTTAGAAAGTAGTTCGGCCATGTCAAGAACCATCTCACTTGGTTTAAGCGGAGGAGGTGTTGGAGGATAAGCATTATCTTCCAAGAGTATGAGTTCTAAGAGGACTCTATGCAAGGAGGGGTAATCCTAGAAGGACTCTACACATGGAGGAATGCTAGTCTTAGGAGGACTCTTCATGGAGAAGTTAGAGTCCTACTAGGACCTGTACACGCGAAAACCTATATAAGCTCACCAATATCACCTTTGGAGAGAGATAATACAATTTTGCTCCCTGAATACATTAAGCTTTTGCCTTCTTGTCTTGCTTATCGACTTAGGCATCGGAGAGGTTTCGGCACACCCTCACGGCCACTCACGTTGTGTTTTCGGTGGTGGAACGACGACGTATTAAGGAACGAGGACTTGGTCAAGATTATACGAGAAGGTGTATTTCTTTCCGTACAATTGGCGCCGTCGTGGGAAGAATGCATAAGAACAACCTCTTGATCAAGCTTTCTCTTGAACATCAATGGCGAACAACGAAGAATCGCCGATCGCCATTGACGGATTAACTCGAAGGAGGTGCAAGGCGAAGGCCTACCTTTGGTCCCTCCATGGCGAGCCCGGAACCACAAAGGCGTAATTCGGGAGGGATGCGAGGGACGAAGGAGGAATGGCAACCCTCATCCTCTCGTTCGCAAAGCCCAGAAAGACAAAGGCGCAGAGTTGATCCTCAAATTCTGGAGGATCGCGTCAGAGAGCAAGACGAATTGATCCGTAAGATGGCGGCGGACATGGAGTCACTGAAGCGCCAGATAAAAAGGAAAAGAAGAGGCGCAGGAGAGGGCGCAACAAGACGCCCTCGCCACCCGGAGGTCGTGGTAGGAATTCTACACCCTCTCAACCAGAGGATGAAGCCTCGTGACAGGCGACGCGATCCGTATCTTCCAGACTCGTCCTCCAGTCCAAGAGGACAAGGCCTGAGAGGTCATACACCGAGGGGAGTACCTATTGGCCCTCACATACGCATCATACGAGATCCAGACAGACGGAATTACCTAGGTCGTCCGACCTAAGGTCTATGTTGGAAGAAAAGGCACGATGGAAGGAGGACGCCAGGACGCGCGATCCCCACAGGGTTCCTGCCTTGCAGCGATTGGCTCCTCGGACGCATGGAAGCGTCGAGGTTGGAATGCCAAGGCCGCACTTGGCATACGAACCAGCGGATAAGGCATTGGCGAGGCTGCAGACCTCACCATTTGTCCCAGAGATTGAGAACGCGCCCACAGCTTCCTACAACCCAAGTTCACGACGTATGAAGGAAAGAGACCCTTACACCCACTTGAGCCACTTTCGCGAGTTATGGTCGTGTATCGGCGAATGAGGCGTTGATGTGTATCTTATTCCTCAAGCCTCGGCGACCTAGGCTTAACTCGGTTTGAGAAGCTTCGAGGCGGCATAGCCTCCGGGCGCGATTAGCAGGCGTTTGTAACTCGGTTCAGAACAAACACAAAGACCCCAGTGGAGATCGACCAGTTGCTCTCCATCGACATGGGCGACAAGGAGACTTTGAGATCGTACAACAGTCGTTACTGGGAAACATTCAACCAGATTGGGGACTGCCCAACCAACCTCGCCATTGCGCAATACAAAGAGGTCTTCGATCGGGGAACAGTCGAGGACTCTATCACCATGACGCCACCTCTCACCATGGAAGCCCTGATGGAAAGAGTGCATCAGCACATCAGGGTAGAAGAAGATGGCGCTCGTGCCAAAGCCAAGACTGGTGCGACCGTGACATCAGAGAAGAAGACCTCCGCAAAGGTCAATACGGTAGATCGCCAAACCAAAACGGACGGGCAAAGCGAGACAATGACGAAGACCAGACAAGAGGTGGTTGAGAGTCCGCACGCCATTACCACGGTGTTCAAAAACCAATCTACCGTATACTTAGTGAGATTCGAGACGAGCCTTTAAGTGGCCCGCCAAGTTAGGCGAGGCCGGAAGGACTATGATGACAGATCCAGATGCACCTACCACAAGGAAAAGGGGCACCGAATCGAGAACTGCGCCATTGAGGCAAAGATCTGGAAGAATTGGTGGCGGGCCACCTAGATAAATACATAGAGGAGGCGCGGCCGGCCCCAAGACCACAACCTCCCCAATGGAATGCCGACGACGCCCCACAAGGCACCATCAACGTAATCCATGGAGTCTTTGAACCAGAGCGAGTATGCGAGCTCAGAGGTTCAATCAAAAGCAGAGCACTTGAGAGAGGTGCTAAGCGCCCAACCCGATCGTCAAGGGGAGGGCGAAGCCACAAACATCATGTCCTTTCGGATAAAGACTTGGACAGAATATATTGCCCACACAACGATGCCTTGGTCGTCACTCTCGAAGTCAAGGATTTTGACGCTGCTTACGATCGACCAAAGGCATTTCGTGCGAAATCATGTACTATGAAACCTTCAAGCAACTCAAGCCGCAAGACAAAGACTTGGCCCTGCCAGTATCCTTTGATTGGATTCAATTCTATGCGGAGTGGCGGTCGGCAAAATCATCCTTCCAGTCAGGGCGGGAAGTGTGACGAAGCAAGTAGAGTTCTGGGTGCTGAAAGTCCCCTCCACCTACAACATCATCTTAGGCAGAACATGGCTACACGCCATGCGCTCGGTGGCATCCTCCTACCACCAAGTGATGAGGTTCCCCAAGCGACAGGAATAATAGAAGAGGTATATGGGGACGGATAATGTCCAAGCGAGCTTAAATGCATAGCGAATGGTTGCCTTGCACCGCCAAAGGATATGTTCATTCGGTTGAAGAACCGGAGAGTAATGAACTATTCGGGGTTGTTGGCAAAGCGGCTGAACAAAAAGCAGTGGAGGACCTGGTAGAAGTCAGAATAGAGGAGAAGAACCCGGAAAAGTTCTTCCTACTTGGGTCGTCGTTGTCCAAAGATCGAGATTGGAAGTCTTGGAATTTCGACCGCAACATCGAAGTGTTTGCTCGACCCCATCGACATGCCGCATTGATCCCAACTTCATTTGCCATCAACTCAATGTCCACCCTTCGCTAGACCGGTCATCCAACGCACGCAGATCGGCACTCCACCACGCCGAGATAGTGGCGAAGTGGGTAACTTATTAGAAGCGAGGCGATTAGAGGTGCACTACGGTGGATCTCTAACACATGTAGTAGTGCCAAGAAGAATGGGAAGTGGCGCGTCTGCGTCGACTATAAATCATCAACAAAGCATGTCCAAAAAGCGGTTTCCGCCAGGATAGATCAATTGGTGGACCTAACAGCAGGACACTGCAGGCTTAGCTTCCTTGACGCATACAGAGGCTACCATCAGATAGCCATGCACGAACCAGATCAGGAAGTAACGTCCTTCACCACTCCAAGAGGACTATATTGTTACAAAGTCATGCCCTTCGGCCTGAAGAATGCAGGGGCGACGTTTCAGAGAATGGTCACCAAGATGTTTGAGCCATTGTTAGGCAGAACAATGGAGGCTTACATTGACGACATGGTGGTCAAAAGCAAGAGTGAGAGTGACCATCTCAAGGACCTAAGCGAGATGTTCGAGATCCTGAAAAAGCATAAGTTACGCCTTAACGCGTCGCAATGTGCTGTCGGTGGGATCGTGCAAATTCTTAGGTTTCTGGTGACCAATCGAGGTATAGAGGCGATCCTTCTCGGATCAAAGCAATTCAAGAGCTAGAGACCTAACTCGATGAAAGAAGTGCAAAGATCTCACCGGCATGGCGGCACTTAACCGATTCATCGGTAGGTCTTAGACAGTTCGCCCATTCTTTCAGTCATTAAAAGCTAAGTTTGAGTGGGACGAAGAATGCGACAAAGCTCTGGCCAGTCTGAAGGAGTACATGTCTTCTCCACCATTACTCGTTACCCCCATACCTGGGGAAGAACTCTTCCTCTATTTGGCGATCTCTCGGCCTTGATAAGTGCAGTGTTGGTTCGGCGAATGAATCCAACACCGCCTATCTTCTATGTCGACAAGACATTCTTTGGGGAGCCGAAACAAGGTACTTGCCTCTAGAGAAGTTAGCACTAGCCTTAATGATGGCCTCCAGGAAGTTGGCACACTACTTTCACGCCCACACCATTGTCGTCCTCACAGCCTTTCCACTAAAAGCTTTATTTGAGAGGGCGAACTTTTAGGCGGATTTTGAAGTGGGCGATGGAGTTGGGACAATATGATGTGAAGTTCCAACCCAGAACCGCAGTAAAGGCCCAATCTTTGGCAGACTTCGTCGCAGAATTCACTCCTGGAGGTCACCAAGTCTGCCCAATCGACCTGACTGACACAACCAAACTAGGGATGGAGGTTGACGCCGGAATAGCGCAACCCCTAGTACAAGGTACTCGATCGAGCCCAAGGAACCAAAATAGAGAAGGCCAGAGGAGGCCGACCTTATCGCACCAAGTCAAAACTCGCCAACATCCGAGGACTTGAGACCATCGAAGACAAGGCGATTGCAACTATGGACTCAAGAAGACATTAGCAACTGGAAGACCCCAAGGCATCATCGATCCCTCCACATGCCGGAAGTTGTTTGTTGGGGAGATGTGGAAGCTCTTTGTGGATGGGGCATCCAACCGACATAGCGCAGACTTGGCATAGTCCTCATCTCCGAAGGTCTAGTGGTGGAACAAGCGATCAACCTTGGCTTCCCATCAAACAATGAAGCAGTCTGAAGCGCTTCTTGCAGGACTCAAGTCGGTGCCTACATGAAGGCCACCGAACTCATGGTCTCTGATGACTCGCGGTTGGTGGTGAATCAAATTCTGGCGACTATGAAGCAAAGGCGACCGAATGGCTAAGTACCAAGACTTAGTCAGACAGATCAAGAAGTTTGAAGTCGTCGAGAATAGAACAAATTGGCGGGAGGAGAATAGTAGAGCGAGCGAACTAGCGAGCCGCCTCGATGGCAGATACCTCCATCCCACATCCTCTATTGATCGACTATCCGCCTGCACCAAGTATTGAAGACCCGAAGTCAAGAGGTAAGTTGTGCGGAGTTAGGTCATTCTTGGATGGATCCCATCATACTGTTCCTGAAAGACGGCACTCTACCAGAAGATAGGAAAGAAGCCAACAAAATCAGAGCCAAGTCGCAACGATTTTGGCTCTCTCCGTCCTTAGCTTTATACAAGAAGTCGTTTTCAGGGCCTTTCTTAAAGTGTGTTCACCCCAGCAAGGTGGAAGCATTCTTGTCGAAATACACGAAGGGGTTTGTGGCAGCCATCAAGGAGGAAGATCATTGGCATACCGAGCTATTTCACAAGGGTATTCGTGGCCATACATGCAAGCGGATTCAGAGAAGTATGTCAAAAATCACGAAAAGTGTCGAAGTTTGCACATCAAATACATCAACACCGGAGAACTCCTACCTCTCACTAGTCCGTGGCCTTCGCAATGTGGGGCTTAGACATAGTGGGACCACTCCCAATGACACCGAAGCAACAGAAGTTCTTTCTTGCGACAGCAGACTACTTCACAAAGTGGGTGGAAGCGAAGCCTTGGCGTCAATCAAGGAGAAAGATGTGAAGAAGTTTGTGCAGCGTAACATCATTACTCGCTTTGGCATACCAAAAGCGATTTCGCAACGGCACTCGGTTTGATGGCGAATTTTGAAGCTTCGTGAAGAGTACAAGATAGAGTTCTACAACTCCACACCGCATATCCCCAAGCAAATGGACAGAGAGGCGTCGAACAAGGTAGTCTTGGATGGATTAAAGAAAAGGTTGGAAAAAGCCAAAGGCAAGTGGGCGAAGAGCTCCCCATGTTTTATGGGCTTATCGTGACTACATGCGGCGATCAACAGAGAAACACCATTCTCCCTAGCATATGGCATGGAAGCGATCATCCCATTAGAAGTTGGCCTTCCTACAATTCGGGCGAAAATTTTGATCCAGACTTAAATGGCGAAGCAATAGCATTGGAACTTGACCTCGGAAGAAAGGAGAAAAGGCATTGGTTCACATCGCTTCCTACGGCAAGAATTGTCCAGAAATACAACAAAAGTGTTCATCCAAGACAATTCAAGATCGTGATTGGGTGCCATAAAGTTATGGGCAACACATTGGTCCCAGGAGATGGCAAGTTAGGTCCTAACTAGGAAGGACCTTACAAAGTGGTTGGATTAGCAGGCAAAGGGGCATACCACTTGGAAGATAAGGACGGCAAAGCAATTCCTAGGCCATGGAACACTGCCAACCTCAAGATATTTTATTTTTAGCTTTTTTCTCTTTTTTCGTATGTGTAATTTTCAACTTTCTCAATAAAACAAGTCGATCCTTTTTAGTATATTTGTTTTCCATAGAAAGTAGTTTTAGCAAGTTCGTAAGCATTGTAAACATAGTTGGCCGGAGTAACCAACTATTAACCCTCCTAAGCCCAGGATCAGGATCCAGGCTGCAGGACGTTTGGTCGGAATAACCAAACATTCTATTCTAAGTCGGAAAAACCAACTTAGAGGTTGGCTGGATTAAACCAACACTTAGCCAAAGTATGGGAATGGCTACTTAGAGGTTGGCTGGATTAAACCAACACTTAGCCAAAGTATGGGAATGGCTATATAGAGGTTGGCTGGATTAAACCAACTCTTTGTACTCTTCAGCCGAAGTAAGTTATACCGGCTGAAGAGTGGTTGGCTGGATTACACCAACTCTTGGTACTCTTCAGCCGAAGTAAGCTATACCGGCTGAAGAGTGGTTGGCTGGATTACACCAACTCTTTGTACTCTTCAGCCGAAGTAAGTTATACCTAATTTGAAGAGTGATTGGCCGGATTACACCAACTCTTGGTACTCTTTAGCCAAGTAAGCTATACTTACAAGAGTGGTTGGTCGATTAAACCAACTCTTTGTACTCTTCACCAAGTAAGTTACATCGGTCAAGAGTGGTTATCGATTAAACCAACTCTTTGTACTCTTCACCAAGTAAGTTACATCGGTGAAGAGTGGTTGGCTAGTGAGGTATATAGTCAACCGAGATCACAGATTGTGTAATCAAGTTCATGAAAAGTAAACATACAAGCGAGCAAGTACACAACCTAATGAAAGTTCAAAATTTTTTCATTCATTGAAGACAAAAGGAAGTACATTTGAGGGCCATAGCGATTCTGCATCCAAAACCGAAGTACGAAAAAGAAATAAATAAGAAGAAAAATACCATCCAAGGAGCGATCGAGTTCGGCGTCAAGCTCCGCTCAGCAATGTACAGAGACCAGGTTTGAGGGGAGCTCGACCGTAGTGTCCGTGGCGGACAGAGATACTGGTACCTCGCGTGATAAATCAATCGCTATCGCAACCGAAGGTTCTGATTGCCTTCTTGTTCGGTGCCAACCGGGGTCAGAGTTGGCTCCCCCTCTTCATCATCATCATCTTCATCATCATCTTCTTCGCCCCTGACCCTTCTAGGAATGCTTTTGGAGATCGTCTGCGATGCTGAGTGAAGCCGGAATAGAGTACGGAGGAGCGTTGTAAGCATCGGTGTCAGGAGTACAACCGAGCTTCTCCACCGCACTCCGCCAACCGCACTTGAAGAAGAGATCCTTGGCCGCACCGCATTGGAGCATGTATGCGTCTTCGGCCTCCTTGAAGCCTTGCTTTTTGGCCTTCTTCACTCCGGCCTTCGGTTGGTCTATCTATCTCGGCGTTCTTCTTTGTCTCGATCTGGCCATCTCCCACAAGTAGTAATCTTTCACCTCGGTGACCTTTTGTTTGTCACTTTCCGGTAAGGTAACGTTAGACGGGCTACCTCGCCCTCCTCTTCGCCCGCCTTGTTCTGGGCCTGTGTTCGTTCCGTGGATTTATTACCTGCGTCTCTCATGGCTTTGCTGGCGCTTTTAAGTTCCATCACTGCCGTGTGCAAGTGTGGTTTCAAGAGCTCGCTAAAATATGGTAAATTTTTAGTTGTTGACCGAAATGGAAGTCGTACAAATTTTGGAAACAGAAAGGACCATATTGCTTACAACGGTCATTGACTTGAAGGCGGTAGGAGTGACTTTACTGTGTTGAGCTTCTGGAGTGGTGCTCCATGTCTTTTGGAAGGCAAACACCTCTGGCCAAATTGAAGGCCAGAAGGTGGTCCTTATCCGAGACAACGGAGTCATCCTCGTTGATAGCCCGGTTGTTGAAGACTAGGGGGGGAGCCCACTGGGGGGTCTCAGACCGGTTTGAGGACTCCGGCTGGGGGTTCGGCTGGGTAACTGCTGGTGGGTTTGGTGGTAGAACATTCTCATCTTCGTCAACAAGTTGTGGCCCGGTTTGTTCAGTCCGGGCACGCTTGTTTCGGCGGGAGGCAGTAGGCTGCTGCGATGGAAGAGCCACCACGGCTCGGGTTGATTAAACTGGCGGTACCTCGGTTGGGCTTGTTTCGGTGAGCATGACCCTCAGTCTGTTTTTTTTCGCCATCTCTTGTTCGGGGTTAGTCGACAAGGACGATTTCGCAAAGTTAGGTCCGGCTCGTGGGTCTTCGAGGAGAAAATCGGTTACTCTTGCTTTTCGTCAATCGAGTATCGTGAGGTCGGCTCAAGTCAAGAAGTTTTGCCCAACTCCTTTCTTTCACCCGAGTGCGGCCTTGAGTAATCGAGATGTTGGGGTGGTTGTAGTTGAAGATGAGGTGGGACTTGTCTCGCAAAAAATAGATGAAGTGTTAGTTCGGTTAGAGAAAGGAAAACCAAATAAACAATGGTAAAGAATGCAACGAAGTATGAATACCGCTCTCCTTTCTTCCAGTTTATTCTTTGGCACGGGATGTGGGCTTCGAGGTCTTCAAAATTGCGAAACCCGAAAGAAGTCGTCCATTAACGTCTTTATCCTGTGTGCTTTATTATCTTTTCTTTACCTCACAAGACTCTCAAATAGTAGCACCAACCTTGGTTTTTGGATCCTATTGAATATTGATGTAGTATCTCGGCCAGACCTAGGTTCAGACCGGTTTGTTGGTTTAGAGCATCTATGCCCATTATAATTCGGTATGTATTGGTGGATAGTTGAGTTGGGCACAGTCTGGTTTGCCTGAGGAATTCACAAAATAGTGGTCGGATCGAATCTGAGTCCGGTTTCTACTATAGATTGGAGGGTAAATGGGACAAAGCCCTCTTCGTCCCATGGGTCGACTCCTGGTTCGGCTAGTTCTAGATTTACATCGGCTGGAATGTTGTATTGTTCTCGGAAATCGGCTAGGCCGCCTGGGGTTTCTACCAAGTGTCTGTACTTCCCCATTTATTCTATAAGTTATGAAATAATTTATCTCGGTAGAAGGAGCGTGCTCAGTAGTCCGGTCGGACGCACAGAGGGAGTGCCTGGACAGCCTAAGTCTGCAAAGTTGAAAAGCAAGTGTCAAGCACAGATCAAAGACCGTGCTGCAAAAATAAAGCAAGAAAAGGTTGGTTTTACTTCGGCTCTACAGGGTGCTAAGCTATCTACATCGGCTTGTGAAAGGTTCTCGTTATCTTGGCTCGAAAAGGTTTGTGGTTATCTCGGTTTCACCTATAGTTTTTCTTACCACGGTTAGGCCTCGAGGGGCATCTTTCTGAGTTCGGTTTAGAAACTCAAAAGGATGGCTTAGCCCCAGGGCTTAGCTCGGTCAGAGGCCTAGCTCGGTCTGAGCCGAAATACCTATCTCAAGTCAGTTTTAATTTCGGCTAAGGTGAATCGGATGCTTTCTTACTTGAAACTACTGTAAAATATTCAAGCCCTAGTCCGGTTCCGGTTTGCCTAGATTTTCATATGACAAGAACAGTATCCTAGTTCGGTTCTGGATGCATAAAGATCAAAAAGTGTTCTCTTGTTGAATCAACGTGTTCAAGGTGTTCTTGAGAAGTTCTTTAGAAAGTACAGACATGGATGAGGAAGAACAAAGTGTTTTGCAAAAATACATAGAAACATGCTGCTATAAGTCAAATGGAATCACGAACGAGAAAACAAGAGAAATAAATTGGAGTTGCTTACAGTGCGAGAGGATGGAGAGAAGATGGAGAAGATGGAAGCTTCAAAAAGCAGGGCACGAGAGCTCGGGAGCAGAAGAACAGAGAGAGTTCAGAGGTGAGAGAAAGAGGAGATGAACAGGGAGCGTCGTTTCAAAAATGGAAGGTACTTTTTGTGAAAAGGGCCAAAAGAGAGGGAACTGTTCAAATTTTATAAACCCGGCGCTTACTGGTGGTGGGAGCCAATCGGAGGTTGCCACGTGTCCGGAAGGACAATCGATTGATTGCTATAAATTGAAGAGACGTTTTTACCAGGACGTTCACATTTCGGTTCAAGTTTAGCTCTACCGATAAGCTAAATGAGATTTTAGCTCATTTGGATAAGTGAATGTGTTTTAGCTCTACCGATAAGCTAAATATGTTTTAGCTCGGTTGGACAAGTTAAATGGGGGCTAATTCGGTCAAGTGATTGAAACCGAAGCTCGGTTATTGTCGTAATCCTATCACGCTTCGCGGATGGAATTAAGGGGCAATTGAGAGGGTAATTTATATTCATGAAATTGGGCCGAGCTAGGTATAAGGCCGAGGTAGGCTCAGGAATGGAGGATACCCAGTTAGAAAGGAGTATGGGCAGTTCGGCTGCCGAATGGGCGTGAGTACTTGACAGGCAAGTATTGATTTAGTCGGTCCTAGTTGGTAGATCGGTCGTGTAGTCATACCGGTTCTTATGTGCTAGGTCGGTCATATATTGATACCAGTTCAGACTCGTTAGTCCGGTTGGGTCACGCCCTAGTCCGGTTGAGCTCTCTTATGGTTAGCTCGGTTGCGGCATGGGAAACCGAGGTAAGAGAAGTAAAAGCAAAGTCCAGACTATGGGTTACTTCGGTTAGAAAGTAGTTCGGCCATGTCAAGAACCATCTCACTTGGTTTAAGCAGTGAGGAGGGTGTTGGAGGATAAGCATTATCTTCCAAGAGTATGAGTTCTAGGAGGACTCTATGCAAGGAGGGGTAATCCTAGAAGGACTCTACACATGGAGGAATGCTAGTCTTAGGAGGACTCTTCGCATGGAGAAGTTAGAGTCCTACTAGGACTGTGCCACGCGAAACCTATATAAGCTCACCAATATCACCTTTGGAGAGGTAATACAATTTTGCTCCCTGAATACATTAAGCTTTTGCCTTCTTGTCTTGCTTACTGACTTAGGCATCGGAGAGGTTTCCGGCACACCCCCGCCGGCCAGCTCACGTTTGTGTTTTCAGGTGGTGGAACGACGACGTATTAAGGAACGAGGACTTGGTCAACAGGATTATACGAGAAGGTGTATTTCTTTCCCGTACATATATATATGTTTTTTTTTTTGTTGGCAAATATTCAATCCCATAAAGTTGCTAGCTTTATAGTTATTAGATTACATCACCTTCAACTTTTCCGTCCTTAAAGATTCATTTCTTTCCAAATATGTATTTATTTTATTTAACATTTCAATTTTGTACACAACTTCAGTGGAGAAAGGTGCCAATTTGAACTTATTTGTTTCCACTGATAGTGTGCTAAAATTAAAATCTTACACAACATGATTCGTTCTTTGTAGTCTTTAAATTGAAATTTCAGGTCTTTTTATTTTAGTATTGGGTAAAATACACTAACCATTCTTCGATTTAATATAGCAATTTTTAGAGTTTTAACATAATTATATTAGATACCCTTAATAATTTAATTCACATAATATTTAGTCTCATTTTTATCAATAATTTGCTAGTCATATAGAAATGATGTTGTCAACTTTTTTTACAATGAAATGTATATATTTTTCTTTATTTATTCTTATTTTTTTCACACCATCTGCATTACTTCAAATCCTTTACCCTTATTAAAAAAATCAATATAATTGGGGTGAAACACCAATAAATTTCAAATAATGATCTTATGAACCGTTTGATCTCTCCTTTTTTCTTATAGATCAAAATGTCTCATTCTAGTGTGAAATACATAAAAGGCCAAGCATAAACACGCATGTATTATGTGTTGAAGGACAAATGTGTGTTTTATCATAATGTTGAAATTACTAAATATAACACTTTAAAAAAATTTCTTAATGTACTTTTTCCAAACGTAACACTCCGATATGACATTTTAAAAACGTCACACTTTAATGTAACACACTAAAAAACTCCTTAATATATTTTTCTCTAATGTAACAAAGTAACATTTCAAAAAAAAAAAAATCTTAGTATACTTTTTCTTAACGTAAATAACGTAACATTTCAAAAAAAAATTCTTAGTGTACTTTTTTCAAACGTAATACTGTAATCAATATAATACACAAAAATTCCTTAGTGTACTTTCCCAAATGTAACACTCCAATCAATATAACACACAAAAACTCCTTAATTTACTTTTTTCAAATGTAACACTCTAAAAACGTAATACTGCAATTAAGGGTGAGAATTTGCGAGACAGCCCGATAACACTGCTCGAACCGTATACTAAGTTAGCAGGTGAAGATTGACAATTTCTTGACACGAGTATGTATAACATGAATATTAAACGGATCGGATTAGTGTTAAATTTGTATAACACAAAATTGACATAGATAATCTATATAATGAAGATTTAGTTACAAATTTGAAAATTATTTCCACTAAAGAATATTATGACATTTTTCAATCTCTTATATAATTACATCAAATTTATTAAAAAGTATGTAAAATATGATTTTAAATTTACTATAGGTTTTGTTTTTACTTTTAATTGAACTAATCTATTTTTTGTCAATTATTTGAGTTAATCTAGTAAAAAAATATAATAATAAAATATAATTTTTATAAATTAAGAAAATCAAATTAAGTTGAAATCAAATATTTTTATAAATAATTTCATTTAATAGATATTAGTTTCATTGAATTTAATTTGTGCAGAAATTTTCAAAATTCTTTTCATATATTTGATATTTTTAGTTAATAGTGAATTTTTTTTATATGACACGTTAACATGACACGAATTAAACACGGACCGAAAATGACACGATATGATAACATGTAATAATAAATGGATCGGGTTATAGTGTTGAGATAATTCTGTCACGACACGAACACAACTCGACACGACACGATGCCCATCTCTAACTCCAATGTAACACACTAAAAAATGTCTTAGTGTATTTTTTTGTCACAATCCAAACCCGTCTCTATAGGTTTAGCATCGTAACCAGCCAGTAATTCTGGGATTACCGAAGGCTTCCAAACAGATTAAACAAAATTAGAGTGGCTGACGGAAGCAAATATCAAATACAATGTCTATAGAGCTATGCAGACATACATGGACAGAAAATTTAAAACTTAATCTACATAATTATGACGTCACACTCGCGTCACCATATATATAGATAAACAAAAAAAAGAAGAAGACATGTTTGGACTTTAACAGAAGAAATACAAAAGTCTTAAGCATTATTCACAGAAACTTGACCACGTCTCAAAACGGAAACCTTCTTGGGAGGCACAGTGGCTGGCTAACAGAAAAAATCTCCAGGCAATCATCACAGAGCCAGGTCACCTACTGATCACTCACATATATAAATAATACAGTGAGCTAGAGCTCAATGAATAATAGCAAAGTAAAGGTTTTAATGAATGATGATGTCCGTAACAGATTTAGAAATTAGAGTTCAGAGTTCAGAGTCAGAAACAAATTCAAAATTCAGAATTCATAGATAGTCATACGTGGTACACCCATTAACGCTAATAGAACAGATGATCCATAAAGGATCCAGATGACCTATAAAGAGACGTAGACAGAGTAGATAATAGTTGTGCTTAACCAGTTCCATAGCGGAATCTCTAGTACTAGGTAATAGATAACAGATAACAGATATCACATAATGCTAAGGATGCCACAAATACATTTCAAAAAGTTGGACAATCATTCATTTAATCATAGAATAGCATTACAGAAAACAGACCATATCATATCATTTAGAAAATATTTAAAGTTGAACATAGTTTTACAAAATTATTACTTACAGATAGCTCTAGTAGCGGAACAGACAGATCAGATAGTTTATGGCACGTGACCTACACAAACACATAACGGATACACTTTGAAACACACTCAAAAAACACATAACATATTTCTTTTCTATCTTGGTGTGTTTTTAATCCTTATCCTCATTATTTTGTCTTAATTAAGGCTTAGGAATGCCTAGGATGCAATAAGGATGCCAAAATGTAAGTTGAAGCACTTAGCCAAAATTCTGAAAACAAGACATTTTGCTTGGACGCAACTTTGGTTGTTCAAACGCTTGAGCGGATCCTTTGGTCTGCAAAACTTCTGGAAGCTCTCATTTTAAGCTCAAGCGAAACTTCTGTTCACTTGAGCCAAGGCTTAGAAATAAGAGTGGTCGCTCAAGCGCAAGTTCTGTAGCTCGAGCCAATCCTCAACTTTGCAAAAGTTCTGGGAGCTCGTATTCTTCGCTCGAGCGCATATTCCACCGCTCGAGCGAAGAATGCAAATTCTAGAATTTTCAGATTGTTCTCTAAGCTCTCAAACTCAAATTCAAAGCTTCAAAACACATCTTTTAGGCCCAAAACTTGAGAACACATGTAGAAAATCATAGAACTTTATGAATTAAAAGTCGTTTCGCAAAATCAAGCCCAAAAGCAAGTGAATTACTCCAAAAGTAAACTTGAAATTATGAAAACATAATATGCATGTAATGATATGAGCTTCATTCTTTCAAAACATGATCAATTGAGATGTTTAGCACAAAAATTTGTTGAATTCTTAAAACAAAGGCAAGATGAACGCATGCATGTGAGAATTCTTTGAAATCAAACACAAATTGTGATGCAATGGACATGCATGTATGGAATGCTCTTCTTTGTACCTAGGGATGGCAATTTAAACCTGGCCCGACAGGGACCCGATCCCCCGACCCCGAAATAAGTGGTTTTTCCTCGAAAAATATCCCCACGGGGACGGGGATGGTATTAAAAAATCACTCCCCGATCAATTTCGGGCCGGGAACGGGGATAAAGTCGTCGGCCCCGACCCCAGCCCCGCCCCGGAATTTCCCCGACTCATCCCGCCTCTGTATCTCTTTCTATTATATAAATATTAATTGTATTATATTTTGTATTATATAAATATTATATACATATTAGTTGTACTTTTCATCTCAACTCTCTCAAATGATCTCATTTCATATTCATTTCCTCTCATTTCCTCTGTGTCTCTCTCTCTCACCGACCGTGGCCCTCATCTCTCTCTCCCTCAAATCTCAGTCTCATCTCTCTCCCTCCCTCTCCTCTCCCTCTTCCTCTCTCCCTCCGTCCGTGAAGCGTTCCACCGTCAGCTCCCTCCGTCCGTGAAGGCTTCACGGTGAAGCCTTCCGTCCGTCAGACCGTGAAGCTTTCCGTCAGATCGTGAACCCTCTCCTTCTCCCTCCGTCTGTGAAGCCCTCCGTCCGTCAGATCGTGATTCGTGAAGAAGAAGAACAGATCTGATTGTTGTATATATATATATATATAATCTGTATATATATCTATGATTTTTTATGATTGTTATATATATATCTATGACAGATTTTTTTTTATTTTTTTTGTTTTTTTTTGATCTTCTTAATGAGATGTTGAGCTCACTGAGATGTTGAGATTTGTTGATGTTGTTTTTTTGGCCGGGGATTTTCGGGGTCGGGAAAACCCGATCCCCGTTAGGGCGAGGGGTTCCGTCAGTGACGGGACGGAGACGGGAAGGTTCTCTTATCGGGATCGGGACGGGAGGGTGATCTTCGGCCCTGCCCCGCCCCGTTGCCATTCCTATTTGTACCCTTCAAACTCAATTCATATCTTAGTCTCTAAACTCTCTTCAATTCATGCACTAAGTGACTCAAATTCACAATTTAAGAGTTGAAACCTTACTTTTCAATTGGCCTTTAGGTAGCAAATTCCTTGAGTCTCCAAGCTAATCCTTCCAAGTTCCTTCTAATCTCACTAAGTCTCTCAAATTCCTCTTCTTTGATTTCAACCTCCCCCTATCTCTCTCTTCCACATTTTGTTGGGCTCAAAAGAGTGAAGAAAATGTGTAGAATACATTAGAAGTGGCCTTATATAGGCTTAGTTTAACTTAGACTAATTAATTGCAATTAGTGCTAATTATTCTATTCTAATTATTTAGTTCTGAATCGAATTCTTATTAAACCTACCATAACATTCCAAATTTTTGTGTATATACGTAATCAATTTCATGTTCAAATGCCGATAAGGCCTTCAATTTGCATACCAAAACAAAAACATAGACAGATCTTTCTACGACAGACAGATATATTCACAAATAACACACGGTGCATGCAATTAACTTAGGATTTCGTTTCAATTACTGATTAAACGTTCTTAAATAAGGTTTATTAGCTAATCACAGGTCGGGATTGTTACATTTTTTCAAATATAATAACGTAATATTTCAAAAACAATTCTTAGTGTATTTTTTTCAAACGTAATATTCCAATTAATATAACACACAAAAATTTCTTAGTGTATTTTTTTTTCTCCAAATGTAGCATTCTAATATAACACTCTAATATAATACTAGAAAACCACATTAATAGAAATATAGATTTCTACGTTCGACAACCAACACTTCAGTCACCAATACTCTAAAAAAGAATCTTCCACATCTCACTTTTCCATTCCCATTCCAAAAATGAATTAAAAAAATTAGAAAAATGAATCACAAAAGGGCATTCACTTAAATTCAAATGGTATCAAATCAAATAAATACAATTTTTCAAAACAAAAATGACTAATTTGTTTATAAAAAAACTTTTAGGACTAAATGGATCAACATCCCCCAATATGGGATTTGTAGATAAATTTTCTATATAATTATCAAAATTTTAAAATTTATTATTTGGGGGGGGGGTCAAATCTCAAGAAAAATAAGTGCAATTTACCATTTAATTATTAGTCAATTGGAGTCATATATCTATCTTCTAACTATATTATTGTTATTATTAAGTGAAGACTAGATATGGTGTTTAAGCCTTCATGTTAAAGATAGAGGTAGAGAAGGTTTGAACCCAAAATCTTAGGTTTCTTTAAAAATACTCTTACTACTTGGGCACATATATATCATGATATTAATTTTTTTGTTATTTATTTTTATTCTTACTTATTTAAATTACACACACATTGCATATGTCACCCGTTACTCTTATCTATATCAAGTAAAGTAGTGTCTCTATGGGGTCGAACCTCTTGAATACGGCCTAAGTCCTACCTGACCCAACTTGATTGAGCTAACTCACTTCTTTAAAAAAGTAAAAATAAATAAAAACCAAAGGGTAATATAGTATTTGTCAGTCTTCTTTTTTAATAATATATATAATAAAATAATATAACTTTGACTATTATATTAATCTAACTTATTTCATTATAACATACACATGTAAAATATAAAATTAAATGATAAGATCATCAGAGTGGGCCCGTGGTGGCCAATGACTATGAATTAGGTCAATGGACCTGAGACAAACCCAATCCGTATTGCATTAGGCTTTTCTCTAGTCTTCAATATAGCGATTCTGGTTTAGACCCGACTCATTTTGTATTCTGGACTCGGGTTTCATGGTTTCATATTGTTGTTTATGTCTTATTTTCCTTATACTTCCTTGTGTTTAGCTATTGGGTTGTATTGGTTGCGTTTGGAACAGGTTGGCAGCTTGGTTTTCCAAACTTTTGTTGTCCAAAATTTTACTCTTCCACTCGAGTGTCACTTCTTGCGCTCGAGTTGGCTATGTGAACTTTCAGTACTTTTGCAAGCCTGCAAAACTACTGGGAGAGCGTATTTTACGCTCGAGCAGTGTTTCCTACGCTTGAGCGATCATGCGCTCAAATAGTGCTTGAGAGGCCATTCTTGTGCTCGAGTGGTAGTCTTCTGTCTGCAAAACTACTGGAAGTATGTATTCTTGTCACGACCCAAACCCGCCCCTATGGGTTTAGCACCGTAACCGGCCAGTAATCCGTGATTACCGAAGGCCCCGCTAACAAGAAGACAAGATATACAGGGGGCATGGCGGAAGCCAAAACAGTAAATAAACAATGTCCAATGAGGTATGACAGTCTGTATGCAAAAAGACTTTTCATACATATATACACAAACAGCACGAAACAGCATGTACAACATTTACAGTTATTCAGAATAGGGACCTAATCCCTACTAAGCCGTACAGTATCAGTCTAAACAGTTATTACAAAACAGATGCAAAGACAGACGGGGAAAATAAAACATTCCTAAGCCATAGCTTAGCAGGCTCAGAACCTCGCAGTGAGGCACAATGGTTGGCTTGACAAAAAGGGGAGTCTAACCCATGCTCTTAGCTCCGGTCTGGTGCCTGAACACCTACATATATATATATAAACAGTGAGCTAAAGCCTAGTGAATAACATAATGCGTAAAGAGGTTAAGAATGAATGTCCTTTCGGTTGAAAATACCAATTGATTCTCAGATATCACTATTCACCATAGCAGTCATATGTGGTACATCCAATAGCATAGCAGTACAGTAAATAGTAGGTCTTAAAAGACCGAACAGTCAATGATGGCCATCACAACAGTAAACAGAAGTTCCAATATAGGAACTGACAGAGATCTCTGTAATAGTAGCAGTAACAGTAAACAGCAGTTACTATGGATGCCACAATACAGTTCAGAATAGAGGACAAACATTTAATCAGTAAACAATATCAGTTCAGAAACAGTACAGTTTAAACAGTCATATTTGAACATATCTTTACCCAATTGTTACTCACAGAGTTCTTGGCTATAAGCAGCTAGAGCGCGTCTCCGAAAGCCAACCCTATACAGTGACAAAACGAACACACACTAAGTTACACATTCAGGAATCAAAGACTTAGTCCCTACTTAGACTCGATGTGGTTCTACATCTATATCCTCATTAAGATGCCTTAAACTAGGCCTAAGAATGCCTAGGATGAAATGAGGATGCAAAGATGCACTTTAAAACATTTTTCAGAATTTTTAGAAAACAAGGGATTCACTCGAGCGCAGGTTACCCCGCTCGAGCGTAAAGGCAAACAAAATACTCCACTCGAGCGCGAGTTACTATGCTCGAGCGGACTGTAAAACATGCCAAAAGTGCTGGATGTGTAAAAATCACGCTCGATAGCCGCTCGAGCGTGAGACACAAGGTCCCACTCAAGCGACCAGTACCCCGCTCGAGTGAACTGCAAAACAGTGCAAAGTGCTGGGAGCACGATTTTCACGTTCGAGTGCTAGTCACCCCGCTCAAGTGTGAGTTCAAAATCTGGAATTCCCAGATTTGAACCTCAAGCTCAAAATCAAGTTTTAAAGTATTAATTCCGATCCTTTTGGGCTAATTTTCCAAAAAGCACTTCAAAACTCATAGTTTAACATGATTCAAAGCTCAATTTGTAAAATCAAAGCCCAAAGGTAGTTCAAATAAATCCAATTTCAAACCAAAACTTAAGAACATAACTCAAACATGATATGCATGAGTTTAATCAATTTCAAAGCTTCAATTTCATGCTCTAATGAGTCAATTTCTTCAAAGACAAGATGAATTCATGGACTTTAACACAAACATGAACATGCATGCAAGATTTTCATGAAATCAAACCTCCAAACTCAACAATGTAAACATGCATGCAGAATTCAAGCTCCAACTCAACAACTTAAGCTAGTTCTAGACTCAATCCCCTAATTTTGACATGAATCATGCAAGAACAAGCTCAATTCATGAACAAAAGGGTGATTATACTACCTTATGTCTCCAATGCAAGATAAGGGGGCTCAATTTGCAATCTATACTTCCATTCTTCAAGTTTTTCAAGCCAATTTCCTAGTTGATTCCACAATTCTCCTATTTCTCTCACTCTAGCCGGTCAATAACTCAAAATGGTTGATGAAAATGTTTTGGTCAAGTGTGTAGGAAGCTCAAAGTGTTTAGTTAGTGGGTCACTAGGCATAGCAAAGTTGTAGATAATGCAACTTGTAGAATTAAGCTTATTTTAATCTAGTTTAATCATACCAAATCAATATCAAATCACATTTCAAATAAATATGCCATAAAATCACATAAATTCTAATGATCATAAAACATCAATCAATTTCAATTTCGGCCGCCGATAAGGCCTTCAATTTGTAGTTTAAAACATAAAACATGAACATATAATTTTAACAGTCAACAGATAGACATACAATTAAACAGATATACTCAATCAATTCAGTTCCAGATTTCAGTCAGTCAGTTCAATATTTCAGTCGATTCAATTACTTAGCATAATCAGTCTCAGTTTAGGAGTAATCAGTGGTTAATCAGTAAACAGTGGTGAGGGTTGTTACAATTCTACATTCAAGCATCACTTCCTATGCTTGAGTGGCGACGTCATTTTCCATTATGTCTTGGCGCTCGAGCGTCACTTCTTGCACTCGAGCATACTGTGCTATTTCAGTCCGTAAAAGTGACATTTTACATCACTTTTTCATTTCATTATCTCCCTAAATATTTCAAAAACTCTAAATCTAGAGCTTCTCTCTCTAAAACTTTCTCTCTATATATATTTTCACCTAGATTTAGTGATTTCTCTACCCGTGTGCCTTTGTTAAAAAGGTAAAGCATCTCAAGGGCTACGTTTTCATCCGAATAGAGTTGGGTTTTGGCTTTATCCGAGTTTCTTCCTTGCTTTGCTCGTCTTCTAGCTTTGAGATAGGGATTTTCTACACTCTTCTATGGTTTTTAACTTAGTTATTTATTTTGTATAAACACTATTGTGATTTTGAACAAACCTAGGGTTTGGTTTAAACTCAAAAGAGGAGTTTACAAATGAAAGTATTGAAAATGGTTATGGAAGTAAATATGAGGTTGTGTTGTAATAAAATTGTTGATTTTGATACTTGGGTTGGATTATGGAAGGAAAATGAGTTTGCCCTAAAATGTCTCAAACATTTATTTTGTATAAATAAATGAAATTGGTATTAAAAATGTGAAATTGGATGAATGTTTATATAAATGGTGCAGTTGGATTATGTATTATCACTCACCTATGGAATTTGGATAATTTTTCTGCCTTGGAGATTGTATATCTGTTTAGAAATATCTATTTTGGGCTATCGGTGAAGGATAGCTATGATTGTTAAAGAAATTGCGTGAGAATTAGGTGAATTGAAACTAATTCCTCATCCATTTGCATTGAGTGTTACCACATCTTTAATACATTGTAAACGTGTGATGTTTAGGAGAAGAAAGGGGCTGTACTCCTGTAGACACTCCATTTTTAACCGTCTTTAAGACTTGGGTGCCTCAGGTTGATTACTCGATAATGAAAGTTATACTGTACAAATGTTCGATTTCTTCAGCAAGAAAAGCTTCTAAATCCCGACCTTACACCCCATTTTTTACCAAAACTATTTTAGACCTTAAAACCCTCATTTTCAAAATATTTTTCCAAATATTTCTACGATGTTCTGAGGCTCACATTTCGTTTAAAATATTACACTTTTCGGTAAACCGAGTAAGGACAAAGTGGACATAAATAAAAGGGAGGTGAATTCTTTGAAAAATATTTAGAACATCTTATTTATAGGTTTGGAGTTGAAGAAAATAGGAGGAGGGAAAGAAAACTAGTTAGGGGAAAGGTTAGGCATCAATTCGTTGAGAAAGAAATGAGCAATTTTTACTAAAATAGGAATATCTCTTTGCACACTTATAATTTAGATGTGAGGCCACCACCATTGAAAAGTAAACTTCTAGGGCTTCAATTTAGACTCAAAAATCACTTAAAACCGAGTCCGGATGAGAGAGATATGCCTATTTGAAGTCGGACTTGAAAACAGATTTTTGTGGATGATCGGCCACTTTTTACAAGTCCTTGGCCGGCCAACTAAGTGTCCCCAGAGGCCTACAGACCCACTAGTAGCCGGCCGGCCACAAATTAGTGTACGACCGTCCCCCTGCCAGCCACTTGTGTCAAAAACAGATATTTTGCTGCCAGTTGTGCCAGCTATTCCCACAGGTGCATGCACTGCACCAACTATCTCTATACTAATATTTCTAAGATAGTAACATGTTTTTCTATATATAAATGACCACCCCTCTTGAAATTAGGTTACAAAAAATTCTAAAAGCTTCAAAACTTGAAATTCTCTCTCTATCTCTATCTTGCAACACACACACATTACCCAAACACTTCCTAAACCAGTATTTGAGCTCTCCTTACTGAGATTATTGAGTCCAAATTTCAGTCTTTGAGAGTGAAAGCCTTGTGGTTTGTGAAACAAAGAGTTATCTCTCTTCAAGAGGTATAACTACTAGCTCATTTGCACTACTTCTTTCCTATATTTTCTTACTATTTTTTTGGTTGTTTTTTCACTGTTTTTATGAGCTGAAGCTTGTGGTTTAAGGCTATTAAAGGTAGAAGGATTAATCATCCTTCTTTGTATCCATTCTCCTAAGCCTTTCTCCTTGTATTTCCCATCTCTTCATCAACTTTTTTTTAAAACTTTTTACACTAATTTTTAGAGGTTTTCAGTGACTAAAAATGTAATTTTGAAGTCCCAAAAATAGAGGGGTTAGCCACCCCTCCTTATGCTTGTTTACTAGCTCAATTTTTCCATTGTTTTAGCTAACTTTTTCAAGCTTTTTCATATTAATTCCAGCACTGTTTTTAGCTGTTTTAAGACTATTTTAGGTTGTTTCTTTCATCTATGCTTTGTATTGTATGCTTGTAATGTAACGGTCCTCATAGGTTTGGTGTTTTAGGCATTAGACACCAACCTATTTGAGTTTATAACATTTATTTCATGTTTTTCATACTTGTGATCATCTCTAATCATCTTTGTACTTCTCTCATTTCTTGGCTTCTTCCTTGCTTTGAGAGTCGTTTCAAACCGATTGTTTATTTAAGCTTGAGATAGAGATCGTTGTGCTTAGTGGTTTAATCTCTTCGGAGGTTTATTACCAACAACATGACATCTCTCTCATACCCAAAATAACCCTTTGTTTGACACTTCCCTCCTTTAGTGGACTTAATGCCCATTTTCGGCTAAAATGACTAATGAATGGAAAGGTAATTAAAAGGGGTAATCAATGGCTTAAAATGGAGTAAGATAATAAAATAGTTTGGGTTCAATTGAACGTTAATTGAACCCATTGAGCCTCGAGTCGTTTCATACTTGTTAGTTATGAAAACAGTTCAAAAATCAATGTCAACCACTTCTCTTAGTCAATATCATGATAAGGAGGAGGTTCATAAGTTTTTAATTGTGCATTTATTGAAATTGTATCACTTGGTTCATAAGTTATCACGCAATGAATTTGCACTGATTGATGGCTTGTGAATTGAGACCACTCCTCCTTTGAGTTGTCTGATGATTAGGAGAGGCATGGTGGACAAATATCCCTTGAGAATGCTCAGTTTGTGCTCTGTTTGTTTTCTGTTACAGCAGGAGAAACCCAACATTAGTGACCGGCAAGCCACTTTTACTATACAGCAGGCCACTATTAGTAGGCGGTCGGCCACCACTTCAGGCATACCGATCACCTTTTTTAGCTAGACAGTACCACCTTTTTTTCACAGAGCAGAGCAAAGGCTGAGGTGCAAAACAATGCAGAGGCATTCTCGGGGGAGAAATCCATGTGCATGCATAAGCCATCTCCTTGCTCCTCGGGACCTGTTGGATTTTTGTTAATAGTAGTATGTTGTTAGTGAACTTGTAATTAATTATTTAGTTAATTAATTCCGTAATATAATTAATTAGTTAATTTGTATTGATTAATTAGAGTGTGTTGTAGCTATTTAATTAGCTAGAATAGTTAGTTAATTTCAGCGTTGTAATAATTAGTTAAGTAGCTTAGCTGATTCATTCATTCGGACCCTCTTGCGCAAGGGCAAATATGTAATAATGTGTGTATATCTTCTAACCTCACGTTTTTCTCCCTTTTATTTACCTGCATATGATGGATAGTTTAGAGCATCACATTTCATTTAGCATTTTCCATGATTTGCATCCATGTGTCTTGCATACATAAGGTTTGGCTCCTCATTCTAACAAGCATCGTTGTTTAAATACTTCTTTGAAAACGTGTTTAAAACTGTATGCTATCAAATTGATTCATATGCTATGCTAGTAGCTGGACTTCTAATTGCATATTGCATGTGTTGCATTAGGCATATTTTATTAGTTAATATCATGCATTTTTTAACTATTTTCTCTCTCTTGGCTTGCTTCGAGAATTGGGGTAAGCTTTACTACTTTAGCATATCACATGAGTGTGATTGTTGCCATGTCGAGTATGATTACCATGAGGCTAAGTGCTTAAGTGCTATATATGTTTGAATGCCTGTGGATGAAGACTAATTACTTAAATTGAGATAATTTGAATAATGTACATATGAGATCACTTTTTCAAGTGGTATACGTATTCGAAACAATTTTCAAACAAACATGAAATCAAAGTGTTCCAACTTTTTGCAAATTAGTCTATACTTGTGTGCAACACATAGTAAATTAGCCTAATAAAATCAGAACAAGAGTATATAATGTAAATAAGAATCACATCATGATTAGTAGAGATCGATTTTTGATCGAACGAGTGGGGTGCTCAATTCATGACTTTCCCTTCTCGTACCTAAGTTCTCGAGTCGAGACACTTTGGTAATGATGGATAAGTGGCATTTGGCAGTTTCCTAAATTTTCTAAAAATATTTTGGTGGCGACTCTTTAATTTGGAAAAAGCAGTCCATTTTTGACATTTTGATTCAAAATCGATTTTCCAAAAGAATTGTTGGATTTAGACTCATTTGTGTTTATCTATTTCACATTGCACTTGTGAAATCAGATTCAGAACCACAAGAGTCCGAACTGTAGGGCTAGTCGTATCTGAAAGGAGCACAAAAAGCAAGCTACAACTCCATATTTAGGAAAAGAAAGGGGATGTACTCCATTGAATTAAGTTGGCCAGAGTGTCCAAAGTAAAAGTCCCGAAAATCACGAGTATACATGGGTGCCGATTCACGCGGACAAAATATCCATAAAATGACAAATAGAAGTGTTTGTGTAATGGCTATATTGGTTAGAAACCCACTGAGTTGTATCCTTAGTTTGGTTGTCTGAATAAAATAGAAATGACTCATAAATGGAGATAAAATGAATCGAGATATGAGTTCAACATAATATGATTTTGCAAAAAAGTTATAAATGATTTCATTACGGACATTGTATGTGCATATCGCCCTTATATCTTTGTTAAGATTCATATATTGTGTTAGATTTTTTCTACTAGGTTTTGGCTCACCCTATTTAGAAAAATCATTTTCAGGTACTGGTGATATGCCTTCATCAAGGACTTAGTTTGGAGGAACTAAGGAGCTAAAGGCTCAGTTTTGTTATTTTGTATTTAACTTTTGTACAAGCCTACGGCTTTATTTGTATTGAGCTTACCCCTCGCATTTGATGTACCCAAGTTTTGACTTGGAAAGATGTAAGCCTTTAGGGCATATGATCACTTGTTTAGCTTTTATTATATTATTACTGTTTGGTAACACATGTTGTAGATTCAAGGTGTTCTATTTATGAGTGTATATCGCATGTGTTACCCTTTGCACAATCGAATCTCATGTAGTAGAAGGACATTATACTCTGATTCATAATGTTATTTACTTATCGTTTTGGATAGTATATTGCATTTATTTTGGGGTATTACACTCAAAGAAAATTGGACTGTCTAGTTTGGGCCTATGGGTTATCATAAGCCCTACTGTGATGATTTGATCTGTTAATTTTTTAGACCATTATGTATAAAATATTTTTGACAAAAATTAGATTGTTATAATAATTGTTGTCATATGATTTAATTAGATTTGCCTTAAAAAAATAAATGATCTATTTTAAAAATCATTCATCCACGTTTTGAAAACAAATACAATTAAATTATGTGGTCATAATTATTAGATCAATTTAATTTTCTCATGCATGATTTATATATAAATATAAAGGAATAACATCATTATAGTAGGTTGTGATGGGTCCATAGGCCCAAGCTAGCTAGTTTAGTTTGGGTGATTCTATTTGCACCCAAATAACTCAATGTGTCGAACTTAAATTTTAAAATTTTAGTTCCTATTATATTTTAATGTAAATTTATTAATAAGGACAATACACATTAAACCCTAAAATATAATATATATTTTTTTCTCATGGTACACCCAAACAATTTAGACATATTCTTCATATTCAACTCTCTTTATCTTCTTTCTAAAGTTTCAATTGTTTTATTTTCATCTTTTTCTTTACTCCAAAACTCCAGTACACCCCATCAAAACTCACCATTATCATCAATATAATTATTTCTTATTGTGTTGTTATAATTTTTTATTTTGGATTTTTTTATCAACTAATTGGAGCTTCAGATTCAACAATACAACTTGTCTTTTATATTTCTCTCATAGTAATTTGTTTTTGATTAGTTTCATTTTATTTTGATGGTTTTAATTGAATATTGAGAATATTGAGATAAAAGTAACAGTTGCTGTAAAAAATAAAAAATAATAATAATAATAAAAAAAAGGGGAGGGGGAGGGGAAAGAAAGAATTGAAGTTTCGATTATTTGGATGATTGCTTTTATCATAGCTCCAAATGGGTGTACTTGGATTTGTAGGTTTAAGCCTCATGGTTTTATTCTTTTGAGTTTTTAGGTGAGAATAAATCTAACCAAAAAAAATGATCTGGCATATACAAATAAATCAAAAAAAAAAAAATACAAACTGTGGGGACATATTTTTTTGAATGATGACATGTGGCCGAAGTGTCACCGGAGTGCCAGCCGAGGTGCCAGCCGAGGTGCCACGTGTCATGGTCATGATGCTGAGATGATCTCGGCTAGGCCGAGGTTATCTGCGAAGATACCAGAATTCGGGATAAGCAGATAAAGGACAAGAGTCCTAGAATGGAAGAAGACTTCAGTTTTGGTAAAGATAGACTCATAAAGAGTTTATCCCAATTCTACTGGGAGTCTAAGATTAACAGTAATCCTAAGTCCATTAGAGTTAGGCTTCTATTGGAACTAGGATTATGTTGGCTATAAAAGGGAGGCACCCCCATGGGTCTAAGGTATGTCTTTTATGCTTTGTCTAGTGAGTTAAGCACTATTAATTATCTTTGAGAGATATTTTACTGACTTGATCGTCAAAGTGTTCTGGGTGGACAAACCACCACCGGAATCTCTTCTTTCTATTGCAGGTCGTTCGGGCTTAATCTATTCTGTCAGTATTCTCCAACTGAGTGCTTGATTGGCAGTGTGGTCGGAAATTAACACCCACAAAAACAAAAAACAAAAAAATAAAAACAAAACAAAACAACATTGGCTAAATAGTCTATAAATCATATTTATGAACGCATATGTATATTTTATTTGATATTATTATACATTAATATTATCATATTGAAAGAGAATAAGGAGGTGTAGATGAATAGAAACGTGTGTTTCATTGTCCTCCTTCGTCGTTCTTTTTCGCCGGCGCCATCATTTGTGAACAAAAGGAATAATTGTAATGAGAAATTTGTTTAAAGATTTTTAAAAGGGTTTTCAAAGTAGTGTAATTTGGGATTTTAGATTTGTCTCTTATTATTATTTGGGTGTATCTTGAAGGATAATTTGGAAAAAAAAAAAACATAGAGTTTATTAAGAGTAAATTATAATCCTAAAGAATTTAATAGAGTGTATTAAGAAACTAGACTTACTTAATGATTATTTAGGTGCAAATAGAAATCCCTGCTTAGTTCACTATGTGTGGATTGGAGAGAAACCCAACCAAGTATGGGTTTCTCTCCAATCATCTAAAAGGATTGGGCCATCCATTAGGGCCCATGGGGCCACCACAAGTCTTACTTTAATAAGATGATCTGAACTGATCTATTGATCTTTTAGGCTTTTGTATATAGATTATTCATGTAAAAAATTATATCTTAAAAAAAAATAGACGATTTATTTTCAAGAAATCATACTTGTTGTCAATTTTATTGAAGAGATATATGGTTCCGTTTAGGAATAAGCTATTTTAGTTGATTATTTAATTTTTTATAAAAAGACATACAAACAAAAAATAGAGAGTAATGTGATGAGATGTTTTATTTTATTAGCTATTTTAGTCTAAGATTGGCTATTTTAGCCCATCCCAAATAAAATCATGTGATTGTGATATATAAATATGATTTTTTATGGACGACTACATACGTACATATATAAAATGAATTGATAAGATCATGGGGTTGTGATAGGTCTAGATTCATGACCCACTGAAATTGTTTAGTTCAAATTCACTCAAATGAGTCTCTTTTCGAGTAGAAACTCTCGTGCGTGAGTCTCTTTTCGAGAAGAAACTCATTCGGACAAATTCGGGCTAAATAAATTCGATAGATGTAAGTAACGGTGTTGATAGGTCTATAGGCCTAAATTAAACCAATTTAGTCCGTTCATCGTATTTATCTCTAAAAAGAAGGGATGATACATTTTTAAAATTATATTTAGGATAAATTACCAATGGTTCTTAATTGTTGGATTTAATTTCCATCAAATCCTATTGGAATAAGTCTTAGCAAAATCGTCGCTGATTTTTTTACATGTGGCTAAAAATTTACAATTAGTGATTTATTTTTTTTTTGGTCATGATTTTTAAAAATTGTAACTAAAACTTAAAATTAGTGATATTTTTCTGTGATGAATTTATCAAATTGTCATTAAAAGTTGAAAATTAGTGATTTTTTTGTGATAATTTTTTAAAATTGTCGCTAAAATTTATAATTAATAATATTCTTTGTGACAAAATTTTCAAAATGTCGCTAAAAATTAATAATTAATGATATTTTTTAATAGTATCTAATGAAAACCGCCATTAATTATTATAGGATCTATTAATAAATTCACCTATTAAGATTTATACATAAGTCTCCTTTATATTTATTATTTATATTTTGATATAAATATGATAAAATTATTTAATTATAATCATTAAATTAATTTAAACAGACGTATAAAATGGACAAATTAAATAATAATCAGGTGGTGAACCCTCAAACCCAAATTAATAAACAAATGAGTCTAATCCACTGAATGAGGTAGAGAGGAGGTCAACTCTCCAAACTTGATGTGAGAGAGAGAATCTTATTTTATTAATCAAATAATCAAAATACTCTTAAATAAAAAAAATTAAAAAAGAAAAAAGCTATGGACCACCAAAGAGGCAAGTAAGGAAGCTCCATCTGCAACTCTATCCATCTATGGGCCATTTGAGAATGTCACAAAAAAGTTAAAGTTAATTTTTAATTTATTTTTGATTATATTATCTTTTACATAAAAAAAAATTAAAAAATTAATTATTAACTATCTTTTCAAAATAGCTCGTATATTTATGTAATCTATATGCCTAGTCTAGCTTTTGTCAAAAAGGGTGTGGACTTTGAAGAATTAATAGTAGTAGAGTGGACACATTTACAGATTACATACACATAATGCTCCTTTCCTTTCCCTTCCTTTGAATGGCTAGAAAAGAAATTTAAAAAGCCTTGTCTTTTGGCATTAAATTCGTTAATGCTATTTGATTTGCTATATATTATAGAGAGATATATATATATATATATTATTATCGAGAGAGAGCAATTGATGCCACACTATAAATTCATGTGGTCTAAATTTGTCTAAATTAATAATATTATAAATTCAGATATAAGTATTAAAAAATTATCTAGAATTATTATTTTATAATTTAAAATTATTTTAAATATAAATTTTATATTATATAAATTTAATTTTAATCACGTATTATTATTCGGAATAAATTCAGAATAGATAGGTATGAGGTGGTAAACTTTAGAGTAATGTTAGAAATCATGAAAATAATATCATGAAAATAATCATGAAATATTTTCCTTCTTTAGGTTACACATAAAATAAAACACCATATATTAATCAACGGATAAAAAAATTTCATGATACATTTTGTGATATTTTTTTGATGATCACTGGTATTATTCAAACTTTATTCTGTCTTAGGAGTTGTTTGGAGTGTCCTAAATAAGTGTACTTTTTGTCTTTTTGGACTAAAAAATTGAGGAAGAAAATATAGATGTTTGGGTTAACTTTTTGACTTTTTATGAAAAAATATGTAATAAAAAATTGTAAAAATTGGTTTGTAGAAGAAAATTAAGATTAAGAGTTGTGCAGCCGTAATTGTTAACTTTTGATGAATAGTGTTAACTTTTTAACTTTTTGAGTAACTTTTTGACTTTTTAATTTTTCCTGAACATGCCAAACTTGGCCTAAATTTTGCGAATTCTGACTTGACAGCAACAGCAAAGCCTTTCTCTGTCTGTGTGGCTTGTTCGTTGAGTTAACAAAGTCAGTCCAAACAGTGGGGGCTTCTTTTGGTTATAAATTTGGGACCAACCCCAACCCCAACCCACTTGCCTTAAATTCAGTATCAACAAGAGAGTTATACAACTCCACGACTATTCTTCATCACCTACAGTTCATACCCAGAGAGAGAGAGAATGGATGTGGAGAGTAGAGCACATAACAATAACTACAAAGGAGGACAGAGAATGTCTGGAGAAGAAGAAACCACTGTGGATTGGAGGGGCAGACCCTCCAACCCCAACAAGCATGGTGGGATGAGAGCTGCTGCCTTTGTTCTTGGTCTGCTCTCTCTCTCTCTCTCTCTCTCTCTCTCTCTCTCTCTCTCTATCTATATATATGTATATATATGCATATATGTTTACTATGATGGGTTGGGGAGAAGAGGTCCAAATGTTTTCTAACATTTGGGTTTTGGTTCATTTGCTAACTTTGTTACTTAATTTTTTTTTGTTATTGATATATCGGAGGTCTTGCATATGGTGAGACGAATTATGATCAACTGAGATAGTCCCAGTTAATTTAGTTACTGAATTTTGGTTGACAATTTTATACCTTGTCCTAATGTCTTATATATAACTTTCTATGTAGTTTGTTTTTAGTTTTAGATATATTTGGTGATGGAGTTTGTTGTGTGTGTGATGTAAATTGTAAATGGAAATAATAGGGCTTCAAGGATTTGAGATAATGGGGATAGCAGCAGTTGGGAACAACCTAATAACATATGTGATAAATGAGATGCACTTCTCACTGTCAAAGTCAGCCAATATAGTGACAAACTTTATTGGTACTGTCTTCATCCTTTCCCTCCTTGGTGGCTACCTCTCTGATTCTTATCTTGGTTGCTTCTGGACCATGCTCATCTTTGGCTTTGTTGAACTTTCTGTAAGTCTCTCTCTCTCATATTCCCCCTTTCCTTTCTCACTGCACAACACACTTTTTGTCTGCTTCTAACCTCTCACAACCCATCATCCAAAGTGGCTCAAATTCATTTTTAATGTGAGTGTTTTAAATATCAACTGGTACGTATTGGGATTTTAGACTTCATATTTATATTTACTAATATATCAATCATTATTATTTGATATCAATCAATATAATTGTATGATACTGAGATGTATCCTGATATTGAAAATCATAATCCTATGGCACATGCATATTATGTATGTGTATATGAAAAGAAGATAGTTTTGAAACCACCATAACCATTATTAACTATTTGTCAAAAAAGAAAAAAAGAAAAATTATTATTTTTGTATGATGGCCAAAAAATGAGATATAGAGACATATAAAAAGATGCTTAAACAGTTGTTTTTGTGTTTGGTTGAATTTTCTAGGGTTTCATATTACTATCAATCCAAGCCCATCTACCCCAGTTAAAGCCACCACAATGCAACATGGCAACAACAAATATTGGAGACCACTGTTTGGAAGCAAAAGGACTCAAAGCCTTAATCTTTTTTGTGGCACTTTACTTAGTGGCCTTAGGGAGTGGATGTGTAAAACCAAACATGATTTCACATGGTGCTGACCAATTCAACAAAGATAACCCCAAACAGTCCAAGAAGCTCTCAACCTACTTCAATGCTGCCTACTTTGCCTTCTCAGTGGGTGAACTTGTTGCACTAACTATTCTTGTTTGGGTCCAAACCCATTCCGGCATGGACATCGGCTTCGGAGTCTCAGCAGCTGCCATGGCAATGGGGTTGATTAGCTTGGTCTGTGGCACTGTTGTTTATAGGAACAAGCCTCCTCAAGGAAGCATCTTTACCCCTATTGCTCAAGTAAATATTATTAAGTTCTCTTTCTTTTCTTTTTTTTTTTTTTTTATTATTATTATTATAATCAGCATTGAATAATACATAGATTAATCAAGAATATTCATAATTTGTTTATTTCTATGAGTTTCATCACATGTGGTTCAATTGATATTTTATGAGCATAGCATAATATATATAGTTCAATTTGGACTATTGTTGCTCTTATGCATGTGAGGTCATGTTGTTGGGCTGAATGATTTTGACCTAGAGGGCAGAATTAATTGGTTGTTTAATGTGTTTATGCTAATTTTGAATATTTATTTTTTAATGTAATACTATAGATTTTTTTATGCTAATTAGAATAAAATAATGTGTAAGTTGTTGAATAAAGTAGTATAATGTAGATAATAAGTTCAACGTCATGATTCATGATCACAGATAAAGCTTATTATTGTATATCAGTATGTCCTATTGTAAGGGAACATTTACACATGATGGGTCATTTAGATATTCTTAATAATTCAATTGAATCATAATTTTAATTTTTTTTTTTTTGGTTTTTTCAAGGTTTTTGTGGCTGCCATTTTAAAGAGAAAGCTAGTGTGTCCATCTAGTCCACAAATGCTCCATGGAAGTCAAAGCAAGGTGCCAGATAACCACATCACAGTGTCTTCGAATGCCGCCTCGGGCAATCTTCTTCTTCATACTGATAGGTTCAGGTAGGATTGAAGACAGTATAGCTCTTTCATAACCAAAATGTTTATCCTTTGAATGATATGCATTTCTTTATCATTTCTTTTTCTCCCTCTCTCTCTCTCTCTCTCTCTCTCTCTCTTGTTCTTCATTTGGTCTTTTCATTTCTCATTCAAAACCCAACAGCCATAAAAATTTTATGCTAAGAGATAAAGAGATTTTACTTTGATTCATTCTTTTCAATCCAATAGACCTTTGCCTCTCTCTCTCTTTATGAAATTGGAAAATTTCCCATAATATCCAGTGTGTTTGGTTTTAATTTTTTGGAAATTAAATTTTTTATTTTTAGTATTTTTTGTTTTTAGTGAATTTTTAAAAAATTTTAAGCAATTTTTTACTTTTTTTAGATGCACCTTACTTAGATGTATCTAAAAAATAAAATATTTGTAAATAAAATATTTTAAAAAATGAATAAATACACAAAAATACGAAAATTGTATTGAATTCTCGTTTTTTTTTTCTTTTTTTTTTTTGTTGATATTTTGTGAATTTTTTAATGATTTTTTTCACAAATAGTATACTTTTTAAATATATTTATGTTAAGTGTATCTAAAAATTTAAAAAATTGCTTAGAATATTAAAAAAATTCAGTAAAAACAAAAAAAAAAAACTATGGAAAACAAAAAATTTCAATTTTCTGAAATGTGAATTTTGAAAATCCAAACCAAACAAACTAATTGATATTCACTGATATTTTAAGTTTCTAGACTTTTGATAGTGATATTTCATTTATATCTCTAGATTTTGGATTTCCTATAGATAATTTACCAATATATCTATTGATACTATTGAATATCAATTAATTTATGACTGTATCACATATATTGATATCGTAATTGAAACCAAGTACCAAGTGAGCTAGTCTTCATGTTTGTCATTATAGCTTTAACAAGCATCAATATATACTTGTCATAAATATATATACCTAATAACAATTAAATTTTCAGGTTTCTGGACAAGGCCTGCATAAAAATCCAGGACAATTCAATGAACAATACAAAAGAAAGTCCTTGGAGACTTTGCACTGTTACACAAGTAGAGCAAGTGAAAATCCTCATCTCTGTCATACCGATCTTCGCTTGCACCATAGTCTTCAACACCATTTTAGCACAACTCCAAACATTCTCAGTCCAACAAGGGAGTTCCATGAACACTCAACTCTCCAAAACCTTCCATATCCCTCCGGCCTCGCTCCAATCCATCCCTTACATCATGCTCATCGTCATAGTCCCTCTCTATGACACTTTCTTCGTCCCTTTTGCCAGAAGATTCACTGGCCACGCCTCTGGAATCACCCCCTTACAACGAATAGGGTTCGGCCTATTTCTCGCGACTTTTTCGATGGTTTCGGCTGCCCTAATGGAGAATAAGAGGAGGAATTCTGCTGTAAATGAGAACAAAATATTATCCATTTTTTGGATCACACCACAGTTCTTGATTTTCGGGTTATCGGAGATGTTCACAGCTGTCGGTCTCATTGAGTTCTTCTACAAACAGTCTTTGAAGGGAATGCAAGCATTTTTAACAGCTATAACCTATTGTTCATACTCATTTGGGTTCTATTTAAGCTCTGTCCTTGTTTCTTTGGTGAATAAGATCACTTCAAGCTCATCTAATGGAGGGTGGTTGAGTGACAACGATCTCAACCATGATAGATTGGACCTTTTCTATTGGATGCTAGCAGTTTTGAGCTTCCTTAACTTCTTCAACTACTTGTTTTGGGCTAGATGGTATTCTGGTAATTTGTGTGTACCATCAGATACTCAACAGTCTGGTTTTAATGGGGAGGACTTGAATAACCATCACAGTTTCAACTCTTCCAAACATATTGGAGATGCCAATATTGCTTGAATGGAATTAATTATCTCTCTATAGATGACTTTTTTTGTTTTTAAACAGTCTCTTATGAGTCTGGTATTGCTATTAGAGATATGTAAAGGCATGCCTAGGGGGGCTCCTTGTACAAGAAATATGCCAAAGGGCACCTTTTAAGTTGGAAATGCAATGTATTTTATATGGCAATAATATTACATATCCAGAATTTTATTCAGAAATATCAATGTGTGGTTCTGATTTATTCTATACATAAATTTCACGATACACTAATTAAAATCTCAACCGCACTTCACCTTGTACGGTAATTTTCTTGATAATTTTTCGTGATTGGTAGCGTTTTCCTTTCTATGGGAAAGCATCCTTTGTCCATGAAATCAATAATACTACGAACTTAGAAAAATTACTCCAAAAAAAAAAAAATCCTAAAAAGCATATCTATAGATCACAATCATTCTACGTGTCGATCATATCTCACAAACTTTAAATCTACACTATATAACTTGTTTCGAGTAAATTTGGAGATAAATTTTCATAATTCATAGCATTTCTGTCTTAAAATTTTTCTATTTCTCTATTCTAATAAGTTCATAGTTATATATGCTGAAAATTTTAAAATATGAGATTTAAGAATCCTTAGAGATCAGAAAAATTATGAGAAAGGAGATCACATGCCATTTTCTATTACCTTGCCTCATTAAGGCCAATATCTATGACTTAATTTTGACAAACATGGCACTAAACAATATTTTAGTTAAGCATGTAGATTGGAAAACCCAAAGCATTTTTCCTTTATTAAACTGTTGAAGATGCATATAGTATATAGGTAAAATGAAGATGCACTTTTGAGGGGTCCCCAAGTACTTTTTTGAATAATTGGTGCCAAGGATCTATGGGGAATTTAGGTGTAATCCCATCTACATGATTCAATGTATATCTCCTTATTATTCATCATGGGCCCTCATCACAGTATTTTAAAAGGCCCAAAAAAAGGCATTTGTAAGTGGTGGGTAGTGCCTCTACTTTCTATAAACAAAAAAAATATCAACAGAGTGCCAAGTGAGAACTATGCAACTGCATTATAATGCACAGTTCTCACTTGTATTGATATATGTTTCACTTGCATTCTACTAATTGTAAATTTTTTTTTTTTTTTTTTTTTTCTTGTTTATCTAATATTCCCCTTTCTTTTAGTTACTTGAATGAAAGGGGAGGGTTCCTCATTTTCCATTTACCTCAGTCAATTTTGCTATGGCACATAAACAAAAATACTAACGCTGTGTTTCGTTAGAGGATTTGAGGAGGAATTTGGAAAGGAAAAGAGAAAAGTTAGATGAAATGTGAATAAAATATACCTACATTTCACCTAATTTCACACACCTTTTCTCTTTCGCTTTCCAAATCCTTCCCCAAATCCTTCAACCAAACACAACATAAAAAAACACAAAAGATACATAAATAGATAAAACTTTACACAATCTTTTAATGAAATCCATTTCTAAAAATTGTATTCATTTATATATAATTTTTTATTTGATTCTTTGACAGATTTCTTCGTTCTTATCTCATATTTCTCTTTGCCTTCAAAGAGAATCTAGCTAAAGTGATGTGATGAATGTTCATGCAACATAATGAAACCCCTATCAATGAAGTCAAAAAGAGAAGTAGTGAGAGAGAGAGAGAGTGGGAGGTGATCCAATTAGAAGATCTAACTAGGAAAGATGTTCCTATATGTTTGTTGTTCTTTCTCTATCATTTACCTTTCTACAAAGAGACATGTCTCAAACATGTTTCTGATGTTAAAGCTAGGCCTTGTCCTTCAAGACCCTTCACCCTTGAATGTTCTGCTAATACTACTGCTGCCTCAATTATCATCAATGTTGGCTAGAAGACTTGCATGGCCCCCCCTCCATATGCAAAAATACATTGGTTTCAAGCTCTCTCTCATTCTGGTTATGGGATTTATGATAGCTAACAGCACTAGTATCACCAGTATGTGAGAGAGATAGAGATAGAGGATGAATCAAGACCAGTTTTGTGCTTTCCAATTGCTAGTACCCTCTATGGATGAAATATCATTTAAATGTCTTTTTTCTTTCAGAATTTTTACGTGTTAATTAGTTTTAAGAAACAAATAACAAAAGGAAAGACAAAAGTTCTTAATGCATAGTTTTGGAAAACTTGAACATGTTTTGGGTGAAAGAATCCGAACAAGTTTTGGGCTGTGTAAGTATAGATTGTATTGGGAGTTTTGTATAATTCATTTTTCTTGGTTGATTTCTCGCTAATCATTTTTCTTGCTATTTGGTTTTTCCTAATTGATGCGTAGCGCACTATGCTCTCTTTTTTATAAATAAATAAATAAATAAAACAGTAGATGGTTAATGAAGAAGCACTTCATCTACCAGAAAGCACCGCACCTACGAGACTAACACTTGCTCTCAAATAATTGGGGTCTTCAAGGACATATATAGGTTTGTTTGCTTTGAGTGGCAGGATCAAGAACATGAAAATTTCACACAATATCTAATGTTATGTTTGGATTTTAAATTTATCAACAAAAATAAAATAAAATAGAAATGATAGGAATAAATTTAGCTTTTCTTTCATGATCCAAACATGACCTAACAACATAACTTTTATTACAGGTTGGTTATAAAAATGGTTTCAGAATCTCCAATCTCTGTCTGACTCTCTCTCTCTCTCTCTCTCTCTCTCTCTCTCTCTCTCTCTTATATGATTACACCAGGTGGTCAATTCTTACCTGCCAAACCGGCAGCACTTTGCATCTACCTCAATTTCTTCATATTACTAAACCAGCAGCACTTTGCATCTACTTCAATTTCTTCATATTATCATGTTAAATTACTACTAAACCTAAAATCTTAAATGGTTAAGAAATAAGTTCAACAAAGTATAGCAAACTCCCCGCCTTTAACTCGCCTTTAGCTCCCCTTAATCATCAATTCTTGTGGTTTCTAAATCATCAATTCATCTGACTCCAATGCATTCTTCTAGTTTGTTAACTTTTCTGTTATTGCTAAAATACTAGCTATCCAAAAAATTTACTAGGAAAAATATCTAAAAAAAGCATTGGATAATCAAGATTCATTTCCAATGTCAGTTTCATTACAAAACTAAATCTAAACCACACACCATCAATCAATATTCTAGATAAATTTCAAAACAATTTTCTGGTTTCTTAGCTTTTCTGTTATTGTAGACGAAAGATTCCTAGCAAAAAGTAATCAATAATATTCAAAAATCACATGCAAGAGATAGCAAGAGAGAAAGAGGCCCCCTCCCCGTCCCCGCACAGGGCGGGGAAGGCAGGCACAAAGGAAGACCAAACTACAGTTTTGGATTGGAAAGGAACTAATAATCCATTTTCCATTTGAAAAGAGTGCAAACCATAAGAGAAGTCTAGTCTTTTCTGGTTTCTTAGCTTTTCTATTATTGTAGAGGAAAGATTCCTAGTGAAAAGTAATCAGCAATATTCAAAAATCACACACAAGAGATAGCAAGCGAGAAAGAGGCCCCTTCCCTCCCGCACAGAGCGGCGGAGGCGGGCACAGAGGTAGACCATACTGTAGTTTTTGATTGGAAAAGTAACTAAGAATCCATTTTCCATTTGAAAAGTATGCAAATCTCCCATAAGAGAAGTCTAGTCTAGTCTGAGTATAGTATAGTATAGTCTAGTCTAATCACAACCAGGTGGCAAGTGTGATCCAACTACTCATGTGGGATCCATCTATGATTAGGCTGGATTTGGGACACAAAATGTACTATCTATCTTAGCCCCAAGAAGCTCCATTATTCACTTCCCAATTTTTATTGGAAACCAATTAGTTAAAAAGCATATACTTGCATTAAATATAGAGAATCCCACCCATTATATGCAGAGAGAAAAAAAACTCACTGTGGAACCAATTTAAGTTACTTCTATCCACTCATCATTGGATATGCACAGCAAGTCATTTTTCCACCAAAATGAAACACCATTATGCAATCCCCACCTTCTCTCCCATATTAAGCAGGAGTTGACCTAATTCTTGCTATAATCACACCACATCTTTGTCTTCTTATTTTCTCAATGTTTTGCTTCCGGAGCAAAACACTTGAGTTTAGCCTAGTGGCCAGAGCCTCTGTATCTCACCAAAAAAAAAAAAAAAACTCTAGAGCACATTTATCAAATGACTATCACAAAGTTGTAGTCAGAATCTCTTCCAGAGCAACCTCAATTTTGTAGCTGATAATTAGTAGTAAAAACTAAAAGTATCAAAGCATTTCCCTCAATACAACAGTAGCACCTTTCCATCAAGAGAATTTTGATTACTTTAAAAACAGAATCCATGAGCAAGAAATAAACTAACCGCTGTTAGTAAAAAGCTATGAACCAGGTAAATTGCAGAGAAAAATATCCCAAAAAATATCCGAGGACAAACCATTTTCATGCAAGCCAAACCCACCTTGAAGAAAAGAAGTGAGAAGTTATCTAATTAGGAATTTAGCTGGGAAATTCACAATAAGCTTATGTTTAGAACCACTTACTTCTTCGTTTCAGGGATACTGTAATGCGGTAAGGAAAATAGGCTTGTGTAAGTAGAAGATTGCAACAGCTATAACTAGCTTAACTAAGATAAATTATTTTGCAAAACAACAAAATGTTAAAAATATCAAACGAGTGTTAAACATTGTGGCAACCATATCTGATGAGCATTATGATTACTTTTGTCATCAAACTAATGGTATCAACTCAAAAATTGAGAATCAATATGCTGCATCTAAACCCTAATTAACACATTGACTGGCGGGGTAAGAGGGGGGAAAAAAAACAGAGGGTAAGATTAATAATGGCAATTGAAGTTACAAAACTAGATTTAAAAGCACATACTGAGAAAGTACAGGTACAGATGTAACTATACAAAGGAAACAATAACCAGCCATGACAAGAACATGTGAATGCTGTTCCCCTTTACTATAAGCCGCGGCATTTCAATTCTCACTCCTCAGTTTTGGGTGCCAATAATTCCTTCTTCTTTTTCTCTTTTTCTCTTCTTTTTTTTTTTTTTTTCCTTTCTTTCTTTTTTGTGTGTGTGAGTGTGTGACTAATTTATACTGTTTTATCTGAGATACTTATCCTGAGGAAATCAAGAATGGACCTGTTTTTTTTTCACTCTTTGCAGGAAGAATTTGACACATGCCAGGATTCAACAAATTCATCACTCATTCCGGATGGAACAATACTTCTCCCACAATGTTGGAGATTTTGATATTTCAGTCATGAGGTTCTTGAACTTGAGACTGCTATCTCCTCCACTGCAAAATGAAAATAAATAAATGATTGAATGACTATATTATGCAAAATGCAAGTGTCGTAGCTTGAATAGAGCAATGAGAACAAACAAACCGGCTGCCATAACATGAAGTTGACCAAAATATTCTCATTTTAATTATTTTCGCGGATTCATATATTTGTATATTTAACTTCATCAAAATTCAAGTTCAACCACCAGTTTGACCATATGATAAAACCAGCTAACTGGCTCAAAGCATATCCCCCTTCTATCATCTCCTCCTTCTCAAATGTCATACAAGAATTTCAAATTTCTACTCTCAACTTAAATGGTGCACAATCCTTTAGGGGCTACATTTAAAAGGTTTTCTCCACATCCTTCACGATTGAACTCACATTTTCCTCACTACCCCTTCCTATTAAACCCTTTGACTTGACCTTCCTCTGTCCCCTACTTAAGCCCTCTGGACCACCCTACGCTTCAATAGATACCCTCCATCCCCAGCATAACTTCAACCCCTTACAAACCCACTACCTCCCTGACTACCCAACCCCAAATCCTTCCTTACTTGACACTGACCCAGCCCAACTTTCATACCAGATTCACCCCTCTTATACTAGGCTTAGACATCACCTCCACCCTAGACGCATTAGCAGACCTCTTAACAGCCCAAAAAACGTATGGACACATTAGCAGACCTCTTACAAAGTCTAAGAGCCTCACCACACAATTGCTCGAAGAGCACTCTGGATCATGCCTTCATTACGATCAACTTCTTGCTTGACAGCATCATGCTTTGAACTAAAGATAATGGTTTTCTGGAGAGGATCCACCAACAAGTCTAAAACTGAAAATTAAAATAATCTGGCATGAGATTTAAACATTTGTTGCTCATGCAGACATTACAAAAATAGAACTGAATGGTACACAAACCTGCCAATATAGCAGAGGGACACTTATCTACAAGTTTTGAAATTTTAGCATCATGATGATCTGAAAAAAATAAAATAAATAAATAAAAATTGAAAGATTATTACACTCAATATTCACCAAAGTAATTATTCGTTCAGTAAACTGCCATCAATTAACAATAAAACAATCTCCCATATTTCATCTAACAATTTGAAGAGAGTAAGACGCCAAACAAGTAAAAACATGATAGTTATCCTGGAGAAAAATATGACCACGTTAAGTATGCCTCGGATCCAAGTTGGGGGTGGGAGGTGAGCATGTGTTGGAGATAGAGATTATTATTAATCACATATAAAAAATATATATATATATAGACAAGCAAGCAAGCAGTCAATTGGCACACATGGCTGTTAAAATCAGGATCTTCATAGGATCAGTGAGAGGGCCTTGTGGGTTGGTGAGAGGATCGTAAGATTCTACTTTTTATTTAAAAAAATAAAAATACAAATAAAAATGATACATATTAAAAATAAGGTGAAAAATTACAAACCCAACGATCCTACTTACGATCCCATACGATCCTGATCCTACTATGACACCGCTCTACAACGATTTGGATCATTTTGGCAATTTAGGATCGTAGGATAGGCGAAAATGAGAATGCTATTGGAGTTAGCAACACACCATCCAAACCAGATTTAAGGTAGGGAACAACGAAAGATAAAGGGTTCAATCTCAACATGCTTTGTCCTATTATGTTGAACCGGATTGTGAGCGATGTTGATAGCCCCCTTATTATCACAGTATAACCGCATGGAGTCCGTCTGATCAATACGTAGATCACTCAACAATAACTTGATCCATAAGATCTCATACACCCCTTGTGCCATAGTTCTAAACTTAGTTTCTGCACTTGACTTGGCAGCCACATTTTGTTTCTTACTCCTCCAAGGAACTAGATTGCCTCCAACAAAGGTGCAATACCCTAAAGTAGATCTCCTATCAGTCACTGATCGAGCCCAGTCAGCATCTGTTTAGGCTTCCACACAAAGATGATCATACTTTGAAAAATAAAGACCCTTACCAAGAGCAGACTTCAAATACCTCAAAATTTTCATGACAGCCTCGAAGTGAATCTAATGAGAAGCATGCATAAACTGGCTAACCACACTGACAGCAATAACAATATCAGGACGAGAGTGAGATAGGTAAATGAACTTACCCACTAATCGCTAATAGCTCTCCCTATTAATAGTTGCTCCTCTTTCATCATCCCCCAATTTCTGATTGAGTTTCAGTGGAGTGTCACAGGCCTTACAGCCAAGCATCCCAGTTTCCTTCAACAGGTCAAGCACATACTTCCTCTGTGAAAAAATATCCCATCCTTGGAGCGAGCAACTTCAATTCTTAAAAAATACTTCAAGCTCCCCAAGTCTTTGATTTCAAACTCACTAGCTAAATATTTCTTCAACAGAGAAATTTCCTCACTATCATCGCCCGTAAGAACTATGTTATCTACATAAAAAATGAGTGTTGTAGTCTTATCACGTGAGGAATGTTTCACAAACAAGGTGTGATCTGCCTGACTCTGTTTGAAGCCATATTTAAGCATAGCTTGAGTGAATCTCTCAAACCAAGCACTTGGAGACTATTTGAGACCATATAATGACTTTTGAAGCTTGCATACTTTGTCTTCCGTCTGATGATCCTCAAAACAATAAGGGATGTCCATATATATACCTCTTTTTCGAGGTCACCATGGAAAAAGGCATTCTTTACATCAACTGATGAAGTGGCTAATCTAGGTTAGCTGCTAGAGAGAGAAGTACTCTAACTGAATTCATCTTAGCCACGAATGCAAAGGTCTCCTAATAGTCAACGCCATATGTCTGATGGTTAGGAATGTTAATAGAGAAAATATTTGACACAAACGCTCTATATGAGGACGACAAATGAGAGTAGGACACAAAATTTGAGATAGGATGTTAAGTACAAGATCTCACAACCTTTCTCTTGGCAATAGGAACATCAAGATCAATGGACTCAAGAGATTCAAAGTTACCTAGACTCTCATCAGAAGCAGGAGATGGCAGTGGAGGAGCAGAAGTGGTCTCTTGTATCCAGTTAACTTTCTGTCTGTCTTTATCCTTGACATAAACTTGCCCTTCCTCATCCTTGGTGACATTGGGTTCTGCAGTCCCAGTAGGTGGTGGTGCCCACTTACGAGGAGAAGGGTGGTAACACTTATACCATTTTTAAGGAGAGTACCCAAGGAAAACACATTTAAGGGAGCAAGGGTCCAACTTACCACGAGTAGGAGAGTGATTATGGACAAAACAGATACATCCAAATATTTTGGAAGGAACAAAAAACAAGGACTAGGAACCTAGGAGGACTTGAAGAGAAGCTTATTTTGGCAAGACCTAGGTAGGAAGACGATTAATAAAATGGTCAGCAGTGAAAACAACGTCGCCTCAGTAGGGCCGAGGCACACTCATAGAAAAACGCATGCACCGAGCCATGTCAAGAAGATGGCGATTCTTGCGTTCCGCCACCCCATTTTGTTGAGGGGTATTGGTGCAAGAGGTCTGATGGATAATACTATGAGTAGAAAAATATTGCCCTAACCTAGAATCTATGCATTCACCACCATTATCAGAACAGAATATTTTGACAGTGGGCCCAAATTGAGTACAAATCATCTTATGAAAATTGCAGAACACGAAAAAAACTTCACTCTTATCTTTCATGAGAAACACCCAAGTAGTACGAAAAAAATCATCAATAAATATAACAAACCAGCGATGACCTTTCATAGACACAACACAAGATAGACCCTAGACATCAGAATGTATTAATGAGAAAAAAACTAAACTTTTATTAAAACTGGGAGCAAAAGAAGCTCTGTGTTGTTTTCCAAGTTGACAAGACTCACAAAGAAATTCAGACACATTATTGTTTGAAAAAACAAATGTAAATAAATGCTTAAGTAAATAAAAAAAAGGATGCCCAAGACACCGATGCCACAACCATATATCATCGGTGGTAGTAAGACTCGTGGTGGAAGAATGAGCAAGCTTGTCCAGTTGATCTAGGAAGTAGAGACCATTTTCTGCACTATCACTGTCAATCGTCCTCCTTGTGACAAGGTTCTGAAAAAGACAATGATCAGGAAAAAATATCACACTACAATTCAAATCCTTTGTAATACGACTCAAGGATAGCAGGTTAACAGAAAAATTTAGAACATGGAGAACAGGAGAGAGAGGTAAAGTAGGAGTGACATAGACTAAACCTTTCCCAAAAATAGAAGAAATAGTACCATTTGGCAATCCTAACTTTGTCCTGACCTAAAGAGGGCTTCTAGGCAGAGAAAAGATCAGAAGAGCCAGACATATGATTTGAGGCACCAGAATCAATAATCCAGAACAAAGACTTATGAGACAGGAAAACACAAGAAGAAGAGGCTAAGTTACCTGAGCAAGCAAACGACAAGGAAGATATACTAAAAGCAGCAGAAGACCGGCGGTCCAGCAAGTGATACAAAACATCCTCAAGCTTAGGAGTAGTCATGCCAGAGAGACCATCAGAAGCCTGACCAATGGAAGCAGAAGTAGAATCAAGTGTATTAACGACACTAGACTGATGAGCCCGTAGATGGGAGCCACGTCCTCTATACTGGCCTGACCGACCTCCTCTAGAACCAAACGGATCACTGCGACCCCCGGATGGAGTCCCATGAAGCTTCCAACACGTCTCATGAGTATGCCGCAGCTTTTTATAGCAATCACAAAATATAGACTCCTTGGTGGTAGGCGAAGGGATGAGAGTCAGGCTAAGGCCATCTTTAGAGGTAATGCTAAGCAATCAGTAGAGACAGGGGACATCATCGCAGATCGGCGACTCTCCTCATTCTGTACATAGGCAAATGCCTCCTGAAGTGAAGAAAGAGTGTCCATACTCAAAACCCGACTCTGAACCGAATCATACTCCACATTGAGACCTGCTAGAAACTTGAAGAACCTTTCCTGTGCAATGAACTTCCTGTACCCGACTGAATTAGCAGTACAAACATGCTTATAGTCCTGTAGGTGATTAAGGCGTTTCCAACCGTTAGTGAGGAAAGTGAAGTACTGAAGAACCGTCTGCTCCCCCTAAACAGAGCTCGTAGTAGACCAACATAACTCAAATGCCTATGAGAAATTTCCTTTACGGGAATAGGTGGTAGCCATAGCATCCCAAACATCCTAGGCAATCTCCATAGGCAAGTAGCCCTCGCCAATGTCTGGTACCATCGAATGAATAAGCCAACCCATAATCAAAGAAGTGATAATCTCCCATTGGTCATAACCCGAGTTAGTTGTGCTGGGTGTCTCTATCCTGCCATCCACATACACCATCTTCCCTCTGCTCTTCAAAAACATAGTCAAACTCTGTAATCACACAAGATAGTTCTGACCATTAAATAGAGAGGTGGTGATTTTAAGATTAGGGTTGGGGTTATCAGTCATAGTAGTAGGTATAGGGGAACTCTCACTCCTAGGTGTCTGAGAAGTAGTGGACACACTAGTAGAATCTGCCATAGATACTGTATTACCGAACCCTTAACAAAACTAGTGTCAATCATAAACCCGGAAGGTGGTGGTGGAAGGGAAAAACAAACAACCACTATGATAGTATGATAGTATAAAGAATTAACAACTCATATTGTTTTTTATTTATTTATTTATTTATTTTTTAGTGGTCCACGTTCATCACACCAGGTGATTTCCGAACCCTAGGTGAGCCGAAACCCCCCAGGCTTGACACAAACGTGGACGACGAAGCCAATGAACGACGACGATCCGAAGGTGATTCGGCTGGGATGGCTCCGGCGGTGATTGGTGGCTCCAGTGGGTACTGTATGGCTAGATGAATTTAGGTTTTAGGGTTAGGCTCTGATACCATGTTACTTTTTGAGAATACCAAGATTAGGGAATGATTAGGATATCATTCCTTATTTATATTAATGAAAATTAATAATTACAAGGGAGCCCTAGGCATAAAATAATTACAAAATAATAACCCAAATGATAATATATTATTCTGACACTGTTCTTATCAATTCTTGCTGCAATGGAAATGCATATAGCGATGACTATGTGACTGCCAAAACAAAATAATGATCAAGAAGATTAAGCAAAAAAATGGAAACAACTGAGAAGGTTGACACCGAGGTTCCACATAAGCCTCAAATAATCATAATTTATTATCAAATTATAATCATATTGTGACGTAATACAAGAGAGAAAAAAAAAGAATAATTGTATTAACCTTCAATCAGCCAATTACATAAGCAAATTACACCAAATAAATAGATAACAAAATACTCTTAATTAACCCTCATGACTAAAATACCGCTTTACTCGATATAATAACAAATAAACCAAAGAACTCATCTTTCAAGCACCCCTCTCAAACTCATGATGCAAGCCCAGTGAGCATTGAGAGTTTGTTAAGTAAGAAATAAAAGCAAGCAAGCCGAAGTGTGAGTTTTGGTAAAGAATCTGGACACTGAGGAGAGGAGAAAAGGGAGATCAAGGGTACCCAACCGAAGATGTGGATGAACACAGTGACAATCAATCATGAAATGCTTGTATACTCATGGAAGACAGAATTATATATGATCTGTATAGCAGCCTTATTATCAACTAAAGAAGTTTTTAAAGTACTTGTGTACGTGTGGAATTGTCTATATGCAAGAACCATAACAGTCATTTTAGTTTCAGAGGATTGACTTGAAGTGGTTTATTCTATCATCACTTGATAAAGTTTCACTGTCAGAATTAAGCAATAGATTACACAAATGTTGTTTAAATTTGCCTTATAATCTAGTACATTTATTTTTTGTGTTCGCATTTATTAGCAGAATGACCAAGTTCTTCACATTTCAATCTTTTAGGGTTTGTTTTGATCCTATACCTTGTAGAATTCAAGTCATGCTTGCTAAAAATTTCATAAATCAGTCCTAAAACTTGATTTTTGCATAATTTTTGCCTAGATCCCTGTTGCTTTCGGGTTCAAGTTTGATTATATCTGTTGCCCATTGTTACCTCCAACCAACATCATTTCGGATCTTAAAGAAATAAATTAACTCAGGTTGAAAGGTGGAAATGTAGGAATTTGGATTGATCTTAAAGAAAGAAACTAACTCAGGTTCATCCAACCTACTTTTGGGGATTGCACAAAGGCACATATGGAATTTGCTAAGTTCTCAAGTAAGGCAAGAGAGTTTGGGGGATAATGATTCTATTCATGATAGCTACGAAATAGATCCAAAAAGTCGGTGGGTTACTTATGGTGCAAGTGCACCTTTGCTTCAAAACTTAGCATTGAAGCTACTTGTATAACCTTCTTCATCATGTTGCGAATGAAATTGGAGCACTTATTCTTTTGTGCATTCAGTGAGAAGAAATAAGATGAATTCAAACGTGCCGAAGACTTGGTCTTCATTGATAGTAATCTTCACCTTCTATCAAGGAGAACCCCACAATATATGCAAGGACAAACCAAGATGTGGGATATAGCCAACGATGCTTTCAATTCGTTTGAAGATGTTGCCGAGCTTGAAATTGCAACACTCTATCTTGATGAACCAAAATTGGAGGCCATAGTGTTTACAGATGATGGTGACGGAGGTGATGGAAGCGATGATGATGCAATTGAAGTTGGGTCAAATGACGTAAATGGGGCCATTGAATTTAGTGGATGGACAATCCTTTTTGTTTATGTAAAGATGTTTAATGTAGTTGCCAAACTTGCGGTGGATGACATTTTGAATGTATGATGTCAAATAGTAATTTTTTTATGGAATGAATGATGATCTAATGAAAATGTTATGGATGCTTAGTTGTTGAATTGTTATTTGTATGTTCTTTTACCCATAATTTGTTAAAATAATGTTCTTTTTATATATGGATTTACAATATGTACACATATATATTTATAATTTTTTATTGAACGTGTACCCCAACGTGTCTGTGTCCTAGTTTTTAGAAAAATGCTATATCGGCTTGTCTATGTCATGTCCATGTCCCGTGTCCGTATCCATGCTTATATAGAAAGAGTCAAAACTTACATGGGTCAAGTAGATAGTGGTACAACACTAGAATGACGAGATGGCCACATAGATATATACCATACATATATAATATGTTTGTGACTGTGTATGTTGCTTGGAACAAGGGATGCAAAACGTGCACACGTCGAGATTTTGTATTTACTATTTTATTTATTTATTTCAAATTAGTGTTTAATTAAGAATTTTATTTTTGTTAGGAGTTTTATTAATATTTGCTTCCTTTTCTATTGTGATTTAGTTTCCTAAGTTAATTGAGTTTTATTAGGGGTCTAGATTATGATTTAGTTTCCTATTTTGATTAAATTTTCTAGCCTATAAATATTAGGTAATTGCATTGTAATCTTCAGTTTGGAATTACACTCCATTTGGATCGTGAGGTGACATGAAAAAAGAAATGATTGTGGTTTCTTATCTAGGTGAGAGAAGAAAAGAAATGATTCTGATTTCTTACCATTATGTTTGGAAGAATAAAAGAGAGGAGAATATGGTTTCTCACCTATCTTGTTTGGATAGAGTAAATACGAAAAAAGAAAGGAAAGTGTTATATTTCATTTTACCAAACTAACCTTCCATATTAATAAGCTATGCTTTTTTATAAGGATAATTTTGGTATTTTAGAAAACTTTCATTAACCCCAATTCCTTTCTCACCAAATCTCACCATTTTGGTGAGAAACAAAACATAGGTTTGTTGAGAATCTTATCCAAACTAGTGAAGGGGTTTCCTATTATCAACATTTCTTTTCTTTTCCCTCCAAACCCCTCCATCAAAATAGAGTGTTACACTGTGTTTGGTTAGGAGATTTGGGAAAGGATTTGGAAATGGAAAAGGAAGAGGTATGTGAAATGTGAATAAAATATATCTATATTTCATCTAATTTCACACACCTTTTCCCTTTCCCTTTCCCTTTCCCTTTCCAAATCCCTTCCCAAATCCTCCAATCAAACACAGTGTTAATAAATAGATTGTTTTTAGGTTGCGGCCTTGTGTTAGGGCTAAGACCCTCTTCTCCTTCTCTCTTCTCCTCTCTTCTCCTCAGGCACAAACCCAGCTAGAGTTAAGCAGAATTTTAAGGATCAATATGGCACTAAATGCCACTGATTTTGTAGGGAACAAAGAGCAATTGTCTCAATAATTACTTGTATATAGCCTAGGTACTAATGAAACAATATATACAAATATACTCTATCACATACATTGGAGCATCTACATTGTCAAGACCTCACTGTAACCTTTCATGTTTCTGATTTTTGCTACTAAATGTTTTCAATGATATAACTTCTGCATTTCGAGACATTCATCGTTGGTGATCAACACCGGCTGAAGTGAGCATTACAAAATGATAAATATGAGGCAAAAGATAAGATACAAAACACAAATGCATAGTATACCCACATAACAAAACAAGTGCAAGAACTAACAAAAATACACAAAATTAAATAATAATAATTATAAAAAAAAAAAAAGTCTCATCAAGCGCATTGCAGAATCAATAAAAGAGCAAGTGATCGACAATGACAATCATCCAAACCCTAACTACCACAAATCAGAGTTTCCATGGATTGTGAAAATAATTAACGCTATAAGATGCGAAATAAATTATAGATACAAAAATAGTGAGTCTAACAGTGTAATTGAACAGAGTATTAACAAATACAACCAATCCAAGAGAAGAACAGAGAAAGAGAGTAACGAAGGACTTACTGAGAGAACGAACTCTCTATCTCACTTTCTCGGACAGTATATAGGTTCCCCCCAACGAGTGACGCCAAAAAGCTCATGGGGGTGTTTGGGTTGGTTTTGCGAAATAAATTTAAAAAAAAAAAAATATTTGTGGAGAGAGTTTAAAATTTTTTTTGATTTGTTTAGTCCTATATTTTGGAAATAGTTTTGGAGAATCGGAGTTTGAGATGATTTGATATTTTGTTATAGTTAAATAAATTTGTGTAGTAGAAAAAGTGATTGATTAATGTATAGTAAAAAAAATGATTTTGAAATTTTTTTTTCAAAATCACTCAACCAAATAAAATTTTGAAAAAATTTTCTCCACAATTATTCTCTCAAAAACAAATCAAACAAGGCCTATATGTCCAATACTGTATGTAGATGGTAACACCATGGTGATATATGAATGTTTGCACGTTTTATATTGGGTAAATTAGGTGAGAAGAAAATGGAGAATGAATCATTGTTGTTTTATTAATAGATCATCAAGTTAATTAATAATTTTTAATGATATTAGAAATTTATTTTAATTAATAATTCATGTAATTTTATTATTATATAGCAGAAGTTAGAAATTTTATTTTAATTAATTCTATTAAATAAAAAATTCTAACAAAAAGTATTTATAATTTTTAAGATCACAAAGGACAATTCGTATTTTAAACGAATCTCAGAGATAATGTATTTATAATTTATTAATTTATCAGTTATGGTTACAAAAGTTTTAAAATTTTAAAATAAAAACTCAATTGTAAATAATTTATAATTTTTTATTTTTTTATTTTTTATTGTAAACATACAAAATTTAGTTTTAATTATTTAGAAAAATCAATAGTATAGAATAGTATAGATTATAAGGAAAATCCTTGATAAATTAATATTCTGTACAAGCCATTAAGGATAAGAGCCATTCGACGTAAAGACATTTATTGGTGCAAAGGGCCAAGGGTTTAAGAGATTTAACTCTATAAATATCATATATATGTACATATTTTATTTATCTCTTCAATTTTTTAACATATCTATCTAAATTATTTTTACACCTATTGTCCAAATTAATCTATTTGTATAAATTATTTTTTAACTTTTAATTTTTAACATACTTTTAATCTATCTGTAATAATTATTTTAATATTTTCAATCTATTTATTCAAATTATTTTAATATTTTTAATCTATTTATTAAAATTCTTTTAATATATATGTGATGTTTTGAAAAGTTGGTAAAAAATTAACTTTTTTATTTTTTTTAGTCTATTTTGTCATTTTATGAGTAAAAAAATATGCGAAGTAATGTGATCCAAAATGAATAAAAACCTAAAATTTTTTTTTTTTTACTTCCCAAAAGACCCCCATGTCATAGTTTTTATTTATTTATTTATTTATTTTAATCTCTCTCTCTCCACAAGTTCATTTTCTAGTTCTCTTTCTCTCCTTCAATTCTCATAGTGGTCGCAGGCAGATCCCAAAGTACGGCCATATTCAGCGCTTTGAACAACTTTCATTGATTCGCTGCACCATCACCCCACATAGCAAAAGTCACATGCTCTTCCTTCGAGTACTTCTGCGCAAAGGCCAATCTACAACCTAACGGCACTTGAGCCCTAACAATCCCATAACCTCCATAGAATCCACTTTCCTTCTTGTAAAAATGCATAGAACCACATTTTCCCATCGAACACCTAGGATCTGTTTGGTAACGTTTATGTTGTCAGTTTATATTTATAAAAATTTTATAAATTGGTTTTTGTTTATTTTTAAAAAAACATAAACTACAAACGCGTTTAGTAATTGACAAAATGTTTTAAAAAATTTAAAAATATAAAAAAAAGTGAGAAATGGCAAGTGGCGTGGGAAAGTGGTGAAAGTGGGTGGTGGGTGGTGGAGTAGCGGGTGGTGGTGGGGGGTGGTGGTGGTGGTGGTGGGTGTGATTGGCGAGTGGTGGGTGGCAAGTGGTGGGTGGTGGTGGGTGGCAGTGAGTGGTGGGTGGTAGCAGTGGGTGGTGGTGGCGGTGGATGGTGGGTGGTGGCGGGTGGTGGTGGTGGATGGTGGGTGGTGGTGGCAAGTGGGTGGTGGCGGGTGGTGGTGGGGGATGGTGGTGGTGGTGGTGGGTGGGTGATGGTGGCAGTGGTGGTGGTGGTGGTGGGTGGTGATGGGTGCAGTGGTGGTGGATAGTGGTGTGGTGGGTAGAGAGTGGTGGTGGATGGTAGTGGCGGTGGTGAGTGGTGGCGAGTGGATGGCAAGTGGGTTGTGGTAGTGGTGGTGGCAAGAGGTGGGTGGTGGTGGGGAATGGATGGCAGATAGGTGGTAGCTGGTGGTGGCTGGTGGGTGGGTGGTGGTAGCGGGTGGTGGGTGGTGGTGGCGGAAGACGATGGTGCAACATGGTGGCGGGTGGTGGCTAGTGTTAGGTGGTAAAAAAAAAAAAAACTCAAAATGGAAATACATTTTTTGAGTTTATATTTTTTGGCCAAATTTATAAACTAAGACCACTGATTTATAAATCAAAAATTTACCAAACAAGTTTTTATTTGAGTTTTTTAATTTTTTGTAAATATAAACAAAAAACTGAAAACGTAAGTGTTACCAAACGGCACCCTAGCTTTTCGTCCCATCATCTCTGCAAATAGGGTTGTTGCTACCGAGGAAGAGGCAATATAGGTGGTGATGATACAGTCCTTCTTGGTGATCGCCGCTTCCAATCCAATCGCATCGCCATTGCTTCTTGGCCATCGCAGAGATGCATGGATAGATCGAGAGGGGGCTGGCAGGCCCTCTCAGAAAAAACCCCCTAGATATAATATTAAAATTACAAATATTTTTCAATTATATAGGTTTGTCACCTCAAAGTTTTTATAAAAAATTTAAAAACCGCCACTCCTTAAATTTTCTACTTTAAAATTTAAAATTTTAATTATTTTTTTGATAAATACTAAAAATGATAATAATAATAATTTATTTTTTAAGTATAATTACTTTTTATTTAAAATTTAGTAATGTTAAAATAATTAAGAATTTATTTGTTAATATGTTAAAGTTTTTTTTGTCTAATTAGGGTTCAAATTTTTTAATTATTTGGTTATAACTAAATAATAAAAAAAATACTACTCACCTATAACCTGCCCCACGCTTGAAAATGTTCCCAAATTCTTATTAACCTAATTGTTTAAGCCCCCTTCCCCACTTTACTCTCTCTCTCTCTCTCTCTCTCTCTCTGTGTAAATGATATGAAAGCTTGGAAAAGAACTCGCAGAATGTACAAAATATTTGTGGTCAATGGTGCATTTTCTTCAATTTCTACGACGACAACAAAACGTGCATTTTCAGCCATGAAAATTGTAAAGGCTAGATTGTGCAACAGGATGGAGGATAATTTTCTTTCAAACTACTTGTTAACATATGTTGACAAAGACATTACTCGAGATTTTGATGTAGATTCCATCATAGATGCCTTTTATATTATGAAAGAACGTCAAGTACAATTTTAGATGCCTAAGTAGATACGTAAAGCAAATAGTTATTTTTTTGAAAATTAATATGGATTTATTAGAACATATCCAATTGTATTTTGATAATATTTTGTAATTATATACGATGAATGAAAACGTCTAATTATATATTTTTGTGATATTTGGATAGAAATTAATATTGTATATCGCATACTCATTATAAATTTTTTGATTGCATATATACTCGCCCCCGATATTAGAATCTTGTATCCGTCCCTGTGGAGATTATAGAAATCGTGGATCAGCTTGGCTGTGTTGAGGTGATGTTGATGAACTGTGTGATGAGTTATTTGCATTTGTATAACTAAGTGGTTGTTTGGGAAATGGGTTTTTATATAGGTTTTTTTAGTTGTAAGATATTATTGAAGAAAAAAAATTTAGTGCTTGGAAAGATAGTTGGATTTTTTTGTGGTTGGATATGATATTTGTAAGAGAAAAAATGAAATGATTATGGGGTTGGATGTAATATTTTGTTTGGATTTGTTTTTTTTTTTGTTTTGCAAAAACTTTGTCTTTTAGTAGAGAAAATCAAAAAAAACCCAACCAAAAATCTTGCCAAACACCGCCTAAGTGTCCATGAAAAAAAAAAAGGGTTTGATTACGAAGAGATGCCAGTTTCAACAAATAAATACGAATAATACTATATGTACTAATTAATATATTAATTAATATATTAATCGATGATATGATATAATTTAAAAGATTTTTGATATTTATAATTTATATAATGAGTGGGGTTATACGGGGAGCAAATATTCCGGTACGCCCGTACTCCTTTCCTTCAAGCTCCATTTTCTGTCCGATCACCTGAAAGCACAACGGCGGTGAGCTACCCGGTGGTGTGTGGCCGGAAAATCCCTCCGACGATCAAGTTAGCACACACCTTTAGATAAAGAGAGAGAGAGAGAGAGAGGAGAGAGTGTTTGAGTGTAAGAGTTTCATACAAAAATGTTCGTCTGTCCTCGTATGGGGGGCACAAACACGCTTATATACCCTCTGCGCCCCAAATCTACTCCCAGTGATCTCTCAACACGTGGCACTGCTATCCTATCTGTCAGCACAAATCTTGCTGAGCATCACCTAACCCAACTGCCTGCCCACTCTACTGGGAGCTCGGCAGCCGAGCTGCTCCATCTCGGCTGTCAACGGCCATACTGTGCTTCATGCCTAAGTATTCCAATAGCTAAGCCCAATGAGGACCGAGCTCAGCTGTATCCCGGCATGGCCGAGCTCGGGACAACTCACGAGCAGGTGTGTTGTCGGCCTTCCTGCCGAGCAAGCACAAGTAGCTCGGTCCGACCTCGCCTTCCCTGGCGCCGGACATCTCACTTGACCGGCTTCGACTTTAAGAAGCCATGCAACTTAATTAATTCGCGCCTTGCCTTAACCGAGCAGCCTCTTACAAGACAGGGCCGCACTACCTTGGCCCAACCCTTGTTCGGTCCAAATCTGTCCGGCCCAGTTCTAGATCACAAATCTCCCTCTCAATTGCCCCTTAATTCCGTCCGCACAAGCGTGACTGGGATTACATATTCCGACCGAGATAATCTCCTCCTCGGTTCATAATTTGCAAGAAGCCAACCGAGCTAACTTCCATGCTCGCTTTCTAGTCTTGCTCGGTCGACGTCTCATCTGACCTTTCCGTCTCTTGACTTGCCCGGTCGACGCCTCATCTGATCTCCCTGTCTCTTTAACTCTGATGCTGCCATTAATAGGGACACGTGTCAATCCCCCATTGGTCCTCGAGGAGCTAACCCTGCCGTCCCCTAGAATTCGAATTTGGGCGGTCTTTCTCTCTTATATACGCCTGGTTCACCTCTCATTTCTTCTTTACTAATTTTCTCTACCGTTCGTGTGTTCAGAGCTCCAGTGCCTTTTGTCAAGCCTCCTTGCCATTCCTGAGCTTGTACTCGAAGAAGGAGTCTTTGCCCTTCATAGGTATGCCCTCCAACTCCCCTTTTGTTGTTATTTCCTTTGATATTTCTCACATTAGGGCACTAAAACGTAGTTTTTAGGACATAGGCACTAAAACCATCCCAAACCTTCAACTATGAATGGTGTTCTTCATTTTTCCTGAAGAACACTGAAGATCTGGGGCGAACCGGGCTCCAAGTCTTCATTTGATCCAAAAAGCCAATCTGACCGAGAAAATAACTTGTTTGTCCCAACCTTAGTAAAAACCGGGATAGCAAAAGGACCTGGCCGCTCGACCGGGCTAACATCTGGTCCGCTTGGGCGACCGTGCTCCTTGGTTAGCCTTTACAACCGAGGTGGTTTGGCACTCCTCATGACCGAGCTAAAGTCAAACTCGTTTTGCGCGACCGCGCTCACACTTACAATTCATTGCCATCCTTTTTCCTGCAGAGTCCAAGGGGACCACTGCCTAAATATTGGGGCTCCCAAAGACCGAGCAGCCATCAATACACCAGACAGTGCCAAACCTCCTCAGCCAAGCTAACTTAGCCGGTTTCACATGGGGAAATTCCGCTTCCTCGTCGATACTCCGGCTGCGCTGGCCGCATTCAGAGAGAAGTACGGTATCCCGGCCGACGTCCACCTTGAGCTTGCGCCAATTGAAATAACCCCTTAGGGCAGACTAGACCAGTGCCCCTTTACCGTGCTGTCCATCATAGAAGGAGGCCTCCGTTTCGCTGTCAACCCATTGATGACCAAGTTTCTGAGTCGGACTAAACTCGCGCCCACACAAGTATCAACGAACACTTACCGCATTATCAACGGCGTCTACGAGCTTAACAACCGGCTAGGCACCAACTTAGGTTTAGCCGAGATATTGAGGCAATACACACTTGGGCACACTGGGGATGGCCTCGCATATTACTTAAAAATCCGACCGGACAAAGAGAAAATAGTGACCGGCACCCCAAATAAAGACCTTCATGACCACGACTTTTTCTGGGTGTCCAGCAACTATGAACCAGCCGACGTACCGGGCTGGGCGATTAGCAAGAACTTCGGTTCCACATGTAAGCCGCGCTAATTTGCTCGATTATCTGCCTTTCTTCAATATTCTGTACTTAACCATTTTTTATGTTTCCTTCGTAGCGATCTAAGCCTTGCAAGCTAACTACCAATATCCCAACGTTGAAGCCATCCAGACCGTGCTCCGCTACAACCACCGGGATTGTAACGAGCTGCTCGGCTACACCCCACTTACAGATATTCAGCTCCACGCCGGAGTAAAGTAACAAACTTTCTCCATGCTCCATCACCTCCTCCAGACCCAACTCTGCCAGACGTTCCACTAATCCGGTTGACAGAAGCCGAAGAGATGGCGAAAGAAGTCGCATCAAAAACTTGCTCACGGTGACCTCAGCCGAGATACCAAGCATTGTTACCCGCTCCCCCGCTGCCGGTCAATCTAGCGGCCCCGTGGTTGCGTTAGCATCTCCAGCCACCGGGCAATCCAGATAGGAAGCTCGCCGGGCAAGCAAAAGGCCTCGCGCAGACCCATCTGCCGAGCTGGTTACCGAGCTAACCATCGAGCAGCCTGCCATCATAGCTGACCCAACACCGCCATGGCGACCGCAACTTAAGCACCAGGGAAAAAACATCCTGGCAAATGCTTCTGTCAAGGGCGACAAGGAGCACTTGCTCGCCTTCGACCTCTCAAAAGCTCTGCTGCTACCAAGCGACGTGGTTGGCAGCGACCACATCTCTGACACCCGGTTGGTGAAATCAGCCGTGAAGTCTATGACCAGGACAAGAATCTCAATCATCTACTTAAATTTTTACAAGTGTTTGCACAGTTTCTTCTCTGATCAAATTTCCTTCTTGCAGGCCATCCAAAAGCAGCACTTGATCATGGAGCGCATCCATCGACTACGGTAGAAGGCGAATGACACCGCCAGCCAAGTCCAGAGCCTTCAGACCGAGCTCGGCCGAGCAAAATCATCACTTGAAATTGCTAATGCTGACAACAACAGGTTGCTCGGCCAGCTTGGTGAAGCCGAGAAGAAGAAGGATGAGCTCCAGGCCGAGCTGGATGCACTCAAGAAATCAAGGAAAAAGGATTGCCAAGATGCCAACAACGGCGGCTTCAATGAAGCCGATGACAACTACAAGAAGCAAGTCTTCGCCACTCAAGACATTTACTTCAAAGCCGGCTGGAAGTCTACCTATGAACATCTCGATCAAGGTCCAGACACCGACGTATTTGCCATTCCGCCGCCTACCTTCCTACCGATCTATCTCGTGCCATATGCCAACGACGTCTTCAGCGCGTTGCAAGCTGAGGCCGAGGAAGGTCTCGAAGAAAGGGCCGAGTTAGATGCTAAGGAAGAGGACCAACAAGAGGGAAGCGGTTACGAACCGGCAGGTGCTCAAGACCAATCTCCAACTGTAGATTTGGAGGCAACCGGGGATGAGTTCGCCAACCTCTCCCCCTTGGCTTAGTTTTTCCTCTTTTTTTTTTTTGTGGCTTTTTGTAACCGGGCTGTCAGCCCCACCTCTTGTACTTATTTTTGATCAATGAAATTGTTGCTAAATTTCATCAAGTGTTTGAGTGGTATTCATGCCTCATAACTTCAGCCGAGCAAAATACCTCGGCAAGACAAACCATCTCGGTAGTACTCCTAAATCCAACCGGAATAAACTATCTCGGTTGGTAATAACAAAGTTGAGAAGGCCATCAACCCTTTTAACCGGAGTAAACATCTCGGTTGAGAATAACTAGGTTGCATAAAACATCAACTCTTTAAACAACCGCACTAAACACCTCGGCTAAGAATAATTAAGCTGAACAAAACATCAACTTTGAACCGGAATAGACATCTCGGTTGAGAGGAACTAAGTTGAGCACATCAACTTCTTTCAACCGGAATAAACCATTTCGGTTTGAGATTACCCAAGTTGAACAAAACATCAACTCCTTCAACCGGAGTAAACATCTCGGTTGAGAATACCTAAGTTGAGCAAAACAGCAACTCTTTTAACCGGAATAAATATCTCGGTCGAGAATACCGAAGTTAAACAAAACATCAACTCCTTCCAACCGGAGTAAATCATCTCGGTTTGAGATTACCCAAGTTGAACAAAACATCAACTCCTTCAACCGGAGTAAACATCTCGGTTGAGAATACTTAAGTTGAGCAAAACATCAACTCTTTCAACCGGAATAAACCATCTCGGTTGAGAATAGCTGAGTTGAACAAAACATCAACTCCTTCAACCGGAATAAATTATCTCGGTTGAGAAATGACTAAGTTGAACAAAACATCAACTCTTTCAATCGGAGTAAATCATCTCAGTTGAGAAATGACTAAGTTAAACAAAAATTCAACTCCTTCAACCGGAGTAAATCATCTCGGTTGAGTGTACCCAAAATTCAAAGCAACAAAAAATGCTGAGGCAAAGATGAGTCACTTCTATATATTGACAAAAAATGAATATTACATGAAATGTAAGGCAAAAAATTCCTTTGCACAAAAAAGGAAAGCAAAAGCTAGAAATAATACAGCTTGAGATTGGTTGCATTCCATGGCCGGGGTATTCCTCTACCATCCAAGTCCTCCAAGTGATATGCCCCCTTGCCCGCCAGACCGGTTATCTTGTAGGGTCCTTCCCAATTTGCCCCTAGTTTGCCTTCTCCTGGCACCAGGGTATTGCCCATGACCTTCCTTAAGACCCAATCACCTACTTTGAACGGTCTGGGGTGCACCGTCTTGTTGTATTTCCTTGAAAGTTCTTGTTGATAGGCGGCCACGTGGATGAGAGCCTTTTCCCGACGCTCTTCCACTAGATCCAGTTCCAGGGAAATGGCCTCGGCGTTCAGCTCGGGCTCAAAACTTTCGCTTCTGAGTGTGGGCATGCCAACTTCCAAAGGTATGACCGCCTCCATGCCATAAGCCAAAGCAAATGGAGTTTCCCCGGTAGACTGCCAGGGGTTGTTCGGTATGCCCAAAGGACGGTGGGGAGTTCCTCAGCCCACTTTCCCTTTGCTTTCTCCAACCGCTTCTTCAAACCATCAAGTATGATCTTGTTTGATGCCTCGGCTTGACCATTGGACTGCGGGTAAGCCGGAGTAGAGTTGTAGAATTCAATCTTTAAATCCTCACAAAATCCTCTGAAGAGGCGACCGTCAAACTGGGTGCCGTTATCAAAGATCAGAATTTTGGGGACGCCAAACTGCATGACCACATTCTGCCAGACAAAGCACTTCACGTCTTTCTCCTTGATTGTTGCCAAAGGCTCCGCTTCAACCCATTTGGTGAAGTAGTCTGTGGCTGCGATGAAGAACTTTCGGTTGCCTAGTGCGGTGGGGAGCGGCCCCACTATATCTAGCCCCCACATCGCAAAGGGTCAAGGGCTGGTAAGGGGAAGAAGTTCCCTGGCCGGCTGGTGGATCTGGTGGGCAAACTTCTGGCACTTCTCACACTTGCGAACATATTTCTGTGCGTCGGCTTGCATGCACGGCCACCAGTAGCCTTGTGAAATAGCTCGGTAAGCTAAGGACCTGCCCCCTATGTGACTGCCACATATGCCTTCGTGAATTTCGTACAAGAAGCCTTCCACGCTACTTGGGTGCACACATTTCAGGTAGGGACCGGTGAAAGACTTCTTGTATAAAGCGCCGAATGGAGAAAGCCAAAACCGTTCTGACTTCACCCGCACTTTATATGCTTCTTTCTTGTCGGCTGGAAGAGTCCGTTCTCTGAGAAACAGGATGATAGGGTCCATCCAAGAGGGACCTAGCTGAGCGCAGAGTACTTCTGTCTGCCCGGTTTCCTCAATGCTGGGTCTCGGCAGGAATTCAATCAAAAGAGGGTTAGGAGATGCGTTATCGACCATGGAAGTAAGGCCTGCCAACTCATCTGCTCGGCCATTTTCTTCTCGGCCAATCTGTTGGACCCTAATCGCCTGAAATCACTTGATTTGGTCCCTAACCAAGGCTTGGTACTTCGCCATTCTGTCATCTTTTGCCTCGTAAACCCCAAAGACTTGGTTAACCACAAGCTGGGAGTCACTGTATACAATTAGCTCGGATGCTTGCATCTGAATCGCGCTCTTGAGCCCGGCCAAAAGCGCCTCATACTCGGCCTCATTGTTGGATGTTGGGAAGCCAAGGGTGATAGAATGTTCAATAGTCAGGCCATCCGGCGAGATCAGAACTATACCTAGCTCGGCGCCATGACGGTTTGAGGCTCCATCAACAAAAAGTTTCCACATCTCCCCCACAAAGAGGTTCCAACATTCTGAGGGGTCCTGAGAGGCTCGAAGGTCGATGGGATCACGGTTGCTCAGCTGCTCAGCTTCGAGTTCGGCGCTGATTGGTTCCACTTCAGCCCCCCTTGGTGATTCGTCACCGGACTCAGCAAGTTGATCTATAATGCCTAAGTCCGTAGGCGAATCACCAGGTTGCGGTATTATGCCGGCCGTAGGCTTTGCGCTGAGTAGTTCCATGTCTTTCCCCCTTGGTGATGCGGTACCGGACAGAGCAGGTTGGTCGGTGATATCTAACTCCGTCATCACATCATCGGGAGGTGTAATCGTAATAACTGAAGGTGTGTTGGTGGGGCGCGCAAATTCCGCGTCGCCAACTACACAAAGTCGTTGTACCTCGGTTAGGCTTGCATTCACCTCCTCATCTGCTGCGGCAATATCGACTGGGCACACCGGATGAGTTCCAGGTGAGAATTCAACAACGAAATCGGCCAAGGTCTGGGCTTTTATAGCAGTGCGTGGCTGGAACTTTACATCAAATTGTCCCAATTCGACCGTCCACTTGAGAATTCGGCCAGAGAAGTCCGCCCGTTCAAACAAAGCCTTAAAGGGGAACTCGGTCAGAACGATGATGGTATGGGCGTGGAAATAGTGCGCCAACTTCCTTGAAGCCATCATTAATGCCAACGCAAGCTTTTCCAACGGCAAGTATCTTGACTCTATTGGTAGTAGGTTTCTTGGCGTAAAGATTGGAAGATGCTTGATTCCTTCAGCTCGGACAAGCACCGCACTGACTGCATGCTGTGAAACGGCCAGGTAAAGGTAGAGGTCCTCGCTGGGCTTCGGTGTAACCACTAGTGGCGCCAAAGACAGATACTCCTTCAGCTCGGCCAAAGCCCGGTCACATTCTTCATCCCATGAGAACTTTGATTTTAATGCCTGAAAGAAAGGGCGGTAGCGATCTAATGACCGGCTTATAAATCGATTAAGCGCAGCGGCCATTTCGGCCAGATGTTGTACGTCCTTAGCCGAGCTAGGCTACTTCAACTCCTGTACGGCTCTAATCTGCATGGGGTCTGCTTCGATGCCTCGGTTTGTGACTAGGAATCCCAAAAATTTTCCGGATCCCACGCCGAAGGCACACTTAGACGCATTCAGGTGTAGCTTGTGCTTTTTAAGAATGGCAAATATCTCGGCTAAGTCGGACAAGTGGTCTGCTTGATGCCGGCTTTTAACCACCATATCATCAATGTAAGCTTCCATTGTCCGGCCCAGCAAAGGCGCAAACATCTTGGTCACCATCCTCTGAAAAGTTGCCCCGGCGTTCTTCAAACCAAAAGGCATGACTCGGTAGCAGAAGAGTTCCATTGGAGTCGTGAAGGAGGTGATTTCTCGGTCGGACCCATGCATTGCAATCTGATGGTAGCCTCGGTAGGGATCCAAGAAACTGAGCCTGTCATGCCCAGCCGCCAAGTCCACAAGCTAGTCAATTCTGGACAGGGGGAAGCTGTCTTTCGGACAAGCTCGGTTGACTGTCTTGTAATCGACACAAACTAGCCACTTCCCATTCTTCTTGGGCACCACTACCGTGTTGGAGATCCACCGAGGGTAGTGCACTTCTTGAATCGCTCGTGCCTCAAGCAAGTTTTTCACTTCCTCTGTAACTACCTCGGCGTGATGCATGGCTGATCTCCTTGTACGCTGTATGACTGGCTTTGCTCCGGGGAAGACGTTGAGGTGATTACAGATAAAACTTGGATCGAGGCCGGGCATGTCGTAAGGTGACCATGCGAAGACTTCGATGTTGGCCATCAAAAACTCAACCAACTTGGTCCTTTATTGGGCAGTAAGGTTGGAGCCGAGCAAGAAGAACTTGTCCGGCTGCTCCGTATCAACTTGCACCTCCACCAATTCCTCAACGGCTTTGTTCTCTGCCTTAGTGCCTACATCGTCAAGAACTCCCCGGTCTTCCGGTCCTTCTATTATTTGAACGAAGCCTTTGGCAGCTCAGCTCCCGTTCACTGCCACGAAGCACTGCTTTGACATGACTTGATCTCCCTAAATCTCCTCGATTGCCCCCATAGCCGAGAGGAATCTCATCACCTGATAGTAGGTCGACGCCACGGCTTGCATAGCGTGAAGCCATCCCCTTCCAAGGATTAGGTTATAAGTAGAAGGCACTTGTAACACCCAAAACTCCACTTGCTTGACCGCAGATCCAGCTTTGACCGGCAGGATAATCTTTCCCAAAGGCCACTCCGGTTGTGAGTTGAGACCAACTAGTGGCGAAGTTGCCGGAGCCAAGTCTATATCCCGGAGCTTGAGCTGTTTGAATGCGTCGTAATACATGATCTCGACCAAGCTTCCTTGATCGATCAAGATCCGCTTGACGTCAAATTCCTTGACGCGAAGCGTCACCACTAAGGCATCGTTGTGCGGCGTCTGAATGCGCTCTAGATCCCTTGAGGAAAAGCTGATGACATCTTTCACTTCGGTTTTTCCCTTCTTGATCGCAGGCTGAACTGACAAAACTTCTCGCATGTGTTCTGCCTTCTTGATCATACCTTGGAGCTCGCATACCCGTGCCGGCTCCACTATGCCATGGATGACATTGATAACTCCTTGTGGAGGTGCGTCACGGTCATCCGGTCCCCGAAAAAGTAATAAAAAAGTCGGATCCCGCTTTTAAATAAAAGTCGCCTCGCTCGAGCGTGGAAACCCCCGCTCGAGCGCCACTCATAGACTCCCCGCTCAAGCGGGGGATGCACACTCCCAGAACCTCGACATACCAGGTCCCCGCTCGAGCACCCAACTCTCCGCTCGAGCGTCACTCACAACCTCCCGCTCGATCGCCAAAACCCCCGCTCAAGCGGACAAGCAACAACAAGGTCCCCGCTCGAGCGTCAAAAGATCCGCTCGAGCGAACATGCCAAAATCTGGGCAACTAGTTTTGGTTCCTAAGCTCAACCAACCTGTAACAAAGCTGCCCAGCACATCCTATAACTCAAATACAAAGTAGGAAAGGATGTAAACCAGGTAATAATCAACTACTAACCCCCCATGGACACATGTTCGGATCACTGTACAACAAGGGGTAAACCCAGGATCGCTATAATCTCCCCCCCTTAAAGAATTTTGTCCCCGAAATTAAGAACAAGTTTCTGACAAACACGTTTTTGTCCATTTTAGACAATGTTATATTACAACATTCAACAACTCGACCCATTACCGATCATTCCATCTCTTATCAAGAGGCATCTCACAATAAATACATTTCAGTTTCTATTATAAATTCAACATAAGCAATGTTACACAAACTTCCATTTGAGGCAAGTTTCCAATTACTTTCATTAATCAAAACATGCACCATGTTTTACAACTTAAGACATATTTAATGATCTTAAAGTTCAACAATACAACAATATATATAACATATGTTCAAACATCCACGAATAAGTCCGGATATTTCTCTCGGACCTCCAACTCACGTTCCCAAGTGGCCTCCTCCACTCCGTGATGTTTTCACAAAACCTTCACTAAAGGAATGGTCTTGCCTCGCAAGACTTGATCTCGCCTATCCAAGACCTGAACCGGTCTCTCTTCATACGAGGCATCCTCATCTACCTCTAAGTCGGTCCAATCTAACACATGCGATGGATCCGGCTCATACTTCCGAAGCATGCTCATATGAAACACGTCATGAACTCCGGACAACTATGGCGGTAAAGCTAAACGATAAGCAACCTCGCCAATCCTCTCAAGGATCTCAAAAGGACCAATAAACCAAGGGGATAACTTCCCACTCTTTCCAAACCTCATCAAACCTCGCCTAGGTGATATTTTCAGGCAAACATGATCACCTACCTCAAACGCCAACGGCCTCCTCCTACGGTCAGCATAAGATTTCTGACGGCTCTAGGTTGTAACAAGCCTCCTACGGATAAGCTCAACTTTCTCCGTCGTCTCCCTAACCAACTCCGGACCCAACAGAGGTGCGTCACCCACCTCGGCCCAACAAACCGGAGACCTACAAGGTCGGCCATACAAGGCCTCAAACGGTGCCATACCGATACTAGACTGAAAACTATTGTTGTAGGCAAACTCCACCAATGGTAAGTGCCTCTCCCACGTCCCACTGAAGTCAAGGACACAACCCCAAAGCATATCCTCAAGGATCTGAATAATGTACTCGGTGCCGTCGGTCACCGAGGGTGATAAGCTGTACTAAAGGTCAACTTAGTACCCAAGGCACTCTGCAAACTCCACCACAACCTAGCAGTAAAACGAGGATCTCTATCTGAGACGATCGTCACTAGGACCCCGTGCAACCTCACTATGTCCCGAATATACAAGTCGGCAAGATGATCTACCGAATCTCTCACACGCATAGGGATGAAGTGCGCCGACTTAGTCAACCGGTCTACAACCACCCAAATAGCATCACTACCCCGTTGAGTCCTCAGAAGACCTACAACGAAGTCCATAGTGACATGCTCCCACTTCCACTCGGCAACAGGCAAGGGTTGCAACAAACTCGCTGGCCTCTGATGCTCGGCCTTCACTTGCTGACAAGTAAGGCACTTAGACACGAAGACTGCCACATCTCTCTTCATACCCCGCCACCAAAACTGGCGACTCAAATCTTGATACATCTTAGTACCTCCCGGATGCACTGCAAGACACGAATGATCAAACTCTCAGAGTACCTCCTCTCGGCAAGACTCCGGCACAAACAAACGGTCTTGGTATCTCACACTCAGGTCGGGATACACCGTCAAACCCTTCTCAACCTTCCCACTGGAGATCTTCTCTCGGAGGGATTCTACCTCAAGGTCACCTCCCTGTGCCTCTAACACTCGAGTCACAAGTGTAGGCTACGCAACAACAGAAAACAAGGCTGCAGCCTCCACAAATTCGCCCAGAAGCAAATCAAACTCGCCAATTGCCCTCAACATCTCCCACTCCTGGATGGCTATACTAGCTACACCACTAACGGATTTCCTGCTAAGGGCATCGGCCACAACATTGGCCTTCCCCGGGTGGTAATGCAACTCGAAGTCCTAATCCTCAATAAACTCCATCAACCTCCTTTGCCTCAAGTTCAAGTCTTTCTGGGAAAATAGATATTTCAGACTCTTATGATCCGAGAACACCTCGAATCTCTCGCCATAAAGGTAGTGCCTCCAGATTTTCAAGGCGAAGATCACAGCCGCTAACTCTAGGTCATGCGTAGGGTAATTCTTCTCGTGAATTTTCAACTGACGCGAACCATAGGATACCACTTTCCCCTCTTGCATCAACACACAACCCAAACCCTCTCATGAGGCATCACAATAGACAGCATAACCCAACCCTCTCTCCGGAATAATCAAGACCGGAGCAGTGGTCAATCTAACTTTCAACTCCTGGAACGACTTTTCACAAGTCTCACTCCATACAAATTTGACTCCCTTCCGAGTTAATCTAGTCAATGGCGAAGCTAACCTGGAGAAATCCTTCACAAACCGACGGTAGTACCCATTAATCGAAAAGCTGCGATCTCAAACACACTCTTAGGCTGTGCCCAATCTTGCACTGCCTCAGTCTTGGATGTATCAACAGACACCCCTTCCCCGGAAACCACATGGCCTAAGAACTTGACTTCTCCTAGCCAGAACTCACACTTCCCAAACTTGGCATACAGTCTATGGGCTCAAAGCAACTCAAGCACCACTCTCAAGTATTCCTCGTGCTCCTCCTCTGAAGGTGAATAGATAAGAATGTCGTCCACGAAGACAACTACAAAATGATCCAAGAATTCCCGGAAGATCCGGTTCATCAAGTCCATAAAGACTATCGGTGCATTGGTAAGCCCAAATGGCATTACCAAAAATTCATAATGGCCATACCGCATACGAAATGCCGTTTTCGGAATATCCTCCTCCCTGACCCTCAACTAGTGGTAACCTGATCTCAAGTCTATCTTAGAGAAACAACGGGAACCCTTCAACTGGTCAAACAAATCATCTATACGGGGCATAGGATATTTATTCTTAACCGTAGCCCGATTCAACTTCTGATAATCGATACACAATCTCAAGGCACCATCTTTCTTTTTAGCAAAGAGGGCTGGTGCTACCCACGGTGAAACACTAGGGCGAACAAAGCCCTTATCTAGCAATTCCTGGAGCTGAACTTTCAACTCAACCAACTCTGCTGGAGCAAAAGGGTAAGGTGCCCTAGAAATCGGCGCCATGCCGGGCACTAAATCAATAGAGAACTCAATTTCCCGGTGAGGTGGCAAACTAACGAGGTCCTCGGGAAAGACGTCCGAGTACTCACAAACTACCCTTGGCAACACAACCTGGGTCTCATCACACTCACCAATCTCAAAGCTAGCAAGTAAACCACTAAGCTCACTCCGCCCTCGCGGATCATACCCCGGTGGCACAACACTACCAACCCGGTCTCCCAAGAAATGGAAACACTCCCCACTCACGATACAACAAGTGACCCTCTGGCGGTAGCAACCAATAACTGCCCGGTATGACGATAACCAGTCCATACCCAAAATAACATCAAAGCCCTTCATGGGCATAACTACAAAAGGAAACGGAAGCCTATGATCGGCGACCTCTATATCACAACCTCTACATCCGTGTTTCAAAATCAACTCACCCCCAACAGGTGACACTACACATATATGAGATGCTAATAGTGCTAACTCCAACTCCAATACAGATGCAAATGCAGCAGATACAAAAGAATGAGACGCACCCGTATCAATCAATACACTAGCAACCAAGTTGCAAAACAGAAAGGTACCTCTCACTACTGATGGAGCCGATTCTAGGTCCTGCTTGTAACAAAGATACACGCCACTGTAGGGCCCCGATCCACTGCTCACCTCTAGGAGCATACGATCCTTTGACCATTGGGATGATGAAGCCCCGGATTGGCCCTCAAGGCACCTGCAGAATCGGGCTTGAAAACCCTACGTCTGTCTAGAACCAAACGCTCCTGAAGTGGCACTCAACTGTGGGCAGAACCTCTTCAGGTGCCCAGGCTGTCCACACTGATAACAAGACAAGGGCTGCCTCCTGCCCAAATTCTGACTCTGCGGTCTAGCTGAAGAAGATGCAGCTCTATGACCTCCGCCCTTCTGCGGGCAAACCGAAGCCTTGTGACCCAGCTGGCCACACTTGTAACAGGTAAACTCTCCCTGATTGCCCCTCCCGGAGCCTGTACTCGGTACTGGGAAAGTCGACCTAGCCAGACCACTCTGAGACGGCTGAGGGTTATAACCCCTCTGTCTCCTGCCATCACCCTGGCCCTCTTGACCCCTCTTGGAGCCTCTATGTTTCTCCTCATCTTGCTCCTGCATCATAAGCTCCATATGAGCTGCAGCATCCACCAAATGTCTATACTCTCGGATGTAAGACCCATCAACCCTCAACTTGAGGCCGCGCCTCAACTTCCGCTCAAACTCATAGCAACGGCGTTCCTTGGTCGCCACAAGTTCAGGTGCAAACCTGGACAAGCTAGAAAATGTAGCCTCAAACTCGGCCACAGACAAACCCTCCTATTTGAGCCGACTAAACTGATCCCTCAGCTTCTCTCTGGCAACTGCAGATAAGAATCTCTCCTGGAAAGCATTTACAAACGCCTCCCAAGTACCACCAACACGGACCTTCTTATACTTCCACCATTGACCCGCATCTCCTTTCAGCTGGAAGGATACCAAGGTCACCTTTAGAGTCCCATCCTCGATGCCAAGCATCTCGAATGTCTTCTCCATCTGTTCCAACCACTCGTCAGCCTTAAGTGGCTCTTTCGGATCTCCAATAAATTCGTCGTTAGACCGAAAAATTCCTCTTCAAGAAAGAAGGCCTCGCAAGTGATGCCGATGCTCACCGAGAATGCCAAAGCTCCCGCTATCTCGGCCAAGGCACCCATAGCTCTTGACCCAATCGTTTGGTTGACCATATTGGCTCGATCGACTCTCTCTGTCTTCTTAGGAATGTCATCCGGTAAAGGCACCTCCTACCTCCTAGGCCTACCACGCCTACCACCTCGTCCTAACATCCTATTAAAGATAACAAAGATGTTAGCACATTCATAAATGTGCTAAAACTAAACACCTGCGTCCTAATGCATGGACAACTGTAATTCACTCCACATAAGCACATAAACACATAAGCACTTACGAATTCCATTCTCGGATAATGACAGTCCCACGGCGTTACTAGAGTTCCGGTTAGAAACAGCATTGATCAAGTGCTTTTCCAACAAGACTCATAGAAACCCAAGGATCCAATCAATATCCTAGAAATCAAATCCCATACCCAAATAATCACATAAACATGCTATCACAAAAACACATTACATTACACCTAAGTCTCTAACAAGCGAGACAAACCCATTGTGATACTAATCACTTCCCACGTACCCAAAGTATTCGAACCCGGTACGCTCTGATACCAAGTTGTAACGCCCTCAAAATAACAACATTAAACCCATCAATATAGATGTTCATTGATATATAAAAGATCCACATTCTTCTATTCATCAGAGTTTCATTACAAAAGGTATTACGTGTTAACAATAAAAGCAAATGCCCTAAGGGCTTACAGCTTTCCAAGTTAACACTTGGTTACAAAAAGAGAGCACTAGCTCAATTACACATTAAGCCCTTGGCTTGAATTTACCTGTAATACACCAAAAAGAAAAAATACAATCAAGAAGTCCATCCGCCTCAAGCCTCCCAAGCTATGTCCTTGGAGGTGGCATGCTACCTGTACCTGAAAATGATGTTCCCGTATAGGGTGAGCCACAGCCCAGTAGAAATATACAAAACCCACCATGAACAATGACTAAAAGATTAGCAGTTGATAGATGGCCAACACTGATACATCCACTTATATCCTCTTACAGTTCCATGACATACAAGTCCATGTTACAATTCATTTTCCATTCTTTTCAATTCTCAATTCATAACTATGGCTCAGAACCTGGCCAAACCACTTATATGAGACAGTAACTCATATTAAACATTTTCCTATTTCAATAAAAGATAAGCGTACTAGCTATATCAACACATTAACAGATAAGCATATGAGTTATATCAACACTTCCATAGATATGCCTAAGAGCAATATCACACTTCCAACGACAAGCGTATGAGCTGTGTCAACACATTACTAGATAAGCATATGAGCTATATCTATGGAGTCCATCCCCTATCTTCTCCCAAACAACATCCGGTTTAGAGGTCCATTCCCTATCATCCCCTAAACCGTGGAGTACATCCCCTATCTTCTCCAACACAACACAATGCATATAAACAATAATTATACACATCACCAATCAATACATAAAATTAATGTATTCTTTCAACTGTCACACTCCATAACACATTTCAATGATCAGTTTTAGTTTGCCTAATCATCATGCATTGTCTACAACAATCAAGACTATCCTCCACCGATAGCCCAAAGCAGTTATTTCTATACGGAAAATAAATGCACAAAACGGATAATATATCAACATTTCAATTCGGTGAGTGATAAGTAATTCAACTACATCCTTTAATTCCCACATATTCCCACTCTCAGCATTTCCACTTCGACTCCTCATTTCTCACAATTTATTATTCCAATAAATTAATCAATGTAATTAGGGCATTTTCCATAGTTAACACTACAATCCTTAAGGTCCCATTTTCATCAATGATTCCACATTCATTTCATTTCTCTAAGCTCAATACGTTCAAGGGTCCATTATAAATAAAACCCCAACTTTGTAAAATTACACAAAAGCCCCAAACTCTCTCAAAATTACGCAACAACCCCCAACATCTCAAAATACCAAAATTTAAAGACAAAGTTCATAAAGAGGAGTAGGATATCCCTACCTCAAAGTTCGAGCTCCAATGGAGATGAAGACCAAAACCAAAATGCTCCGAATTCTAAAATTTTCAGATTAAAATGTAGCCCTCGACGATCAACACAACTTTTGTAAAGGCCAAAAGTGAGCAAACAACTCCTACTAGATCAAATCTAAGAGAAGGGCCGGTTTTAGAGTGAGAAGCTTTGAAAATGGCTTTTTGGAAAAGTAAGAAAGAAAAAAGATCTTGAAAAAGTAATAAAAAAGTCGGATCCCGCTTTTAAATAAGAGTCGCCGCCGGCGTGAAACCCCGCCGAGCGCCACTCAGAACTCCCGCCGGCGGCCAAACTCCCGCTCAAGCGGTGGATGCACACTCCCAGAACCTCGACATACCAGGTCCCCACTCGAGCGCCCAACTCCCCGCTCGAGCGTCACTCTAACCTCCGCTCGGCGGCAATCCCGCCGAAAGGCGTCCAACACTACACAGAAATCTTGGATGGGTGTATTCCTGCTTTCGGCGTAAAACCCCACTCGAGCGGACAAGCAACAACAAGGTCCCCGCTCGAGCGTCAAAAGATCCGCTCGAGCGGACACGCCAAAATTTGGGCAACTAGTTTTGGTTCCTAAGCTCAACCAACCTGTAACAAACCTGCCCAACACATCCTATAACTCAAATACAAAGTAGGAAAGGATGTAAACTAGGTAATAATCAACTACTAACCCCCTACGGACACATGTCCGGATCACTGTACAACAAGGGGTAAACCCGTGATTGCTATAACATCCATGACACAGCATGTCAAACCCTTGTGCATCAAGGCCTTTTTCGATAGGATACAAATGAACCGAGTGTTGGTGGATAATGGGGTAGCAGTAAATCTACTTCTAAAATCTTCTTTGAAGAAACTATGAAAGAGGAACCCCAAACTAATCCCAACCAGTACAACCATTGCTAGTTTCGCTGGAGACAAACAGATGGCTCAAGGCATTTTGCCCATCAACCTGAGTGTGGGAACCAAGGACTGTATGATTGCATTCTTCGTTATCAACAGTACTGCTAAATACAATGCTCTACTTGGTAGGGATTGGATTCACACCAACAAGTGTGTGCCTTCCTCTTTACATCAGAAAATAATAATAGCCTTGGGCAGTGGAGAGACAGATGAGATCAATGCAGATCCTCAACCCTTCATAGCTTGTGTAGACTTTGCAGAGGCCAAATTGTATACTGAAGGAGTGGCACCACTCAGTGTACTAAGGAAACTTGATGGATCAGCCGAAGTAACGGCTAATGAGGAATTAGCACACCTGAAGCACTTAGTCCAAGAAAGTGCTGATGAGGAGTTTGTCGCCAAAAATGACAATGATGCCTGGTTGTAGGCAAAAAGATGGAACCCAGGAGGCCAGGTCTTTGGCTTTAATTAAGTTCTCAGTATTGGATATAAAATCAATAGTCCAGAAGATGCAAGAGCAAGAGGAAGAAGCCATGGCAATTGGCTGTAAGCAGGAGCAGCAACAGGTCAGGGTTTTGGCCTTGGGAAAATACTGTGCATTGGACATTGAAACAAAAGTTCAGGAGATACAAGAAGAAGAAGCCTTGTGGACAGACTTTGTCTATGAGGAGGAGGGCAAAGATGTTGAATCAAAGAAACTGAGAGCAAGACAGAGCAAGGATATTGCTTCGAAGATAAAAGAAATAAAAAAAGAAGCATCAGTGAGTCCTCAGATGTAAGATCCTTTGGAAGAAGTGAACTTAGGGGAGGGTTCCATGCAGCGGCCCACCTATATAAGTGCTTGGTTGAATGCTCTTGATAGGGACCAGTTGTTGGTGGCCTTGAAGAGATTTAAAGATTATTTTGCATGGTCTTATAATGAACTACCAAGATTGGATAGGTCATTAGTAGAACATAAACTCCCTATGAGGCCTAATTTCAATCCATACAAGCAAAAACCAAGAAGAATGAGTCCTGAGGTGATTCAGAAGGTCAAGGAGGAAATTATTAGGACAGCCAGGTATGTTGAATGGCTATCCAATATTGTGCCCGTAGTTAAGAAGAATGGTAAAATGAGGGTATGCATCGATTTCAGAAATTTGAATTTAGCAACTCCAAAAGATAAGTACCCTATGCCCATAATAGATTTATTGGTGGACAGTTCATCAGGGCATCAAATTTTATCAATGATGGATGGGCACTCTGGTTATAACCAAATCTGTATTGCAGAAGAGGATATCCATAAAACAACATTCCGATGTCCTGGGAACATTGGCACCTTCGAATGGGTTAAAATGTCATTTGGTCTAAAGAATGCTGGGGCTACATATCAAAGGGCTATGAACACTATCTTTCATGATCTCATTGGAGGATACTTAGAGTGCTACATTGATGATATTGTAGTAAAATCCCAATCCATTGAGGAACATTTATTTCACTTGGAAGCAGCTTTTGAAAGAATGAGAAAGTTCAAGTTGAAACTTAATCCTCTTAAATGTGCTTTTGGTGTATCAGCTAGAAACTTCTTGGGCTATGTAGTACACAAGAAGGGAATACAGATTGATCAGAACAAAGCCAAAGCTATCATCGAAGCCAGACCTCCATCAAGTAAGAAAGAAATACAAAAATTCCTTGAGCAGGTTAATTTTCTTTGAAGATTTATTTCTAATACTGCAGGGAAAACTAAAGTATTTTCTTCCTTATAAAGTGTCACGACCCAAACCCGCCCCTATGGGTTTAGTCCGTCACCGGCCAGTAATCCGAGATTACCGAAGGCCCACTTGACAAGAATATCTGAGAGTCTGATGCAGGGGCATGGCGAAGCGAGCGAGAATAAACAATGTCCAATGAGCTGTGACAGTCTGTATGCAAAAAGATTTTTCATACATATAGACATTCAGTACAGAACAGTATGCACAATATTTACAATCATTCAGTACAGGGACAGACGGGGAGATTAAAACACCCCTAAGCCATAGCTTGAAAGGCTCGGAACCTCGCAGTGAGGCACAGTGGTTGGCTTGACGAAACTAAAGCTTGCCTGACGCTCCTAGCCGCGGTCTGGTGCCTGTACACCTACATATATATATGAGCAGTGAGCTAAAGCCCAGTGAATAACACAATGCGTAAAGGGGTTAAGAAAGAATGTCCTTTCAGTATTTTAAACAGTCGTTTGCCTCGGTAGATCAGTTATACAGTCGGTGGCTTATACTTCATGTCATATCAGTCATTTAGAAATCATAGTAATCGTACGTGGCATAATCGATAGCAAAACAATACGGTGGTAGTAGCGATTAATAAAGCCTGATTAAGTAGTAAGTAATAAAGATGCGATCTGATAAAGAATGTAGTAGCGATACTTGATATGAACCTGATAACAATAACGGTAACAATAGCGATATGATAGCGGTCGCGATGGCGATGGCGATGTGATAGATGCGATACTTGATAGCGGTAACAATACTTGATAATAATGTGATGACAGTTCTTATGGACTCAAGAGGTGTCTCGCACAGATTTTAGAGGTGGCTCACACTGTAGCACTTAGGTCCGTACAACACTTTGCTCCAAATTTCACAGATTGGCTTAAAGCCCAGTATGGACTCAAGAGGTGTCTCGCACAGATTCTAGAGGTGGCTCACACTGTAGCACTTAGTGCGTGCAAGACTTTGCTCGAGAGATATCCGTGACGATGGCGATCTGATAAGTGATGGGTCTTAAAAGACCGAACAGTCAATTGATGGCCATCAATCAGTAAACAGTAGGGGTTTCAACGAGGGAACCGACAGAGGTCTCTATGAATATAGCGATAATAGTAAGCGATAGTTGCTAAAGATGCCACTGTCTGATTAGAATATAGGACATACATTCATTCGATTAACGATGCAGTTCATAAGCAGTTCAACTCGGTAACAGTTGATTCGATGCCAAGATTCAGAAGATAATCATTTTTGAACATATCTTTATACAATTGTTACTCATAGAGTTTTGGGCTACAGTAAGCTAGAGTGTCTCCTCGGTAAGCTAACCCTACACAGTATACAGGATGAACACACACTAAGCTATACAGTTGGGGAAGATCAATAACTTAACCCCTAATTGCCTTGGTGTGGTTCTACATCTATATCCTCATTAAGATGTCTTATACCAGGCCTAAGAATGCATAGAATGGAATGAGGATGCAAAGATGCATTCAGAAAGCGTTTGAAATTTTGAGCAGTTCCTTCGGCGTAGGTTTCCCCGCTCGAGCGGACATGCAACAAAGGTCCCCGCTCGAGCGTCAACTCCCCCGCTCGAGCGTGTGACACAAGCCTCCGCCCCGGCGTACAATACCTTTCGGCGGGATCAAAGCGATGAGAGATCTTTGGGAGCTCGATTTCCCCGCTCAAGCGGCACTTTCTCCGCTCGAGCGGACGACCAAAATCTGGAAATTCCATATTTGAACTCCAAGATCAAAATCAACTTTCAATGTATCAAATTCGATCCTTTTGGGCTAATTTTCCGGAAAAAAGTTTAAACTCAATGTACAACATGTTTCAAAGATTAATTTGAGAAATCAAAGCCCAAAGGTAGTTCCATTAAACACCATTTTCAAATCAATTTCATGAACATGATTCCAATTGAACATGCATGTACTACAACAACCCTCAAGCCTCAAATTCATGCTCTAATAAGCCAATTCTTTTCAAAACAAGATGAAATCATGGACTTAAACATAAATATGAGCATGCATGTGACATTTGTCATGAAAACAACTTCAAACTTATCAATACAAGCATGCATGCATGGAATGAGCTTCAACTCAACACTATTGAACCAATTCATGCCTTAGATTACTAAAGACCCATGAATCATGCAAGAATAAACTCAAATGCACAATAAAGAAGGTCAATGATCTACCTTAGGTCTTCAATCACAAGACTAGAAGCTCAATTAGACAATTATCCTTCAATTTCTTCAATTCTCCAAGCAAACTCAAGAAGGAACTCAATTCTCTCACTTCCTCTCTCTCTTGGTCAGTTGGGAGTAAGAAATGGCTGAGCAAAATGTTTTGTTTGGATGAAAAAGGCTCAAGAATGTTTTATATGAAAAGGGCCACTAGGTGGCAAAACGGTAAATAAGGTCAACTCTTTGATTTAGCTTATTTTATCTACTTTAATCATACCAAATCGATTTTCAATTAAATATACCATAAAATCACATAAATTATGATGATTACAGAACATCAATAAATTTTCGATTTGGCCGCCGATAAGGCCTTCAATTTGCAGTTTAATGCATAAGATAAGAACAGATAATTTGGCAGTCAAACAGATAGATTATGCATTTAAACAGTCACAGTCAATCAATCAGTCTCGAATCTCGGTCGATCGATTCAAGATTTTAATCAATTCAATTATCAATCATAATCGGTCTCGGTTTAGCGATGTCGGTAAATGTCGATGCTTGATGGCGAAGGTTGTTACATTAAGGTTGAAAGATGAAGAGGAATTTGTGTGGACAGTAGAACATCAAACTGCTTTTGAAGGAATCAAAGCCTATTTGGCCAACCCTCCAGTGCTAATGCCACCAAAGGGTGATAAGCCTTTGAAGTTGTATATAACTGCAGCAGAAGATTCACTGGGAGTTTTTCTAGCCCAAGACAATGAAGAAAACAAGGAGCAAGCTGTTTATTACCTTAGTAGGTTTCTAAATTCTTATGAATGTAAATATTCAGCTGTAAAAAAGCTGTGCCTTGCATTGTATTTCACTGCAATAAAATTAAGATACTATCTATTGCCTACAACTGTCTTGGTAATTGCAACCACAGATTTGGTTAAATATATGTTATTTAGACCTATGTTGAGGGAAGAATTGGCAAATAGATATTAGCTTTATCAGAAATTCATTTAAAATATGTCCCCCAAAAGGCAGTAAAATGACAAGTTTTAGCTAATTTTTTGGTAGACCATCCATGTCGAACAGAAAGCCAAGAGATAATGGAACTTGGTATGGTTAGTATTGAACCATGGCAAATGTGGTTCGATGGATCAAACGCCAATGGTCTGACTGGAATTGGTGTGGTGATTAAGTCACCACAAGGAGTAGAAACCATACATGGTTTCAAGGTGGATGAAATTACTTGTTCCAATAATCAAGCTGAATACGAAGCTTTAATATTGGGACTAGAAATACTTATTAGATTATAAGCTCATGCAGTTGACATATTTGGAGATTCTCAATTGGTGGTTAACCAGGTGAAAGGGATTTTCAAATGTCAAAGTGTAAGCATTTTGCCATACTATGTTGTTGCATTACATCTGTTTTCTCAATTTCAGATAGCAAATGTAACTTATGTCCCAAGATTCTTGAATAATAAAGCTAATGATGTGGCTCAGAAAGTTTCGAATTTCAAGAGAAGGGATAATACTCAAAGGGACATAAGCCAAACAACATATCAGAAAGTAATACCACCCTTAAATAAAAGGAATGTGGTCCTAGAAGTCAATCATAATGACTTACAAGAACAAGATTGGAGGCATCCAATAATGTAATATCTAGCTGGTCCATCTTCGAAAGCCAGCAGAAAAATCAAATTGCAATTTATGTAATACATCATATATGGTAATGCTTTCTACAAAAGAGGGGCAGATGGGTTATTGTTGGAATGTTTAGGTTCAAAGGAAGCATTGACAGCTATGGCTGAGGTTCATGAAGGCATCTATGGTGCTCATCAGCCTGTTGTGAAAATGAGATGGCTGCTTCGAAGACATTCCTACTATTGGCCAACCATCCTTAAAGACTGTATAGAATACGCTAGAGGTTGCTAGGCATGTCAAAAACATGGCATAATAAGACATGTACCCATAACTGATTTGCATGCAGTTGTGAAGCCTTGGCCATTTAGAGGATGAGCCATGGATATGATGGGAAAAATACACCCACCCTCTTCAAAGCATTATTGTTTCATCTTAGTGGCCATAGACTATTTCACTAAGTGGGTTGAAGCTAAGTCATATAAGGCTGTAGACCAGATCGAAGTTATTGGATTCATTAAAGATCTGATCCACAGATTTGGCATCCCACAGACTATAACTGTTGATAATATGACTGTATTTGATGGGAAAATGGTAAAGTCTTTTGTGGCAGAGTTTGAAATTAGCCTTGTTAATTCTACCCCCTATTATGCACTAACCAATGGTCAAGCAGAATCATTCAATAAGTCTTTGAAGAAAAGAATACAAAAAGTTATGGAAGATAATCCCAAGGATTAGCATAATTTGCTGTTGGATGTATTGTGGGCTTATAGGACTTCTCCAAGATCAAGTACAGAAATCACTCCTTATGCCTTAGTATATGGGCATGATGCAGTGCTATCTGTGGAAATTAATGTTAAGTCCTTGAGGGTGAGAGGTCAAGATCAGTTAATTCCTGAGCAGTACCATTAAGACATGTTTGATTGGTTGGATTAGAGCATGGGATTGAGATTATTAATCCGTGGGCCCAATTATCCTATGTTTGTTTTAACATTTTCGTTTAGGATAATTAATCCAACCGATAATTAATCCAACAAATTTGTAGGATTATTAGTAATGGGGTTGGGGTAGGGGTGGGATTATTAATCCAATGGATATTAATCCAATTGGATAGTGAATACCACAATAATTTAATAGGATTATTAATACTTCACTATTAATCTTTTGAATCAAACATGACCTTAGAGTATGTGCTTAGAATTAGAAAGCATCGATAAAGCTAGAATTCTGGCATTAAATAACATTCTTTTCTAAAAGAAGAAAGCAGCCAAAAACTATAATAAGAATGTCAAGTACATTAGCTTTGATGAAGGTGATTTGGTATGGAAGACAATACTCCTAATAGGGATTAAAAGCCATAAGTTTGGCAAATGGTCACCTAACTGGAAAGGACCATATCAAATTCATAGAGTCTTGCCTTTGGGAGCATATTATTTGAAAATTTTGAATGGATATGTATATCCCAAGAAGATTATGGCAGATATTTAAAACCTTATTTTCCAACCATATGGGAAACACAAGGAATAGAATAAATGCTAAGTAAAAAGAACATGAGAACACTCAAATGATGAACAAGAACTTTATTTTATAAAGAGTTGAGTATATGTAGCCATAGATTGGCCCGAAAGTCAGTATGGTGTTTCAGTTGTTCTTTTACAATAGATGCTCTATTCTTGAGATATGGGAATAACTCAATGGCCATGGTCATCTCCTGTTTTCGATCAGCCAGCTCTTGATTAGTAATTTGCAGCTTGGTGGCAGTTCGATCTAAAGCTTGGTTGATTGTTGATAACTCTTTCTCAAGTTGGGCCTTCTTTTCCAACAATTGAGCTTGAAATTGGGAGACAGAGGAATGTTGCTCTTTCAGTTCTGACATTTCAGCATGTATTTTGGAAACAAAACTCTGATCTCTCAACAATTTCTCCTCTGAAGCCTTGGCAGTATGACAAATGTTGATGTAAAAATTGATGATGGCTGCTGCCTGAGATAAATGACTTAAAATAGTCATGCCGGATTGCTCAACAATCTTGTAGCATTGGAGGAAGCCATTTTTGATTATAGGCCTCTGTAAGGTTTCGAAAGGAATCCTCGAAAAGGATGTTAGCAGCTCCAGGCAGTTGTCTAAGTCTATTGGAGACAAGGAAGTCTTACCATTGGAGGAAGAGCTCTCAAAAATTTCTAATAAAGAATCAGCTAGAATTAATGGCTCAATCTCACTACTAGCTATTGGAGAGGTGGAAGGTATATCAAAGAGACTAGCTAGCCTAGCTTCGAAGATATCCACCTCATCCATTGACATGGAAGGTGCAGAAAGAGCTCTAGTAGAAGGAAGAAATGACTGCATAGGAATATGAGGAGAATGTGAAGTATTCTTAGCAGTTTCAATGGTTTTGGCCACCAGTAAATCGAGAGAAGAGGGACTGGAGCTAGACAGAGATAATGAGCAAGGAATTTGAGAGCTACCAGTGTCTTCTCTATGGAAATTAGCTATCATTAGAGATAATGTATTAGTTGGAATTTTCTCAGAAGAAGAGGAGGCGCATGAGCTTCCATCTCGAAAGGAGAAGGAAATTGGGGGTTATTGACAATATCAAGCCAGTCAGAGGAGCAAAGTTTTGCCCTTTGAGCTAAAAATGACGGGTTGTATCCTTGGGCCTCTTCTGGACGATGAGCGGCTTGTACTATCTTCGTAAGCATGGAAAACGTGTACCATACTACGAGTAAGTTGTTTTCTAAACGGCGTCGACAGTCGATAGGTACATATGGGTAAACCACCGAGCTCCGAGCAAAGGAAGAGAAAGTTAGAGGATCAACAAATTCGATCAAATGGTGATTGATTCGTTCCCTTAACTTAGACTCCTCAGGTTCTGGCCAGCTTCTCCAACTAGAAGCAGCAAAAGAAGAAGAAGCAGCAGCTTCATCCTATGTAGAAGGTTTTGGGTCAGAAGAAGAGCTTCCAATATCTATGTTTGTAAAATTTTGGGTTAAAGAATTGTGAATAACAGGTTCGTAGTTCAAAGGTTGATAATTTGCGAAAGCTTCCATGACTTGAATATAAGAAGGTGGGTAAAGATGGCTAATCAATGCATGTAGATTCTTTCGAGGATGAACATCATTATCAAACAACTCTTCATATGCTTGATCGAGGTAAGAAAGGGTCTGCTTGGCCATGAGAGCTAAACTAATCTTTTCGAATACTGAGATAGTGGGAGTGTTCAAGGGTTAGAAGAGAATTTAATGTAAATCTTTCATTGAGGAATGATGGTTGCATTTCTGGAAAATGCAGAGCCCATGCACGTTTTAAGACGTGGGTAAAATGCTTTGATCCACTAATATCACCAAGTATTAGGTATATTAGTGCGGGGGGTAATGTTGGCTACATATTTTGTATAAGCCAGTTACAGTTTGACACGTAACAAGATAAGGGCAATATGAAAAGACAATTCAAATCTTCAATTGTAATCGTACATGTGGCAGTTAGTATTGATTTTTATGAGATCTGCGTAGCACTGGATCAACAAAGAGATGCAAAATGATGTGGCTTCAATAGTTACTCATATTTAAATTCAAAATCAGGAGGGAAGCCTAACTGCAGATATTGGCATAGTGGAGCTAACTATAAGGCAACATGATCAGTGATCATGTAGGGGCGGTTCGACGGTTAGAAATGCAGTTCGACGGTTGTCATTGGGAAGAATAAATAGCAGAGAAGGTCCCAGAAAGTGTTCCAAGACTCAGATCCAAAAAATCAGTTTTATCTACTTTATTTTTCCTTCCAGTTTTTACATTTCTTGTTCTTTATATTTCTGCACTTCAAATTCCTGTACTGCATTTCGTTCATAGGTGTAGTTTTCAAGTAACTTTTTACTGTAAACCTCTACGAGGCTGATTTGGATCTTTGTAAATCTTTCATTTCGCTTAATGAAATGCTACAATTGTTCTTCATTTAATCATTGTTTGCTTAATTCTCCTAAAAAAAGCCACCAGTAAAAGTCCTCTTCATTGAGGCTGAAAGAACTAAAACACAATTGTCTGATAATTGGTTGGTAATTAATCTTCTGTAAGGACTGATTGATCCTTGCTGACACGCACACAATTACAATAATAACCTTCGAAAGCCAAAAAGCCAACACCTACTTTGATGAAAATGAAGATGAGAAAGAGATAATGGTGTGTTGTCTTGGAAGGATGTTTCTAGATAATTAATCTCAACCATTGGTTTGGTGTACGTGGACGATGATGATTTTGTCTTGGAAATAAAAAGAGTCGTTGGGCTCTGTGTGCCTTAAAAGAAAAAATTAAGCCTAATGTAATGTAGTGGGATTACATTTAAATTTGTTCTCTGTCTTTTGATAAACTTTTTTTTTTTAGTGATATATTTTTTAGTTGGGTGAATTATATTTATTTTTTTTTTCAATTTTTTTATTTTTTTAATTTTTTTTATATAATTATCTAGTCAGGAATAATATAAATATATAATTTTTTTTTGAAACAGTTAAAACAAAAGACAAAAAATAAACTAAAAAAATCACTAAAAAATTTATATCCAAACAATACCTACAAACTTGTAGGAAAAGTTAGTTGAGATTTGCAACAATAGCAAGTGACCATTGGAGCAAAATTGTTATAATTTGGCAAAATAACACTATTCATTGTCAAATTATAACAATAACAATGTTATTTTAGTAAACACCATTAGAGCATCTCCAATGGTGTGCCATTGGAGCTGCTATTGCCAAATTATGGCAGCAGTGGATACAAAGACAGCTCTAATGACAACTTAAGCAGCTGCTATCTTTGGTAAATGCCAAAGCTTGTCTCAAATATGGCACAAGCTTTGGCAGCTGCCAAAGTTGCCAAGTCATCAGTTTCAACCAACCTCCTCCTTTCCTCCCTCCCTCCCTCCCTCCCTCCCTCCCTTTTTCATCATCCTTTCCAAACACAGTTTCCAAATTAATTAACACAGCAATTTGAAGCAATTTCCAAACTCACACAGAAAATTAATTAAAATCAATTAACACAGAAAATCAATTTCATCAATTTCACCAACAATTTCACCAAGCAAAACCAATTTCATCAATTTTAGAATCTCTGGGAACCATCTTTATTTCCATACTAAATAAGATCCCTTTGATTGGAACCAGTACCTTCCCCAAAATCAAACACCAAAAATGTTTTTAATAAGTTCCAAAACTGAACCCCAAAATTGCTTATCTTTTCAGATGTGATTTTTTTTTTTTACTTTAAAAAAATTATAGTAAAAGAAAGAAAAAAAAAAAAAAGAAGTAAAACTATGAAGTCCTAGTAAAAGAAATAAAAACTAGAGTAGTTGCTTATCTTTATTCAAATGATGCAGGGAGTTGCTTATCTTTAGTATAGTAGTCCTACGAAGTCGTAGTTGTTTTACTCCTTCATCATCCATTCCAGTGATGCATTTTCTGTTGCTTATCTTTATTCCCCCTTGCTGGGATGTTTTTACCATGGGAGATAGAGGTGGGTTTGTGAGATTTGAAGACATGGATGATAAGGAGGTGGGTTTGTGATTTGGAGACATGGATGATTGATTGAGGTGGGTTTGTGAGATTTGGAGGGTGATCGATTGAAGATTTGGGTTGTACGAGTGAGACAGAGCGAGAGAGAGAAAGAGAGAGAGAGATGAGTGAGATCAAGAGAGCAGTGGGAGGTAGAAGTGAGAGTGAGAGGGAGAGGGAGATGAAGTGAGATAGAGAGGCTGGATCATTCTGGATAATGAATCTCATCCCTTGGAAATCCTTTACGTGGACGGTGTGATTTATCTTGGGAAGGCAAAAGAGCCGTTGTGCTCTTTTGGCCCGAAAAAAAATTCAAAAAAAAAAATCAATTATAAATTAACGGTCATATTTTTTTTTTCCAAATGGTCATATTTTACATTTCTATAAATAGAAACCTCAATCTCAATTTCATTCACAACACATATTTCTTTTCTCCTCTCTTTATATCAATTGTATTTGAGAACAAACTTTCAAAATTATTTTCGAAAATATTTTGTTTTTAGTTTTTTCAGCCAATCACTATGGAAGGTTCATCAAAAACAAAAAGAGGAAAATCATTCACTACTGAAGAAGATGTGGCAATTTGTAGAGCTTGGTGTCACATTACTGAAGATTCAATTGTTGAAAATTCACAATCACATGCTCATTTTTGGGGAAGAATTTTTGAAAATTATTGCTCGCTGCAGGATGATCACTCAAGAACACAAGTATCTATCTCATCTCGATGGGGTGTAATTATGAAATGTTGCAACAAATTTCGTGGGTGTCTAGCGCAAGTCGAAAATCTACATCCAAGTGGGGCGTCACAAGTTGATATAGTAAGATTTCATTTCCATTTATTATGTTAGTTTTTTTATTTTGTCTTACATAAACATTAACTGATTAATTAATTTAATATTTTATTGATGTAGATGCTTCAAGCAAAACTGTTATACCATCAAGATGAAAATAAGCATTTTCTTTTTGAACATTGTTGGCCAATCTTGCAAAACAATATCAGGTGGCAAGATGTAACTCCTACGAACACGGTGAAGTCAAGAATACATACACCGTTTTTCCCTAATTCAACCCCCGATTCCCCTATGGATAACTGCATTTCTCTTAAAGATGACACCAGTCCAAGTGTGGTAACAATCCAACTGTTGGTGAAGGCAGTGTCTCTGCAAGGGGTAAAAGGCCTATGGATAGGAAAGCTTCAAAAGAATTATTTCGGAGAAATCAAGTGGTTGAAGCTGAAGTTCAAAAAACGAGCATACAATTGGAGACATTTAACCAATACCTTGCTGAGAAGGAAAAGAAAAAAGATGAAAGAGAAGAAAAAAGGATTCAACCACTGCAGGAAGTGAAAGAACTTGAGATCAGAAAAGAAGAACATGAGATAATGACTACAGACATTTCTCTTTTGGACCCTCAGACAAAAGCATATTGCACAATGTGAAAAAATGAGATTTTCGCCAAGTGGTCCTCAAATGTCAGCCGCCTAAATTACTGTTTCCCCATGCCTCTTGATGAATAATTACGGGATAATTGGTGATTGTTTATTTTTTAATTTAGCAATGTCATTTAATTTTTAATTTGGATGGTTGCTGGTGGTTGGTTATTAGCGGGTAATTGGTGATTGTTTATTTTTTATGTGTAGTTAAAAAATTTTATTAAATATGTAGTGATATATTTTTTGGTGGGGTGAATTAATCAAACATTTTTTTTTTTCAATTTTTCATTTTAATTTTTTTTTTTTTATATTTGTCTAGTTGAGAATAATATAAAGATATAATTTTTTTAACAAACAGGTAAAAAAATGTCACAAAAGACAAAAAATAACTAAAAATAAAATCACAAAAAACCTATATCCAAACAACACTTACAAACTTAGAGGGAAAGTTGGTTGAGATTTGTCAAAAATAGCAAATGACCATTGGAGCACCATTGCTATAATTTGACAAAATAACACTATTCATTGTCAAATTATAGCAATAGCAATAGCAAAATAGCAACAACCATTAAAGATGCTCTTAAAGATGATCTAACTTTATAAAATGAAACTATGGCCTCAATACCCTACATGCTATTTAAATTACACATATATTTTTAAGGTTTGATTAAAATATGAATTGTCTTTTGTGATTTTGAAAATTATATGTTACCTCTTGAGATTTTAATTTCATAACAAATCGCTCATTTTATTAATAAATTATTAATTCAATTAACAGTTTTTAATGATATTAGAAATATGTTTCAATTACTAATTTAAGTAATTTTATTATTGTATAAGAGAGCAATTATAAATTTTATTTTTTTAATTAATTCTATTAAACAAAAAATTATGACAATGAAGTATTTGTAATTTTTTAAATCACAAGAGACAATTTGTAGTTTAAGTAAACTTCAAGAGATATATTTACAATTTACCCTAGACAAAATTTACACTAAACTCAATACTATTTTTGCTTACTATTTCAATTATTTATTAAATTTACTATTTTTGTTTATGTAAGAGTGTCTCCAACGCTTATTCTCTTCTTTTTTTTAATCAAATTTAAATTTGATAAAAAAAGAGAGTCTAATTTTAATATTCCAATCATAATATCAAATTAATATCAATTAAGAATGCCTTAAATTTTTTTATTAAATTGAGAATGTCTGGAGCGTTCATCAAATTTATAAGTAACCGTTAGGTTAGAGTTTGTTCAAATATCTTCTCGGACAATGTCTTTCTTATATAATTGTCCTGTAAGTTGTGCGGCTAATTTCTACCGAATTGATTAACTGACCGAACATCTGTTCAGTTGTCTTTTCAATTGACTAATGCTTTAATAAAAATTCAAAAAATTTCGTTAAAACATACTTATATCAGGTGAAATTTTCACTCAATTTTTTTATTTAAACTTTTAATAAAAAGATAATCTAATACTAGTACATTTTCAAAATGAAAGAACAATGCTGGTCTGTCGATGAACCCCACTCCCACGTGTCCCCAATACGTTCAATATCATACAAAGCTCTGGCTACTGCCTCTCCTTCCTTCTGCTACAACAGAACACAAACAAATCCCTCTCGTTCAATATCATACAAAGCTCTGGCCACCTGCCTTTTGTTCCTTATTACACGCAACACAACACAAACACCAAAACCAAAAATGCCGCCTCCTCCCACCAAGGATTTTTTAGAGTTTTTTTTTTTTTAAAGTGATGTATTGTGTGGTTAAGATTTAATATTAAAAAATTGATATGACTTGTCATTAAATTTCAACCACAGAATGCACTACTCTAGAAAATTTTAAGAAAAAAAAAATTCTAAAAAATCCTTTCTCTCCTCCTCCTCCTCCTTCCTCAATTCCAATTAGGGTGTGTGGGGTCCCATTCGTTCGATCTGAGTGTATAATTACAAATTAAATAATGGATTAATAAATGGGAGCTTTTTTAATAAGTCCATTCTCTAAGAATCCTATTCCATAAACCCCATAGTATTTTCTACTATTCCATCAGGTCCTATTTTATATTAGAAGACCAAAACACCCTTCTCCTCTTCCCCTCTCTTTTTGAATCAAATAACTGTCCCTCTTCCCCTCTCTTTTTTTTTGCAGAAAATCACACACAATATCTCCACCCTTCCGAAAACCCAAAATCGTATTCCATATCGTCTCACACCCTACGTATCTCATTGTTCCATCATCGCAACGTCTCATCGTCGGCTTCGTTATACCTCCACCATCTGTCTACGGAAATGTAGAAATCACCATTGGTGAACATCCTGAAGTTCCATCTTCGTCAAAATCATCACCAATGACCATTTGTGACAACCAAACCGTCAATATGGAAAAAGAGTAAGTAATCTCATCAATCTTGTATGTAAACCCTAAATCTCTTGTTCAAATTACACCATTGTGAACTTCCAATATCCCCTATTTCTATTCATACAATATGTGAAATTTCATATTTTTATTGTTCATGCCCTAATTGTTAATGTGAACCCCTCAATCCCAATCTCCAAGTATATGGTTTTGTTCACTCAAAAATAATGCAGTGGCAATTACGTTGTGTTGTCAAAAGCTGTGAACATTTAGATGGGAATGAAAAATGTTGGGCCAAGCCAATTATTTCAGATGTTGTTGTTGTTGTATGTTTTAATCATGTGAATGTCCTATACCCATTTCATCAATATGAACTTCTACAGTAATGAGCTTCATAGTATATGATCTTATTCATTCAATGTGTGAACTTTATATTATATCTGTTATTGCAAACATAGATGATGTAAACATTCACATTACTGTTCATTACTAGATAAACTTACATTAGTAAATACTGATGTGAACATTCACATCAGTGTATAATGATGTGAATGTTCACATTACTATCACTGATGATATTGTTGATTGTTGATGTTCATAGAATCCCCAATCTTCACTTAACAATGTAATGGAATATGATCTAAAAATTCACATTGTGACATCAATGTCAGACTTATTGGTGTTGTTGGGTGTTGTTTGGTGCTGTTGGTTCCACCCTTCGTTTTTCAGCCAATTATAACATAATGTGATCATCCATGTAAACATTTACATTGCCCTCTAACTGTTGTTGTTTTCGGAATTGATTTTGCAAACTTAGATGATGTGAACATTCACATTACTGTTCATTAATGATAAACTTACATTAGTAGACACTGATGTGAACATTCACATCAGTGTATAATGATGTGAATGTTCATATTACTGTCACTGTTGATGTTGTTGATTGTTGATGTCCATAGAACCCCCAATCTTCATTCAACAATGTGATGGAATATGATGTAAACATTCACATTGTGACATCAATGTCAGACTTGTTGGTGTTGTTGGGTGTTGTTGGGTGTTGTTTGGTGTTGTTGGTTCCACTCTTTGTTTTTCAGCCAATTATAACATAATGTGATCACCTATATAAACATTTACATTGCCCTATAACTGTTGTTGTTTTCGGAATTGATTTTGCAAATATAGATGATGTGAACATTCACATTACTGTTTATTACTGAATAAACTTACATTGTTTTTGTTGGTGTTGATGCCCAATTTTTTATGGTTGCCAACCCTATTTTAGTTCAATGTGAATTCTTGTAGGTATGTTATAAATAATAACATCTTATTGTTTCTCTTATTATTGTGAACATTCTGAGGGTAGCCATTTTATGAATTTACATTATGGTGTATGTTATATCTCCCTCCTTATGTCAATGTCGAACTTGTTGGTGTTGTTGGTTATTCATGGTAATCAAATAATTACAACCTTAATTTTGGATGGTTGTCAACGTTGTTTTAGTTCAATGTGAATTCTTGTAGGCATGTTGTAAATAATAACATCTTATTGTTTCTCTTTTATTGAGTAACAATCAATGTGAACATTCACATTCTGAGGCTAGCTATTTTATAAATTTACATTATGATGTTTGTTGTGTTATTTGTTGATTATCTGCTTTATTTTCAGTTTCATAGTCTCAAATGTTTGTGTAACAATCAATGTGAACATTCACATTCTGAGGTTAGCCATTTCACATGTGTTGTTTCCTTTATGTTGTGAAATTTTGTTCGTGTCAATATGAAAAATCAACATATATTGGTATTGTCTCACTCCTATTTGTACCCTAGCAGTAATGTGAGTAACAATTAATGTTTGTGTTGTTTGTTGATTATCTGTTATTGAGTAACAATCAATGTGAATATTCACATTTTAAGACTAGCTATTTCACATGTGTTGTTTCCTTTATGTTGTGAAATTTTGTTTGTGTCAATATGAAAAATCAACATATATTGGTGTTGTCTCATTCCTATTTGTACCCTAGCAGTAATGTGAATATTCACATCTCTAATTTCAATGTCAATATTCACATTATGAATATAATGTAGATATTCAACTTCTAACATCAATGGAATATGACAGAGCTGTTAGTATTGTTGCGTGTTGATGGTTATAAACCAATTAGAGCTCCTAATCTTGGATGATTGTCAACTCTCTTTTGGTTCAATGTCTATTATATTATACATAATCTATACAATATTTAAAGGGTGATCAAATATGATGTGAATATGGTGTAAATATTGACATTGATGTAAATATTTACTTCAATGTCAATATTTACATTATGAATATAATGTAGATATTCAACTTCTTACATCAATGAAATACGATGTAAATATTTACAGAGTTGTTGGTATTGTTGCGTATTGATGGTTATAAACCAATTAGAGCTCCTAATCTTGGATGATTATCAACTCTTTTTTGGTTCAATGTTTATTCCATTATACATAATCTATACAATATTTAAAGGATGATCAAATATGATGTGAATATGGTGTAAATATTGACATTGATGTAAATATTTACTTCAATGTCAATATTCACATTATGAATATAATGTAGATATTCAACTTCTTACATCAATGAAATACGATGTAAATATTTACAGAGTTGTTGGTATTGTTGCGTATTGATGGTTATAAACCAATTAGAGCTCCTAATCTTGGATGATTGTCAACTCTCTTTTGGTTCAATGTCTATTCCATTATGCATAATCTATACAATATTTAAAGGATGATCAAATATGATGTGAATATAGTGTAAATATTGACATTGATGTAAATATTTACTTCAATGTCAATATTCACATTATGAATATAATGTAGATATTCAATTTCTAACATTAATGGAATATGATGTAAATATTTACAGAATTGTTGGTATTGTTGCGTGTTGATGGTTATAAACCAATTAGAGCTCCTAATCTTGAATGGTTATCAACTTTTTTTTTGTTCAATGTGTATTCCATTATACATAATCTGTATAATATTTAAAAGGTGATCAAATATGATGTGAATATGATATAAAATGTCAATATTCACATTATCAATATAATGTAGATATTCAACTTCTAACATCAATGGAATATGATGTAAATATTACAGAGTTGTTGGTATTATTGTGTGTTAATGGTTATAAAGCAATTAGAGCTCCTAATCTTGGATGGTTGTCAACTCTCTTTTGGTTCAATGTGTATCTCATTATACATAATGTCAATATTTACATCAGACTGCTATATATTGGTAATGACTTGTCTGTCTTAAATTGTCATGTGTAATACACTCTTTTGTAATACACTCCCTATCTCCTCCCTTGTGTCAATGTCAGATTTGTTAATGTTGTTAGTCATTGATGGTGATGAAATAATTACATTCTGAACATAATGCCAATATTTACATTCTAACATCAATGTCAATATTCACCTCCTGTTATCAATGGAATATGATGTAGATATTAACAAAGTTGTTAGTATCGTTGCTTGTTGATGAAAAGCCCCTAATCTTGAATGGTTGTCAACCCTTTTTTGGTTAAATCTGAATTTTATTGTACACAATGTCAATATTTACATCAAATTGTTAGATATTGATAATGACTACAAACCAATGGTAAGCCTTACATCAATTTGTACACATCTTCCACAACCATTATACACATCTAAATTTCAAATTCTAACAATAACAACTTTGTATTTTCAAGGTGGATTGCGGGCCCGCAGTGTGTTACATCATCAGGGCGCATGTATACCGGGAGGAACTTGTTGACAGCTTTAATCGCTTTAAATGGTGTCAAATAAGAGACTCATTGTACACATTTTTCTGAATCACCCAAAGACAGTGCAATATGAAAACCTATAGATGGGGGGTGTCCACCTGTAATTGTTATCTATAATTGTTATCCACATTGAAGACAATTTCGTATCAATAGTTTTGACATATTGGAGCAGACTAGCTTAAGTGTAAATCAATTCTGTATCAATGCTTGTACTTCAATTTTTCATTCAATATATATATATATATATATATATATGCATTTTGAGGCCTATTTCGTGTTGATTATTCACATGAATGTGAATATTACTTAAAATATTATTGTAACACAATGTAACTGGTGTGAATTTCATATTTCTTAACACATAAGTGAATATTTGCAGAAAATAATTTGATGATGTTAATAGTTACGGATGATATGAATATTCACATCATATGCTTTTATGTTGTAAATGGTCACAGGTATGTCAACATTCACACCACGCTCATGCATACATCATATGTCACGACCCCATTCCGCCCCTAGTAGAATGGTGCCATGATGGCCAGTAATTCGGGGTTACCAAAGGCCACTTACAAGAAAACACACACAAATCAGAGTAAACATATGGGGCTTACAAATGCGGAAGCAATAAATAAAACTAAGTAATCCATAAGAGCAGTGCGTAAGTTAAATGAAATGACAAACGTCTTATAGTAGCTTTAGTACAAAATAATGAAGTACCAAAATTACATCTTGATCAAAAGGCTTCTCAGCCACCAAATACAAATTTCAATGGAATAACCAAGAAGCATGATCTTCAAGATGCTGCAAAACATGGGTCCAAAAACACATCGGCAAAATGCATAGGCAAAACACGTCGGCTAAGCACAACTAGGCGTCACCGCCGACCTGCTCATCACCTACATATATATATAGAGAGGGTGAGCTTGGATACTCAGTGAATGGCATAAATAATAAAGGGTTTTCATGAATGACATCCGAGGTCTTTAACAAAATAAAACATGGAACAAATCAAGTTCATCTATCAAATCTTTCAAAGCTTCAAGGGATGTTTACTAACATCAATATAATACAAGAGATGACATCTCGGACAAACAAGCCCACGCGGTAAAACCGTCAGTGGCAAGGCAAGACAAGACAAGAGAGATCTCAAAACAATGGTGTCGTTGCATTATAGTCCCCGAACACTAAGGACTTGTGCTACAAATGCTTATAGTCCCCTAGCACGTACGGACTGGTGCCACAAATGCTTAAAGTCCCCCGCACGCAATTTGGTGCCACAAATGCTTAAAGTCCCCTGGCACGTACGGACTACCCGAGGATGTCATCAAAACAAGATATAATACTTACTGCAAATAGGGATAATCATTCATGTTTACAAATACTTTCCAAACAAGGCAAAACAAGGTTTCATCAAAGCTTTAAAACATATCTTTATTAAAATACCACTCACTTAGTTCTTCGGATGTCGGTGTCAAGGCGAGTCCAAGTCCTACAAACACATGGCAAATCTATTGAATGCACTTCCAAACAAGTTTCTCATGCATACAAATGATCTCGGCATTCTTCTAAACTAAGTCAAATCAAAACAAACATTGTTCCCCACCTCGGAGAAACATGCTGGGCACCAACCAGGTCTGTGGACGAGGTGCGACACCTTCTCGCCGAGGTGTGGTCAGGGCCACTTGCAAGGATGAATGAGGTCGGGAAAAATCTGGGTTTCCTCACCAAGAACATAAAGAACATGAACATGGAGATCACGAAGGAGGTGAATGCAAGGATTATAACTTATGATTGTGAGACCAAAGATTTCATGCTATGAGTTTAAAACCATGGACCTGGGTACCCATTCAAGAAGACCATGCAAGAACAAACACAAGAACATGATTTTTGTTGCAAACTTTCGGATCAAACAAGGCTTTTTCTTAAGAACACAAGAATACCAATTTTCTTTTTCTAAAACCAACTTTAAATCAATGCATGACATGCAAGACAGATCCGATCAAGCAATGCAGCTAAGTGATTGATAAGAACAATCAAAGTAGGGCAAGAATCTAACCTTAAAGCTTAAATCCAACGGCTCGATCCTCAAGGGTAAAGCTTGAAACTCCACTTCTCTCACTAGAACTCTTCCTAGAGCTTCTCTCTCTAAAACAAGGCTTTGAGACCAATAATGATTTGGTTCTAAGTCTACCAGCCGTTTTATCCTTCTGCTCGGACACGTGGCGCTACCGGGTTGGTTTAACTCAAAAAGTGACTGATGGATAAGACAAGTCTCTGACAAAGCGTGTTCAACAAGCTATGCGGCAAGGGACTCTGGTGAGTAATGACATCGGCTAATAACAAGACTTCGGCAACAGGTCAACAAGGACTTCGGCTAAGGAGGACGGCACTTGACTAAGCTGTGCCACACCTTGGCCTGGGTGTGCCACATCTCGCTTAGGCTATAGCCATACGTCAAGGACAAGATCACTCAACACAAAACATCTCGCCACGGCCCTAAACACTTGGCTTAAGGGTGACATCTCGGCAAACACGCCGGGTTAAAGGTGGAGGTCGTAAAAGTTCCAAACTGTTCCTTATGCAAAGGCTCAAAAGTAACCTATGCTAAACTGACCTCGGCTATACTCTAGGCAAGGTGCGAATTCAAGCAAGCATCAAATAGACAAAGCAAAGCAAAACAAGATAACAGATTACAACCTCGGCAAGGCAAGATTACACCAAAAGAAGAATGCATGCAAGTATGCCAAGAGTAAGGTGAGGGTCACTACAGTCTACCCCCCTTAAAGAAGTTTGGTCCCCAAACTTAAATTACCTTGCTCTACAAATAACTCGGGTAGCAGATTCTCATGTCCTCTTCTTTCTCCCATGTGGCTTCTGTGCCATAGTGCTCCTTCCATTCCACCTTTACCATTGGTATCGACTTGCTTCTCAACTGCTTCACTTGTCTATCAATAATCCTCATTGGTTTCTCCGGGTAGCCCAAGTCCTCTGTAACCGTGATTCCCGAATAGTCAATTATATGCAGTGGATCTCGGATGTACTTCCTTAACATCGAAACATGGAAAACATTGTGGACTTGGCTTAAATGCGGCAAGGCAAGTCTCAGAGGCAACGGATTAATCTTCAGAATTTGAACGGTCTCAGTATAACGAGGTGTCGGTTTACCTTTCTTCCCAAATCTTGAAACTCCGGTTGTCGTGAGATCTTCAAAAATACATGATCCCCAACTTCAATTCTAGCTCCCTTCTCCTCCGTCAAGATAACTCTTCGCCGGCTCTGGGCGGTTCGATCCTCTCTTGAATGAGCTTAATCTTTTCGGTCGTTTCTTGCACTAGCTCGGCGCCAATCAAAGCTGTATCTCCCACCTCGGTCCAACATATCGGTGTCCTGCACTCCCTTCCATACAAAGCTTCATATGGTGCCATGCCAATCTTTGGCTTGATAACTGTTGTTGCATAAATTCTACTAATGGCAAATGTCGTTCCCAACTTCCTTGAAATCTATCGCACAATCGAGCATATCCTCAAGTGTCGAATAATTCTTTCCGTTTGTCCATCGGTCTGGGGGTGAAAAGCTGTGCTAAACTTCAACTCAGTTCCCAAGGCTTTCTGCAGGCTCTGCCAAAATCTAGAAACAAACTTCGAATCTCGGTCTGATACAATGGATATCGGCACACCGTGAAGTTTGATGATCTCATTCATGTACAGTTCGGCAAGTCGGTCGGCATTGAATGTAGTCTTCACAGAAGAAAGTCCGACTTAGTAAATCATCGGCTATAACCCAGATTGAATCCATTCCTCTTTGTGTCCTCGGCAAACCCACCACGAAATCCATGGAGATGTGCTCCCATTTCCATTCAGGAATTGGCAAAGGTTGAAGAAGTCCTGCTGGTCTCTGGTGTTCTGCTTTCACTTGTTGACAACACAAACACTGGAATACGAATTCGGCTATTTCTCTTTTCATATTTGGCCACCAGAAAGTCCGCTTCACATCTTGATACATCTTGTTGCTTCCCGGATGGACGGCAAATTTGGACTTGTGGGCTTCTTGCAAAATCTTCTTTTTCAGTTCCGGAGCATCGGCCACGCATAGCCTTCCTTCAAACTTAAGTACTCCATTCTCAAAGGTGTAACCTGACCTTGGCCTGGTGTTAATCTCGTCGGCTACCTTCTTCAGAAACTCATCCTCCATTTGCCTTGCTTTTACTTCTTCAATGATGGTCGGCTCCGCTGAGATCATAGTTAAACACGCCAAACTTCCCAATGACTTCCTGCTTAATGCATCGGCTACTGAGTTGGCTTTGCCTGGGTGGTCTTGAATCGCATGTCATAGTCCTTCAATATTTCCACCAATTTTCACTGCCTCAAATTTAGTTCCTTCTGAGTAAATAAGTACTTCAAACTCTTATGATCCGTGAAAACTTGGCAAGAAGCTCCATACAAGTAATGACGCCAAATCTTCAAAGCAAACACCACGGCTGCTAGCTCCAAATCATGGGTAGGATAATTCTTCTCGTGAGGTTTTAACTGGCGAGATGCATATGCTATGACCTTACCTCCTTGCATTAGTACACAACCCAAACCCTTATGTGAAGCATCACTATAAATCTGAAATTCTTCATTACCGACGGCAAGATAAGAACCGGTGTCAGAACTAACCTCGTCTTCAACTCTGAAAGGTGATTCTCTGTCTTTGGTCCATTCATATGTCACTCCTTACGAGTTAAGCGTCAATGGCATCGCAATCCTTGAGAAGTCCTTCACAAACTTTACGTAATAACCGCCAAACCCAGAAACTACGAACCTCGGACACATTGGTCGGCCAATTTACCACGGCTTCAATCTTCTTTGGGATCAACAGAGATACCCTCTTCATTAATTACATGCCCCAAAAATGAAATCTTTGGAGAGCCAAAACTCACACTTACTCAATTTAGCATATAACTTCCTGTTCCTCAAGGTCTTTAGGGCAAGTCTCAAATGACTCTCATGCTCGATTGTACTCTTGGAGTAGATCAATATATCATCAATAAAAACAACCACAAATTCATCTAGGTACGGTTTAAAGACTCGTTCATTAAGTCCATGAATCTCTTTGGCGATTAGTCACTCCAAATGGCATTACTAGAAACTCAGAGTGGCCATATCTTGTTCGAAAAGGCGGTCTTCTCAACATCCTCGGCTTTAACCTTTAGCGGTGGTAGCCCGACCTAAGGTCAATCTTGAAAAGACTCTTGCTCCTTGTAGTTGATCTAGCAAATCATCAATCCTAGGCAACGGATACTTGTTCTTAATGGTTACCTTGTTAAGTTCTCTGTAGTCCAATGCAAAGGCGGAGTGTACCATCCTTTTTCTTAACAAACAAGACTGGTGCTCCCCATGGTGAAGTGCTCGGCCTAACAAAACCTTTATCTAATAATTCCTGTAGTTGCACTTTTAGTTCCTTAAGTTCGGCTGGGGCCATCCTATAGGGTGTCTTGGAGATCGGCTGTGTTCCTGACACAATGTCCACAGTAAACTCTATTTCTCTATCAACTAAGTGGCCAGGCAAATCATTCGGAAAAACGTCGGGGAACTCACTAACAACTGGGATGTCGGCTAAATCAACATTTCTATTCTGATCACTCAATATACTACACAAGTAGCCATGGCACCCTTTACGAATTAGCTTACAGTGCCTTAATGGGCGAAATCAAGTAAGGGGGACACTACCCCTTTACCTGGAAAATAACCTCGCTTGGTGCAGGGGTTTCAATGTGACACTCTTCGAAACACAATTAATAGATGCATGATTCTTCACTAACCAATCCATTCCTAATATGACGTCGAAGTGAGTCATGTTTAACGGCATCAAATCGATTAATAATTCTACACCTTCAATCACAATAACACACGCCCTATAGATAGATGCAACAATCATAGTTCTCCCAGATGGAGCAGATACATGTAACACATAATCAAGAGGTTCTTGTTGTCTATTCAATTTCTCGGCAAATTTAGTAGATACGAATGAATGTGTAGAGCCTGAATCAATCAATATGTATGCGTCTTGAGAGCAGATTGGGAGTATACCTGACACTACTGTTTCAACATTCTGGGTGTCTCCTGGCACTAACGCAAAAACTCTGCCTCGCCTCGCTCAGGTCCTTCCGACAAGAGCTACTTGAGCCCGAGGTGCTCCCACTTTTCTTACCATCATCGATCCTTGACTTGGACGATCTTTTCACACGGACCCATTTCTCCACATTCAAAACAAGCGCCGACGCCCAACGGCAAACTCCAAATGCGGCCTCCCACGACCTTGCACACGTCGCTTTAGTATTACCTTCTGGTTCGAGTTGCTTGATCCGCCCACATTCGCTTTCTTGGTGTTAAGCGGAACTCGGCGATTATCATAATTGCTCTTTCTCGATTCTCCCTGCATTCTGATATCGGTTCAGATTAGCTTCGGCAAGAATAGCCTTGTCCAAAACTCCCGATAAGTCGGCATGTTGTGCATGTTAACTCTATCTGTATCGGTCCCACGAATCCACTTTCAAACTTCCCGGCTTTCCTATACTCATCATCGATCATATGAGGCGTACCGCCAATTCGGTGAAGGCACGGTAGATTCCCATTGTTTTGTTCCCTTGTATCAAAGTCTGGAACTCCGTGGTCTTGCGATCTCGTACACTAATGGGAAAGTGCTTGTTATAGAACAACTCCAAAAATTTGGCCCAAGTTAGGTCAGGATTCTCTTCTCGGATCAATATCCACCATCTTGAGCGTCATCTAATGTGAATGCGCCAATGCCACCTTCAGACATCTCAGGCTGAAAAAATCTCAAATAGCTTCTCCATTCCTAGAACCCATGCTTCGGCTTTCATCGGCTCGATGCCCCCTTGGAATCTCGGCGGGTTCATCTTCTTAAACTCCTTAATCAAGGTCAGGGTTCCTCCCCATACAAGGTTGGTTGTGGAGGTACTTGAGGTCTTGGAGGAGGTGGAGGCGGATCTTGTATGTCGGCCATTAGTGCATTTCGCCCGGGTAGTTGTAATCGACATTTTGTTGTCTCACTTGTCTTAACTCGAGTTAACCCTTCCACTAGTCTTTCTAATCGGTCCGGTCTGTCCTCTCCGATCGATCTCGCCAACCGGTGGTCTTCCTCTCCTCATAGTGCTATGAGTATGCAAAATGTGGCTTTAAAACAAAATGCACAACAAAGTATATATGCTAGCAACAAGTAATCATCTTTGGGATGATGCACACAATTGTCAAGTAGCAAGCAACATGATGCAATCCTAACATCTTTCTAAGGGAAATCCTATGCTCTTTAGGACCCAAAGTGTGTGAATAGCGTACTACGAGGAACTCGTGCTCGATACCAATCATCACGACCCCATTCCGCCCTAGTAGAATGGTGCCATGATGGCCAATTCGGTTACCAAAGGCCACTTACAAGAAAACACACACAAATCGAGTAAACATATGGGGCTTACAAATGCGAAGCAATAAATAAAACTAAGTAATCCATAAGAGCGGTCGTAAGTTAAATGAAATGACAAACGTCTTATAGTAGCTTTAGTACAAAATACTGAGGTACAAAAATTACATCTTGATCAAAAGGCTTCACAGCCACCAAATACAAATTTCAATGGAATATCCAAGAAGCATGATCTTCAAGATGCTGCAAAACATGGGTCCAAAAACACATCGGCAAAATGCATAGGCAAAACACGCCGCTAAGCACAACTAGGCGTCACCGCCGACCTGCTCATCACCTACATATATATATAGAGAGGGTGAGCTTGGATACTCAGTGAATGGCATAAATAATAAAGGGTTTTCATGAATGACATCCGAGGTCTTTAACAAAATAATACATGGAACAAATCAAGTTCATCTATCAAATCTTTCAAAGCTTCAAGGGATGTTTACTAACATCAATATAATACAAGAGATGACATCTCGGACAAACAAGCCCACGGTAAAACCGCTGGGCAAGGCAAGACAGGACAAGAGAGACCTCAGAACAATGGTGTCGTTGCATTATAGTCCCCGAACACTAAGGACTTGTGCTACAAATGCTTATAGTCCCCTAGCACGTACGGACTGGTGCCACAAATGCTTAAAGTCCCCTGGCACGTACGGACTGGTGCCACAAATGCTTAAAGTCCCCTGGCACGTACGGACTGGTGCCACAAATGCTTAAAGTCCCCTGGCACGTACGGACTACCCGAGGATGTCATCAAAACAAGATATAATACTTACTGCAAATAGGGATAATCATTCATGTTTACAAATACTTTCCAAACAAGGCAAAACAAGGTTTCATCAAAGCTTTAAAACATATCTTTATTAAAATACCACTCACTTAGTTCTTCGGATGTCGGTGTCAAGGCGAGTCCAAGTCCTACAAACACATGGCAAATCTATTGAATGCACTTCCAAACAAGTTTCTCATGCATACAAATGATCTCGGCATTCTTCTAAACTAAGTCAAATCAAAACAAACATTGTTCCCCACCTCGGAGAAACATGCTGGGCACCAACCAGGTCTTCGGCCGAGGTCCCACACCTTCTCGCCGAGGTGTGGTCCCGAGGGCCACTTGCAAGGATGAATGAGGTCGGGAAAAATCTGGGTTTCCCTCAGCTCAAGAACATAAAGAACATGAACATGGAGATCACGAAGGAGGTGAATGCAAGGATTATAACTTATGATTGTGAGACCAAAGATTTCATGCTATGAGTTTAAAACCATGGACCTGGGTACCCATTCAAGAAGACCATGCAAGAACAAACACAAGAACATGATTTTTGTTGCAAACTTTCGGATCAAACAAGGCTTTTTCTTAAGAACACAAGAATACCAATTTTCTTTTTCTAAAACCAACTTTAAATCAATGCATGACATGCAAGACAGATCCGATCAAGCAATGCAGCTAAGTGATTGATAAGAACAATCAAAGTAGGGCAAGAATCTAACCTTAAAGCTTAAATCCAACGGCTCGATCCTCAAGGGTAAAGCTTGAAACTCCACTTCTCTCACTAGAACTCTTCCTAGAGCTTCTCTCTCTAAAACAAGGCTTTGAGACCAATAATGATTTGGTTCTAAGTCTACCAGCCGTTTTATCCTTCTGCTCGGACACGTGGCGCTACCGGGTTGGTTTAACTCAAAAAGTGACTGATGGATAAGACAAGTCTCTGACAAAGCGTGTTCAACAAGCTATGCGGCAAGGACTCGTGAGTAATGACATCGCTAATAACAAGACTTGACATTGGTCAACAAGGACTTCGGCTAAGGAGGACGGCACTTGACTAAGCTGTGCCACACCTTGGCCTGGGTGTGCCACATCTCGGCCTAGGCCATACCTGTCCAAGGACAAGATCACTCAACACAAAACATCTCGGCCACGGCCCTAAACACTTCGGCTTAAGGGTGACATCTCGGCAAACACGCCGGGTTAAAGGTGGAGGTCGGCTAAAGTTCCAAAACTGTTCCTTATGCAAAGGCTCAAAAGTAACCTATGCTAAACTGACCTCGGCTATACTCTAGGCAAGGTGCGAATTCAAGCAAGCATCAAATAGACAAGGCAAAGCAAAACAAGATAACAGATTACAACCTCGGCAAGGCAAGATTACACCAAAAGAAGAATGCATGGAAGTATGCCAAGAGTAAGGTGAGGGTCACTACATCATAACATACATAAGAACATCTCGTTTTGCTATCAGAAAATGCTCACAATAACAATTCGTAATACAAATCTGAATATTCACATCAAATGATTTGGTAATGTGAATCGTTGCAATGATATAAATATTCATGTTAACTACTTTAATGTTGTCAGTAGTAACAAGAATATGAATATTCACATCAAATAGCATATTGCAGATGATGTGAATATTCACATCATATGTTTTCATGTTGTAAATGGTAACAGACATGTCAATATTCACACCGTGCCCATGCATAATATACACAACAACATCCCATTTTGCTAACAAAAAACACTCACAATGACAATTCATAATACACATCTGAATATTCACATAAATGATTTGGTCATGTGTTGGTAATGTGAATGGTTACAGTGATATAAATATTCATGTTAACTACTTTGATACTGTCAATGGTAACAAGAATGTAAATATTTACATCACACACATGCATGCCTCACAATATACATGACCAGGAAAAACCCATATCCTTATATAACCAACCAAAATTTAATTTAGATAATGATGTTGAAAGTAAGAAACAGATCATACAATCATTCATATACATTCACATTCTTAATGCGATGTGAATATTCACCACATTCAAAAAAACAGAGACATAACTCAACCACATAACTAGCCAAAATCCATAACCCCATACAACAAAAAAAAACGTGCATGTCCATCAATTCTAAAAAATGAAATTGGAAGCAAAAAACAGAGCAAACAACACTTCATATAAATCCAATCACAAATGACATGCATCTATTACATATTAACCTTAAGACAATATAATCAAACAGAGCACAGTATTCGTCTTCTCTAAATTCAAAAATCTCAATCTCTCAAAAAATAAAAAAAAACCATCACACAAATCCCCCTCTGTATCTTCATAATTTTCGTCTCCATCTTCATCATTATCACTATTATTAACACCTCTTACAATTCCACCATTACAGTAATCCAAATCAAACCAAACACTCCTCATCTCTTTATAAAGAAAGCTACATTACTGCATCAGAAACCTCATTCTTCACAATTCTAACACTTATTTCTTAAGCTTCCAAATAATATGAAATGTGAACATTCACATTGATTGACAGAAAAAACCAAAAATAATGACAGCAATAGAACTATAAATTCAAAAAAAAAAAAAAAACTCAATCTCTCTAAAAACAAAAAATTATCACCCACACTTCAGCTTCATCATATCACTATCCGTGTAATTTCACCATTCCACCAATCAAAATCAAATTAAACCCACCTTCGAAGAACAAGTATTCAAAACCATCTCATCTTTTCCTTTGATTCAATCTAGTTGAATGTGGGTTTTAGTCAATCTACTGAACAAGTTTGTAAGCCATTACCCCTGTTTCTTTGATTCAAATCATTTTCTCTTCTTTTGATTTTTGGCTGAAATCATAACTATGGCAAAAAAAAAAAAAAAAAAAAAAAAAAACAGAGCATAAACTCTGAATTGTTATCTTCTCTTCTGCAGGAATGAAACCATATCGCAATGAAACACTATCGCGAACTATGTGCCGTTGTCTTCTCTCTTATAGGAACGAAATCTTACAACAACAAAAACAGAGAAAAACATGTATGTTATTTTGTATATAATATATATCAACAAATAGACATAAGGGTATAATAGTCAAACAAATAATATAAATTAAGAAAAAAGGATCTCATGGAATAAAAGTATAAATACATGGGACTAATTAGGTTATAATTTTCCTTGGTGGACTTATTGGGTTAAAACACCTCTAAATGGGATTTATCAATAAAAAACCCTTAATAGATTAGTGAATTGACAAATTATTATTTAGATAATTTTTAATAAATTGAGGAATTAAAAAATATTCTAATTAATTATCATACATTCGTATCATATATAACATTAATTGGTATAATATATTTTAGATATATAATATAAAATAATTTTACATAATATATTTTATATATATAATCACTAATTTATAATAAATTTCATATCTTTAATTTTTCTCACTTTCATTTTTATATTAATATTTTATTAAAAATTAAAAAATATATATGTAATAATTATAACAAAATAAAATTATTTCGATTCATGAATTATAAATTTTAAAATTTAAACGTAATTAATTATAAGAGCGATACAAATTAATACCAATAAATGTGATTTTAAGCGGTATTATTTTCTAATTCCAACGCCCTCCTTACTCCTCCCGTAAAACCATTTCTCGATTCTCTGCAAATCCGAATGGCTCCAATCAAGCCCCCCTCAAGCTCAGCTGCTCACACCTCTCACGACGCCCACCTCCTCGTCCGCCAAACTCTCCGAATCAGCGCCAACCTCGCCTCCTCCTCCTCCTGCTCCTCATCTCCGCCGGCCAACTTGGGGTTTGTGGAGGAACAATTTGTTGATTCGGCCTTCAGATTGATTTGTTGCGAAGAGATCGATGGTCGCCGCTGGAACTACTTCGCCGACAATGGCCCTCCCAACCAATTCAACATGCCGTCAATCCGTGCCGTCAGTTTGCAAACCCCCCAGGCCCCTGTTCAGGTCTGTTTCTTCTAATTTTTGTTTTTCAATTATTATTATTATTATTGTTTTCTGCAATCTTTTCAATTTTGTGCTTTTATCATTACTACAGTATTTTTAGTCTAATTGATTAATCTCAACTTATTAAAAGCTAAAATGTGATAATAATGAGGTTTTTTTTTCTTCTAAGCTATTATAATAATCACTAATCAAAAACTTTACCAAAGAATCTAGCATAATTCACAGAATATATAATATGTAAAACTGCACCAAAAAATATTAATATATGTTAAAAAAATATCAAACAGCTGTTTGGTTATTTGAGCTGGTTATAAGTTTTTATGTTATGGAGGTCTGTGTGTGTCAGACTGTTTAAGTTGAAAAAAAGTTGATTTATGAAAGCAGGATTTAGGGGCATTTCCCTAAATAAGTCAAAATAATAAAGGAATTTCTAAACTAAGCCTAGTTTTGAAAGAATTCTCAAAATAAGCTAACTCGTGATTCACAATCGCGAGTTCAACACTTTTCCACCCCTCTCGCGTGAAATGTGGTAAATGTTAAACCTGGCGAGTTTGATTAAAACTTGCGAGTTTAATTAGTTTTTTTTTTTTCTTTTGAACTCGCTTTTACAAACTACGATTTCATCAAAAAAAAAAAAATTCTTTTGAACTCGCTGTTACAAACCACGATTTTATCAAAAAAAAAAATTTCTTTTGAATTCGCTGTTATAAATCACGATTTTATCCAAAAACTTTTAATATATATTAAAATCTGATCAACTTAGGACATACGCTGCTGGTAGCTTAAATGGTAGACCAATGTCATGGCTTGGCTGGGGCGTGGGTTCAAAACTCACGCCAGGTTTCCCTTTTTTTTTTTTTTTTTTTTTTTTTCACTCACTCACTCTATACTTTATATATTTATTATGTAATTTTTTTATCAAAAAAAAGTAAAATATTTGTTTGGTTAATTAAATTTTTTTTTTTATAAAACACAATTTTTTTTCAAAATGTCAACATAATTGTTTAAAAAATATTCAGTGTATTTGGTTTCAGTTTGTTGGATTTAGTTGTTTGAAAATTGAGTTTTTTGATTTTCGTATTATTTTGTTTTTAGTGAATATTTTTTAAATTTTAAACATTTTTTTTAAACTTTTTTAGATGCACCTTACTTAGATATATTTAAAAAGTAAAAAAATTGTGAAAAAATATTTTTCAAAATTAATAAATACATAAAAATACAAAAAATATACAAAAAAAAATATTTTTGTATTTTTAGTATTTTTTCAGAAAAATATACTCAAAAAAATATGCACAGTGAAAGCGTACTCAAAAAATGTACTCAAAAAATATTTTTTCAGCAAAATGTACGCTTTTAAAATGTACTAAAATATTTTAAAAGCGTACATTTTTTGAGTACATTTTGCTGAAAAAATTAATATTTTTTTGGAAAAATATTAAAAATACAAAAATATTTTTTCAGTACATTTTTTGTATTTTTATGTATTTATTAATTTTTTAAAATATTTTTTCACAAATTTTTTAATTTTTAGATACAAATAACTAAGGTGCATCTAAAAAAGTAAAAAAAAAAAATGTTCAAATATTTAAAAAATATTTTTCTGAAAAAATACAAAAATATTTTTTTTTGTATATTTTTTGTATTTTTATGTATTTATTAATTTTGAAAAATATTTTTTCACAATTTTTTACTTTTTAGATATATCTAAGTAAGGTGCATCTAAAAAAGTAAAAAAAAATGTTTAAAATTTAAAAAATATTCACTAAAAACAAAATAATACAAAAATCAAAAAACTTAATTTTCAAACAACTAAATCCAACAAACTGAAACCAAATACACTGAATATTTTTTAAACAATTATGTTGACATTTTGAAGAAAAATTGTGTTTTATAAAAAAAAAATTTTAATTAACCAAACAAATATTTTACTGTTTTTTGATAAAAAAATTACATAATAAATATACAAAGTATAGAGTGAGTTAGTGAAAAAAAAAAAAAAAAAACAGGAAACCTCGGGCGTGAGTTTTGAACCCACGCCCAAGCCATGACATTGGTCTACCATTTAAGCTACCAAAGAACAGATGTCCTAAGTTGATCAGATTTTAATATATATTAAAAGTTTTTGGATAAAATCGTGATTTATAACAGCGAATTCAGAAGAAATTTTTTTTTTGTTGATAAAATCGTGGTTTGTAACAGCGAGTTCAAAAGAAAATTTTTTTTTTGGATGAAATCGTGGTTTGTAAAAGCGAGTTCAAAAGAAAAAAAAAAACTAATTAAACTCACGTTTCGTAACCGCGAGTTCTTAATCAAACTCGCCAGAATAAATGAAGTTTAACATTTACCACATTTCACGCGAGAGGGGTGGAGAAGTGTTGAACTCGCGATTGTGAACCGCGAGGTAGCTTATTTTGGGAATGCTTTCGAAACTAGGCTTAGTTTGGGAATTCCTTTATTATTTTGGCTTATTTAGGGAAATGCCCCCAGGATTTAGCTTCTACTTTTGGATTATCAGCACAAATGGCCGTGTTTGGTGTAGCTTTTCTTAAACTAAAAGCTGATAATCGAAAGCGTATTAAAAGCATTCCTTCCTCAGCTTTTAAATAATCAACTTTTTTCAGCTTATTTAATTTTTTTTGGCCTAATAAACTATAAGTATAAGTTATACCAACTAGTCTGACACAGACACAGAATCTGAAATTAAAATAAGCTATAATCACTCTCTAAAAGCTGTATATATACTGATTATGATACTGTCAGCTTCTGATTTAATCCCCGTGTTGTTTGGATTGAATATGTGGTGCAGGAGTTGGTGTCATTCATAAGATCCTATGTTGTGCCAGAAGGTTTCCCTGATAGTGTAACCCCATCATACGTGCCGTACATGACATGGAGGGCTTTGAAGGTATTTCATTGGAACTATTAAAACCAGGCTGTTATTTTCTGGGGCATAAATGGCTACTCACTTGTTAATAATTTTATAGGTTGCATTGGGAGATTGAGGGAAGGGATAGAATCATGCATCCACTAGAGTACTTTGCAATTATGTTATGTTTGGATCTTGGATTTATTAAGGGAGGAATGGAAATTGTCTTTACATATACATTTTTTATTTTAACCCAAAAAATTTGAAAAGTTTTTTTTTTCCTCCTTGACAAATACCTATTATTTAGCGTCTTTTACTTCATTTTCTTTTTCTATCTTTCCCTTTCTTTTTTCATTTCCCTCCACAAATTCAATATTTATTTATTTTTATTGGCACCGGGGTGCTTGGATCAAAGTCTGACTAATCCTCAGGGGTGCACAGGCCCTCAACAAAGAGTTTCCTGCAAGTGCACCACGGTTAATTCTAGGGTTTTTCACAAATTCAATATTTAAACATAGAGTTAGAATCCTTAATGGGGAAGGATTCAAATAACCCTTTTTAGCTTCTTCTTTTTGGGTCATACCATATCCCAGGTTCATGGCTTCCATGTCCATGATATATTGCTTTTGAAATCTATTAGCATAGCTTTTCTGCATATAACTCAAGACAATTAAATGAAATTTTTTGATTTACTATTCCAAATGCAACCTGTGTGTGGTTTAGTATGATAATTTGATTCATATTGATAGTCCTATGTTGTCTTTTATGTTTTTGGTGAGAGCCTTGTGTTGTTTTGATGTTACTAAATGCTGTAATAGTGATTAAAACATTTATTGTAGCACTTCTTTGGTGGAGCCATGGGTGTTTTCACAACACAGACACTTTTGGGTTCAGTTGGAGTCTCCAAACATAGAGCCACTCCTGGTGCTGTAGCTATCAATTGGATTCTCAAGGTATGCTGATGTTTATATAGTTGCCATTTGGATAACTTGTTCATGTTTGAAAACACTTTGTTGCTTGGGATTTGACATCTCTTTTTGGAAAGCACTATTAATAGCATGAGATGGTAACATCTGTTTCTCAAGACTTCTTTACCTTCTATATAATTCTATTTATCAGGTAGACTTATGCTTTTATTATCTTTAACTGAGATCTAATTGCTTGGACTCAATCATGTGGAATTTCAATGCTGTTATCATTGTTTTCTTAAACGTACACTATGCTTTGTAGCTCAGCTTTGGAGATCTTCAGATGGTTAACCCATACAAAGCACTTAATTGTAAATTAGGTCTCATAATCCTTGAGCTCAAGGGTTTTATTTAAGGTTTTGTGTTTTTCCTGTTTGATATTTTGAGAATTCAAAATTTGAGGGAGCTATTGTAGTTTTCTTCCTTTTTCTTTTTCTTTTTCATTTTCATTTTCTTTCTCTTTTTTTTTTTTTTTTTTTTTTTTTTTTTTTTTTTTTGTACAGAGGAAATTAAACAAAAGGCTAGCTAAACAACTACCAACAAAGGTTTTAAACCAGGAGTTATTTTAGGTTGATTATAGATTATTTGCAATTAAAAATGTTCCATATGTGTTTTATTCTCCTATACATAGGCTGGAAATAACTTAAATAGTTAAAATATTGTCCGAGTTGTTATACTGCTCTCCTTGTATAACTCGTATGAAAACAAATGAAGACGAAACCCAACCAAACAATAGGTACTTGGTTTTACCTTCTGCCTAAAAAATATAGGGGAAAATACAAATCAGTTGCACTTTCAAAAATTAATTACTAACACATGAAAAAGTTTGTCCTTAATAATTAAAATCTATAAATTTTATCATTAATTTGATTTTTTTTTTCAAAATACTCACTGATATGTTATTCACCCAAAAATATAAACACACTCCACTTTTTTTTTTCTTCTCATCTTTGAAAATTTTCATCAAAACTTGAGCGCTCTCTCTCTCTCTAATTAATTTTTTTTTTTGTTGGCTTCCAAATCTCTTACAAGATAGTACATGGGAAATATTCCAAACCAACTTTTATTAGGAAAAAATTATGCCTCCTAAGCAGAATAACTACAAACAAAGCAGCGGTTGTGGAAGATTTTAATAGCGATTTGTCTAAATTTGATCTGTAATCTCCATTGGCAAATTAAATTTTAAAAAATATATATTAGGCTCATTTGAGATTAAATTCTTTATGCATGAAAACCCAAAATAAAATTTCAAGTCTATTGTTAATTTGATTAAAAAACTTTACTGCCTCATGAATCATGATACTTTTACTGTATCTAGCATTGTGGCTTTACATGCTTCCTTTGGAGTTTGAAGCTTGCTTATCGGAGGTATTAGATATGATTCTGTTAAATACATCATATGCTTTATTTATAGGACGGTGCGGGTCGGGTTGGAAAAATGCTTTTTTCTCGGCAAGGGACGAAATTTGATTATGATTTGAAACAGGTAAAATTGCTCTCAATCATAGTTATTCTTGTGGTTGATTTTCACAGAACTTAGTTCTGATTTCTAACAAGTAATCTTTGCTGAAAATCATGATTCCCTTCAGCTTCGTTTTGCGGGTGATCTTCTAATGGAGTTGGGTGCTGGGGTAGAGTTGGCAACAGCAGCTGTGCCACACCTTTTTCTGCCTTTAGCTTGTGCTGCCAATGTGGCCAAGGTACAACCCCTCTCTCTATCTCTCATTTTCTTCCATTTTATAAATTCCGTCTGATCTATGTGATGAATTAGCTTTATTGCTTTATTTTCATATTGTTTCACTTGCAGAATGTTGGTGCTGTCACATCAACCTCGACTCGCACTCCAATATACAAAGCTTTTGCCAAAGGAGAAAACATTGGGGATGTTACTGCTAAGGGAGAATGTGTTGGCAATGTTGCCGATTTGGTATGCTTCTCCCAACTTCAATTATGATTTCCAGAAGCTTGTGTTTGCACCGGGCCAATTGAGAACTTATTTTGATGGCTGCTATAGTGATTGTTGACACATAGTTAAATTGATCTGCATTTTTGTACTTCGTTTCTAGTCCTAATAGTATTTGGTGTGTTAAACGGCACCTTATTGTATATGTTACCGCTATTCGATATAAAAATTAAGACCCCCCCCAAAAAAAAAAATTGCGAAATTAACTGGGAGCCTTGTCAGCCCCCAAAATAATAATAATAATAAACAATAATTAGAAACAAAATAAATAATAATAATAAACATACTGAAGCATAATCATGTTATTCCCTTGTTATTTAAGAGAGTATTAATACAGTACTTATGAACAATTGGGGTAGTAAAACTTATAACTGAACCAAACATAATTACATACATCTATTAGCTAAGTTGAGTTTCTATTCTCTTGGGTGTGTTTGTTTGGACGCACTGGATAAGGAGGGATTGTAATTCATCGGACTATTAGTTCTAGGATACATTGTCCTGGGACTATTTGGTTGGACTAAATTTATATCTTATGTTTGTTTAGTCATGGGATTAGATGTTTGGATTGAATTATTTTTAGTTATCCAATGTTTGTTTGGGATATTATGGAGAAGGATAAATGCTCAAATGACTATTTTATCATTTTCAATTATTTAATAAGTAATGGCAATATTAAACATAACTTTAATAATTTAATTATTTTTAGCTAGATTAAATAAAAATTTGTTTTATTTTATTTTTTGCACAATATTTTAATTATTTTAATTTATTATTTTCAATTAAATTAAATTTATAATTTATAATTTATAATTTTTATTTAATATATAATTTTAAATTAATGACAATAAAAAATAATTTTATTTAATATATAAATTAAATTTTCAACAACACTAAAAAAATTTAATTTATAAGGCCATAATTTATAATTTATTATTTTTAAATAAATTTAATTTATAATTTATATTTTTTATTTAATATATAATTTTAAATTAACAACACTAAAAAAATAATTTAATTTAATATGTAAATTTAATTTTTTAACAACACTAAAAAAATTTAATTTATAAGACCATAATTTATAATTAATTATTTTAATTAAATTTAATTTATAATTTATAATTAAAATTTTTTATTTAATATATAATTTTAAATTAACAACACTAAAAAAATAATGTATAAATGTTTAATAGACTATTTTATCATTTTCTAATTATTTGCTAAGTAATAGCATGGAGGGTAAAATGGACATTTCACAAAATAATCCCATGGGATACCAATCCCATGGTTTCTATCCTACCTCCTCCCATGGGATAGGATAGTTCCATATTTGTGGGACTAATAGTCCGGAGCAAAAAAATGAAACAAACAATCCAATCCCACCCCCTAATCCCTCAAAACAAACACACCCACGGTCACTATATTAATGCCTATATCCAAAGTGCTTTTAAGGTCCTCCCTGGTATAGTTTATTGGTTAAATGAATGAAATGATCTCCAAAACTAGCAGAAAGGGCACTAACCACAAAAGTGATTTTTATCATTATGGTAAGTTATTGGCTGAATAAGAAAGAATAATAAGCACTAGGAGAGCAGAAGAAATTGAGGAGGAGATCAACTAATATACAGTCTAGAGAATGGCAAAGGTGAGGCTATATGACCCCTAGAGAAAAATTAAATGGGTGTCTGTGAATAATATGCTGATTTTTCTTGAGAAATAATCGGCAAGGGTGCACTAGTGCCCATGTTCTATCATCTTTCCAAGAAGTAGAACAAGAGCCAAGCCAAACTATTGAATTTCTATTCTACCTTTTGAATTGCTACATAATGCGAGATAAAGGCACATATTGATGCGTTTCACACCCTTTTGTGACGGTATTTTATTTTAAAAATGAAAAAATAAAAATAGAGCAATATGTTATATTGTAACAGTTCGACTTTGACACTGGACCATCATTAGATCAGTGAGCTGAGACTTGTGTATGGATTGATGTAATTTCACTTTCTGTTGATATATTGTTCTATTTTGTACCTACTTACATAGTAATCATCTTTCAGTCAAGCTACTGTTGTTGAACCTTATTTTTGTTTGAAGTTGGGAACCGGATTGAGCATCATGATCTCAAAAAGAAATCCATCTCTAGTTACAACATTTGCCCTCCTTTCTTGCGGATATGTTCTTAGCTCTTACCAAGAGGTTTGACATTGCATATGTAGTTATCATTCTTTTCCTTTATATACTTCAGAATCTGTTCCCTTCTGTTGTGGTAATTGACATTTGCCAAGTTTACCATTTCTTTTTCTGTGTTTTTGTCAGGTAAAATCTGTTGTGTTGCGTACATTGAATAGGGCAAGATTAACCGTGGCTGTAGACTCCTTCCTTAAAACAGGTTAGGACAAGTGCTTCACCCAGCTATGGTTATGGTCATCGTTGATAGTTCTATTATGTGATCATCTTATTTGATTTCCAAGTCCTATTTACTAAGCAAGCAAATGCCTTCCGCTTTAATAACTAGTGGCTTAATTGTGCTATGTATTGTTTTGCAGGAGAGTTCCAACACTACAAGAGGGAAATAGAATGGAAAATATACTTAGTTTTCGATGGTCGAAAGATAGTCCTATTGTTCTTGGTATGCGTCATGTAGATAGCACAACCTACTGTAGCTCTACATTTATAGATCCCTTGATTTTAAACTGAATTTTGTTATGACTATTGAGCAGGACCGAGATTTAAGGATGCATTCCAAGACCCAAATTCATACCTTGCCATAGAGCCCATCTTTGAGGTATTGTGTCCTTTTTAGGGGAGATATCTCACAAGCTGGGAACTCACTCTCTGTTTCTCTCATGTGCGTTCTTTTCAATTACCTTCCCTCTTCTCACACATGATTTCAAGTTCTTCTCTTTATATATATTTCTTTGACTTTTACAGAAAGAGAGGTATATAGTAACATACAACCCTTCAAAGGGAAATATATATGCATTGCTCAAGGATCAAGCAAAATCAGATGACATTTTGAAAGCAGCTTTCCATGTGAGAATGTCAATTCTTTGTGTTATATTGCCAGTAATTTAGTATAGTTGTGTACGATGATTTTACCTTGAATTACAGGCTCATGTGCTTCTGCATATCATTCACTCATCAAATCAGAATCAGCCTCCTTATAGGAAGCATCGAGAAACTGATCATTCAGTGTCTATGCGTTCTATTACCAATCTTCAATCTCAGACATTGAATCTTATAAGATGGTCTCAGCTTTATATGGGCCTTTCAAGAGCAAAGCTACAGAACAGGTAGGATGAATTTTTATAACTTAATTTTTTTTTCATATTTAATCAATATTGACTCTCGTTAGCTAAAATGTGTAAGTTTGCCCTGTAATTTTGCTTAATGAATGAAGATTATTTATGAATTATATAAAAACAAACTGAGATTAGGAAGATAAGATACATAATTGTCCATTCTAAAAGGTTTATCCGTGTTATCATCTGCTAGTAAGCGATTTGTGATCCAGTTTGCATAATCCCAAATATGGGGCCTGCACTCAATTGGTGATGAGAGTTATTGTTTCTTTCACTCTATGTTGCTAATATAAAAAATGACAAACTGAACATTTAGACTTTAAATTTTGGGAAAAATGTTAACCATACATAACTCAAGAAACTCAAGAGAATAGTGCAAACAGGAAGCAAATTGTGTTGTGGCCTTGACATGGTCAACTCATGTTAGGTATTTTCTGCTTGGTACTTTTGAAGGACTTATCCTGCTTTCAGGAGCAAAAAATAAAAGCATGTTTTTCCTAGAAAAGAAAAACTATTTTGAAATGCTACCCAAAAGTGCCTGATGTGCTGCTGCGAGTGAACATAGAAGTTGCTCATTTTAAAGACTAGCATCCATGATGGAATGGAATGATAAGAAAAACATACTTGCATTTGAAAATTCCATCACAGTTTTCTGTTTGTGGAGCTGATACGAGATGCAATAGTAAAAATAGATATGGATTTGTTTGATTTAACTAAGCATTTAGCCCTTGACATAGCAAAATGATGAAAAAGATTTCATGTAGCTGAACTACTTGATTGGGACACAAGGCTTAGTATGGTTTGGGTTATAACTTTCCATGTGTGAATAAATATTGGTACTCATCACTTGATTCATTATGGTGGAAATTTAGAATAACAATATGCATTTTGCAAGATATATGTAAAGATTTTTCTGCTCATAATTTTTAATGTTTGTAGGGTTGGGTGATGTCAGAGTCGCTTCTTAATCCTGGACGAGCTCGGCTATGTGATGCAGTTAATTGAGGCAATAAGGTCATGCTTCCGTTTGTATGGAAAGCTTGTGTTTGGGTGGGCAAGTGCTTGGTTTGCTTCTGATACTTCTGACAGTTCTGTGGACAAAGACCATGAAAAGCATGTATCCAACACCCCGGGGGCTTATAGCACCACTGGTATCATGGGAACTGTGATCGTTAGTAGTTCTCCATGTTGTTCACACAATGCTCTTAGCAATATGCTTCCTATATGATCAATCTGATGTAGCCTGAAGTTACCTTGATATATGTGTGGCATCGGTTTTGTAGGTAAATATGCTGTTACCATTGAGGTGTAGAATGTAATAATACACAAAACAAGGAGTACATTTTTTTTTTCTTCCTTCTGCTCATTGATTTTCATTTTTACTGTCTTTTTTTTTTCCCCTTCCTAGAAATCCTGCCGCGGTTTTTGTATATAATATGATATTTAGGGATATTGAAATCATTTTTGACGGTGATGATTTCTCCATTGACGTTTTGTTTGGTTGATATTTACGTTTGATAATCAGCCATATAGCCTTGATCTCAGATCTTGTAATTTTGGAAATGTGAAGCATATTCTGAGTGTTTACCCTTTTCTTTTTTTTTATTTTGGGTGGGGACTTTAGGTCATGTGTCTTGTATTTCCTTAGACTGGGTAATTTATGGGTCTTGGTCTAGGTTGTTTTGTTCCATTGTGACTTTAGTGTCATGAGTTCGATATATAGAAACTTTTTTTTTGCTGTAGGGGTAAGCATGCATATATTTGATCAGACTGGGATGTAATTGTAGTTTCGGCAAGAGAAAGAAACATTGCCAAAGCATGTTCTTCAGCCTCCCTCATCATTGCTGTTGAAGCCAGTGTTCTGTTCTCATTCCCTTTGCCGTAATAAAATGATTTTTCTTGCAAATGGGTCCAATTTTTGATCTACCAAATGAAATCGATGTTTAGGCTTTTTTGTCAAACTGTTTGGTACAGTTCTCACTTATGACTTATTGGGGGAAAATAATTTGAAAGATAATGATATTTTTAACTTTTACTTTCAAATTATCAATTTTTAACTTACAATAAATTTATTGAACAAGTACGTTCTTTTTTTTTATTTTCATACACAGAGAGAGGAGTCGTCTAATAGAGGCTTTACATGCGTTGTGGTGGGCACCATATGAATTATAATCTTCCCCTCATTCATTGTAACAGCTAAGCTAATGCACCAATTGCATGATATACTCGTGAGATGAGACCCTACCAAGAATACATGCCTACTCACAAACACAAACACAATCGAACCTTTAGCCTTTGTACAATACGACACACAGAGTCACAAACCTAAGCTACTCAACCACTATATAGACAGTACAGAGATTATATATATACAAGCCCAGCTTGTCCCACGTTTGAAATCAAGACTGATACATCCAATCAGGCTCATGGGCCTATTTTTGAGTACCGTTTCAATAATTTGAACTGTTAATGTGTAGAACTCATTGAATACTATATCTCTGCAAAAAATTACGTTGATCGGATATCGATAGTTATTTGATCGGATCAGATTTCTATCAACCGTTTATTTTTTCACCATCGATTTTTTTAATACAAATATGATATGATCAAATAGTTATCGATATCCGATCAACTTGATTTTTTACAAAAATATAGTATTCGACGAGTTCTACATATTGAAAGGTTTAAATTATCAAAACGAGACCCAAAATGGGCCTATAAACCGAACAGGATGGTTCAATCTTAATCTCAAACATGAGACAAGCTGAACCCATATATATATTAGTAGGTGGGCACACTCAAAAATGGAACCATGATTTTATTATCGGAGGGGGTAAAAGAATAATAATTTTTTTCATCATATACACAAATACACATGTATATAGAATATGATGTATAAGTTGTATATATACATAAAAAAAAAATTATATACCATAGAAATAATCTCTAATAGAATGAAGAAGTTTTTTCAATACAAAATAGAAAGAGAATGTAAGATGAGAGAAAAATAAGATATATATATTTTTATACTAAAGAGCCATTTTATATATAAAATGGTATATATTTTTAAAATATTATGATAAACAGTATTTTTTACAAAAATAGAGAGATCCCCTTATAATCTTCTCTTGATTCTGTCCTTGAACGCACCATATCTGTGCGAGTGAAGCAATTAGATTGACAGTTACAAATTGGAATAGTAAAATAGGATTAGATACTGTTTCAAACCATTACAAGTGCTGCTTCAAATAATTTTATTTTATAATTGTGTAGATAAAACAATTTAGACAATAGTAGTTGAGATTCCTATTTTTTAAAAATTCTATAATCACTTTTGAATTTCTACCATTAATGATGTGAATCCGAATATATTAATAGTGAAGACTCAAAGAGAGTTATAAAAATCTTAAAAAAATAAAGTCTCAAGCATTTTTTCAGTTTAGATATTTGTGAACTGATGTATTGGCAGAAATGCACGTGGGCAGATACGTCGTTTCAGCATAGCTTAGCCTTCAGCATAGCATAGAATTGGTATGTGTCCTCCTCGTCCCATTAAATATCTTGGCCCTGAAGATCATGGTTCCTCATTTATTAGTACTTTTGGTTATGGGTAAATTATTAAGTTTGATTAAAATATGAGTTAATTAGTGATAACTCGATACATAAAACAATAGAGTATATATATTTTGTATGATAAATAAATTATTTTAATTTTAAATTATATCTTAATAGTGACAAGTCATGATATTAAGTAATTTGAATAGGTGTTAACAATAATTAACTTACGAAATTTCACAATAAAATTTGATATGCATAAGAAATTATTAATTATAAAAATTATTGAGAATAATAATATCACAATCATTTGATAACATAAATAACTTGTATCAAACTAAACAAAACATTAAAAGAGAGAAATTCTATAAGCTTAGAAAAGTTATCATAAATTTACTTGGACTTTTAAATCAATCGTGTATATTATTATTGTGGGATCAAATTATGAATAAATATCAACTTTTAATTATAATTTATAAGTAGTTTTAAAAAAATTTAATCTAAGTTTATTGCCTTATAAAAAGAATTTCTCAAACAAATCATTAATTGATTATATTAACAACTCTCTATCTTTGATTTCCTCTATCAATGACACACGCATATAATACCAAAATATAAATCTTTCTCTATAGTTTGAATAATACTTGCATAGTTCCTACGTCATTTTAAAAAAATTAATCAAAATAAGAATTTTATAGTATTATAAAAATTATATAAAATAATATTTTTAATCCATTTTATTTATAAAAAAAAAAAGATGAAAAATTATTTGAATTGTACTTCAAGAAATATAACAAATGATAGCTTTAATCATTATATATCAAAATAAAAATTATATCGGTTACTCAACGAAAAAATGGTCGAATACAAATAAAGTCATGGACATTGAATTAAATCATATGAGCTCTAAATTGATAGTATAATCTAGCAAATCAACTAATAATAACACAGATATATTGACAAATATGTAGCACTTCCCTATCATCTTTGTATTATATTCATTAATTTCATATATTATATGAAAGTTTTATTCGTCTCAATCCTTCAATTAAGGATCAAGAAAACAAATTTAATAAGAAATTGATTCTAAACTTAATTATTGAAAAAACAAAAATTTCAAAGAGAGAATTTAGAGATGGGATTGAAGAAATACTATAATGAGTGACAACCTTATAAAAAAATAAAAAAATAAATAAAAATATAACAATGACCTAATGCAAATTATTTTTAATAACTAATAGAAAGAATATCAAATTATTACATTTTATAAATATAGTGAAGTAAATTAATTTTGTGAGATTTTTGTGTTGCTTTCTTCCATGTAACCTTTATTATTTTATTATTAATACTCTTCTCATTCAAAATGAACCAATTTTATTATTAATATTCTTCTCATTCAGAACCAATAATTTTTTTTTTAATCTTTATCACTTGGTAGATAATAACGAATAATAAAAATTATCAGGAGAATGTTAAAAATTTAATAGGCTATAGATAAAAGCATTTCATAAGATAAAAAATTTAAAATAAAAAAAGATAATATGTTATAGGAGAAAAAAATATGAGTAAATCAAAATAAAGATTTAGATATATATGTTTTTGATAGATAAATAGATTAACAAAAGGAGTAAATTATTTATGAATTTTTATATGTTTATCTATAATGAAATTAATTAAAGTACGAAATGAAGGGAAAACAAAAAGGAGTAATTTGGTTTTTTTTTTTATATTTAAAAAATCAATTATTTAATCTTTATTTTTATTTGTAGGCCATGAAATTAATTTTTATAAGTTATTTATAAGCTTTTATTTGTTTATTTATGAGAAGAAATTTTAAATTATTTATAAGTTATGAAATTAATTTTTTTAAATTAATTGTTTAATTTTTATCTTTATTTGTAGACTATAAAATTAATTTTCAGTTTTTATATGTTTATCTATATGGAGGAATTTTGAAATTCAAATCTTTACCCATAAGCAATGAAATTAATTTTAATTTTAATTAATCAAACAAATAAAAAATAAAGAAAAATAAAAAACATGAAAGGCAATCAAAAAAGGTTACCACGTAGGAAAGAGATAATTTTAAAATTATGAGAATTTAGGAATAAATATTTGGAGGCGTTTGACAAAACAACTACATTTGGTTATATATATAATAACTAGCGGTAACCCGTGCGATGCACGGAAAAATAGACTATATACATTTTGTGTGATAAATAAATCATCTTAATCTTGAATTATGTATTAATAGTGGCAAGCCATGATGTTAGGCCATCTGGGTAGACATTGACAATAATTAACCCATAAAATTTCACAATAAAATTTGATATGCATAATAAAAAATTGTTAATTATAAAGATTGTTAGGAATAATAGTATCACAATCACTTGATAATATAAATAACTTATATCAAACTATAGTGTCATGCAGAAAAAAGAAGAAGAAGAAAAGAAAAAAAAAGGGAAATCATTAAAAGAGAGAAATTCTATAAACTCAGAAAAAGTTATTATAAATTTACTTAGACTTTTAAATTAGTGGTGTATATTATTATTGTGGAACCAAATTATGAGTAAATCTCAACTTTTAATTATAATTTATAAGAAAATTTTAAAAAATTTTAATCTAAATTTGTTACCTTGCTTATAAAAAGTACTTCTCAAATAAATCATTAATTAATTCTATTAGCAACTCTCTATCTTTGATCTCCTCTATCAATGATACATGCATATCAAAGTATAAATTCTTCTCCATAATCATTTTCTCGATAGTTTGAATAATACTTGCATAGTTTCTACAGCATTTAAGAAAAATAAAAATAATCAAGATAAGAACTTTGTAGGATTATAAAAATTATATAAAAAAATAGTTTTAATCCATTTTATTTACCAAAAAAAATGATAAAAAATTATTTGAATTGTATTTGAAGAAATATAACAAATGATAGCTTTAATCATTATATACCAACAAAAAAAAAATTAGGATAAATTACACTAACACCCCTTGAGATTTTTGTTTAATATCAATCCCCTTCACATTTGAAAAATCACACTTACCCCCATATCAGATTATAATGACATATTTGCCCATTAGCTTTTATACATATAAAATAATAAAATAATACAGATATTTTGTTCATGTTATTTCAAGGGAAATAACAATCATCTTTTTTGGTTTAACTCACACGAAAAATTGGATTTTTTTTTATTTTTCATGTTTTTTTATTGAATTTTTTAAATATTTAAAGCAATTTTTTTATTATATTTTTTAGACACACCTAATTTAGATATACTTAACAAATATAATATTTTATGATTTTTTTAAAATTGACCAAATATAAAAATACAAAAATTCAATACATAATCTTATTTTGTTGTATTTAATGGATTTTTTTTTAATAATGAAAAGTTGTAGAATGTAATCATGATGATAGGAAGAAGAAATGGTAGGAAAAAGGACATGATGGTCAGTTAGAAAATTTTAGGGCATGACATCAGCAATCCAATGGCGGTTTGTAATGAGATTACAAACCTTAGGGAGAGGAATGTAATTTTTCAAATATAAGGGAGAGATCTGTATTAAACAGAAATCTTAGGGGGTGTTAGTGTAATTTATCCAAAAAATTATATAGGTTACTCAATGAAAAAATGGTCGAATGCAACTAAAGTCATAGACATTGAATTAAATCATATGAGCTCTAAATTAATAATATAATTTAGCAAATCAACTAATAATAACAGAGAGATATCGAAACAAAAAAAAGTATTTTCCTACCATCTTTGTATTATATTCATTAATTTCATATATCATAAGAAAGTTTTGCTCGTATCGATCTTTTAATTAAATATGGACCAAGAAAATAAATTTGATAAGAAATTAGTTCTAAACTTTATTATTGAAAAAACAAAAATTTCAAAGAGAGAATTTAGAGATGGGATTGAAGAAATGTTATAACAAATGACAACCTTATAAAAAAAGAAAAAGAAAAAATACATAGCAATGATCTAATGCAAACTATTTTTAACAAGTAAAAGAAAGAATATTAAATTATTACCTTGGATAAAATAATGACGAAAATTAATTTTGTAAGATTTTTGTGTTGCCTCCTCCCATGCAACCTTCATTATTTAATTATTAATACTCTTCTTATTTAGAGCCAACAAAATTTTATTTATTTATTTATTTATTTTTATCTTTATCACTTAGTAGATAATAACGAATAATAAAAATTATTAAGAGAATGTTAAGAATTTAAGAAAAGATAAGGACATTTCATAAGATAAAAAATTCAAAATAAAAAAGGATAATATGTGATAGATGGAAAAAAAAAATATGAGTAAATCAAAATAAAGATTTAGATATATATGTTTTTGATAGATATATAGATTAACAAATCATATCTTTTTTAAAATTTTATTATTTAAATTTTTTATAAATGAATTATTTAATCTTTATCTTTATCTATAAGTTATGAAATTAACTTTTTAAAATTAATTATTTAATTTTTATCTTTATCTGTAGAATATAAAATTAATTTTGATAAATTATTTATCAATTTTTATATGTTTATCTATATAGATGAATTTTGAAATTCAAATATTTATCCATAAGCAATGAAAATAATTTTCATTTTAATTAATCAAACAAATAGAAAATGGAGGAAAATAGAAAACATGAAAGACAATAAAAGAGGATTGTCATGTAGGAAAGAGAGAGTTTTAAAATTATGAGAATTTAGAAATAAATATTTAGAGACTTTTGACAAAACAACTACATTTGGGAAGTTATAGATAAGGACATTTCATATGATAAAAAATTCAAAATAAAAAAGGCTAATATGTGATAGAAGGAAAAAAAAAAAAGAGTAAATCAAAATAAAAATTTAGATATATATGTTTTTGATAGATATATAGATTAGCAAATCATATCTTTATCTAAATTTTATTATTTTAATTTTTTATTAATCAGTTATTTAATCTTTATCTTTATCTATAAGTTATGAAATTAACTTTTTTAAATTAATTATTTAATTTTTATCTTTATCTATAGAATACAAAATTAATTTTCATAAATTATTTATCAATTTTTATATGTTTATCTATATAGATGAATTTTGAAATTCAAATCTTTATCCATAAGTAATGAAAATAATTTTTATTTTAATTAATCAAACAAATATCATAAATTATTTATCAATTTTTATATGTTTATCTATATAGATGAATTTTGAAATTCAAATCTTTATCCATAAGTAATGAAAATAATTTTCATTTTAATTAATCAAACAAATAGAAAATGGAGGAAAATAAAAAATATGAAAGACAATCAAAGAGGGTTGCCACGTAAGAAAGAGAGAGTTTTAAAATTATGATAATTTAGAAATAAATATTTAGAGACTTTTGATAAAACAACTACATTTGGTTATATAGTATATATATATATATATATATATATAGTATATATAGTATATAGTATATAGTATAGATAGATAGATAGATAGATATAGATATAGATAGATATATATATATATATATATAATATACAAATTATTTTTTTAGATTTTGTTAAATTATATAGATATAGATATAAATATTTATATTTGTTTTAGATTTTTTATAAAAATAATTTAAAATTTTCATTACTAACTATAGTGTATGAGAGAAGTTGAAAAGGGTGTAGTAGTAGGTATGAGAGAAGTCAAAAAGACTTCTGAGTTAGGAGAAGTCAATAAATGCTAAGTTTTTTTTTTTTTTGAATTAAAAACTTAGAAATTAAGATTGGGATATTGGAGCTTCCACAAGACGACTTCTGAGTTAGGAGAAATCAATAAATGCTAAGTTTTTTTTTTAATTAAAAACTTAGAAAATTAAGATTGGAATATTAGAACTCCCACAAGACTTGTGAGTTAGAAATCTCCTTCCTCTTATATAATCTATAGATTTTTAAACATTTGAAGAGGAGGGGGGAGGAATCATGACCTTTGACATTGAATTAAAGTCAATGATTAAAGTTTAGCAAAATAATAATATAATCTATATAATAATGTGGGGGGTTTTGAATTTTTAACATATTTTTATTTTATAAAGATATTTGGATTGTTCAGATTTGTTTAAATTATAAAACAATGACTGATATGTATTTTTCAAAAATTGTCCTATTACTTTCCTACTTCTCTATTACTTTTTATATTTGTTTTAGATTTTTTATAAAAATAATTTAACAATCCCATCACCAACTATAGTGTATGGAAGAAGTTGAAAAGGGTGTAGTAGTAGGTATGTGAGAAGTCAAAAAGACTTGTATGTTAGGAGAAGTCAATAAATGTTGAGGTTTTTTTTTATTTTCAAATCAAAAACTTAGAAAATTAAAATTGAGATATTGAAACTCCCACAAGACTTATGAGTTAGAAATCTCTTTTTCCTTATATAATACTAGCATATCACCCGTGCTATGCACGGAGTGTGTTTACAATTATCTATATATGTGAATTGTGATTTTTAAATGTATTCTTTTTTCCTTTTTTATATTATATTAAAGTTTAATATTTTGATAATAATCATATGTGTTGGACTTTTCAAGAAATTAAATGTCTTTTTTTTATTATTATTTTATTATATTAAAGTTTAATATTTTGATAATAATCATATGTGTTGTACTTTTTAAGAAATTTTTTTAATGCTTGTTCTTAATGCATTAAAGTGTTATTATAAGGGATAATAATCATATGTGTTGGGACTTTTCAAAGAATTTATATGTGTTGGATTTTAAAGAATTTTTTTTATACTTGTTATTAATGCACTAAAGTGTTATTATGATGGTAAGACTTGAGAGTTGGGAGAAGTTAATAAATGCTAAGTTTTTTTTTTTTAAATCAAAAAATCAAGAAATTTAGATTGAGATATTGGAGCTCCCACAATGCTTGGGGTTAAAAACCTTCTTTTGCTTAATATATAGTATGTATAGATACTAGTCTATCACCCATGCTATGCACGAGATAATTATAAATATTTATATTTGTTTTAGATTTTTTTAATATATAAATTATGTTTTTTAAGATTTTTTATAAAAATAATTTAACAATTTTATTACTAACCATAGTATATGGGAGAAGTTGAAAATGATACTACAATAACTATGCAATGGTTGCATCTATAATTACTTGTATAAGGGAATTTTAAATGCTGAGATTTTTTTTTAATAAAAAATTTAAAAAATTCAAATTGAAATATTGGAACTCCCACAAGGATTGGGGGTTAAAAACTCATTTTTCCTCTGTATAGATATATAGATAGATATATAGATAGTGGTAACCCGTGCTATGCACGAAACTTTATAAATTAAAAAAAAATTATTATAATTATTAGATAAGCTTTAAAGATTTTTTTTTAGTTTTTTTTTATTTTTTATTTTTTATGTTATAATATAATATATAAGATATAGATAGATATCTACAACTTTAATAAAAAATATTGTCTGATTTTTTTGGAAAGAGAAAACGAATGAAGTTTTAATTTTTTTTTTTTAAATTGGTGAGAGAGATTAGGAGGGAGAGATTATGAAATATTTTTGTTATTAAATAAATAAATCAGTTAATATTTTTTTAATTTATTTTGTAAATTAAAAAATTAATAATTTTAGAAAATTGATTAATTTGTCCCATAAAGTGATTTAAAATTTTGATAGATATATATAAAAAAATACATAATTATGTTTCTAAATCATAATTCAAATTTAGACGTTATATTTTTTTGAGATCTATAACTAAATTCTTATCTTCTTTATTTTTGTGTGTAACCATAGTGTATGAGAGAAATTGAAACGGGTGCTGCAGTAATTATAAGAGAATTCAAAAGGGATTGTGGGTTGGGAGAAATTAATAAATGTTGAGGTTGGGTTGGGAGAAACAATAAATGCTGAGGTTTTTTTTTTTTTTTTTCCGTTAAATCAAAAAATTAGAAAATTAGGATTAAGATATTAGGATTCTCACAGGGCCTATGAGTTAAAAATTCCTTTTCGCTTAATGTATAACTAGCATATCACCCGTGCTATGCACGGATTGTGTTTACAATTATTTTTATATGTGAATTGGTATTTTTAAATGTCTTTTTTTTTTAAATGTCTTCTTTTTTTCCTTTTTTTATATTATAGTAAAGTTTAACATTTTGATAATAATCATACTACCATATCACCTGTGCTATGCACGGGTTGTGTTTCATCATTTTATCTTTCTTTTTTCTTTTTTTATACTATATAAAAATTTAATATTTTGATACTAATCATATGTGTTGGACTTTTTAAGGAATTTATATGTGATGGATTTTTCAAGGAATTTTTTTCATGCTTGTTCTTAATACATTAAAATGTTATTATGAGGGATAATAATCATGTGTTGGATTTTTCAAGGAATTCATATGTACTTCACAATTATTTATATATATGTGAATTGTGATTTTTAAATGTCTTTTTTTTTTTTTAAATATCTTCTTTTTTTTATATTATATTGAAGCGTAATATTTTGATGATAATCATATATGTGGGACTTTCAAGAAATTCATATGTGTTGGACTTTTCAAGGATTTTTTTTTTTTATGATTGTTCTTAATGCATTAAAGTATTATTATGAGGGATAATAATCGTATGTGTTGGGACTTTTCATGGAATTCATATGTGTTGGACTTTTCAAATTTTTTTTTTTTATACTTGGGGGTTGGAAGAAGTTAATAAATGCTAATCAGGAAATTTAGATTGGGATATTGAAACTCCCACATGACTTGGGGGGTTAGAAACCCTATTTTTCTTAATATATAGATAGATAGATAGATAGATATATCTTTTTATTTTTATTTTTATTTTTGTGTGGTTTCTAGTCGGGTATTTTTTTTTCAATTTATTTAAGATGGAGTTGTGGGTATCCTTTTTTTTTTAATTTAATTTATCTGTGGTGTCCATTTGTTTTTAATTATTATTATTTAGGTAAATTATGATGTGAGTTAGATATGTGATAGACATGTGAGTTTTATTTATTTAAAATTTATTTAGATAAACTTTAAAGATTTTTTTTTTAGTTTTTTTTGTTATGTTATAATATAATATATAAAATATAGGTAGATATCTACAACTTTAATAAAAAATATTATCTGATTTTTTAGAGAAGAGAAAAGGCATGCAAGTTTTAATATTTTTTTTTTTGAAAATTTGTGAGAGAGATTAGGAGGGAGAGATTATGAAATATTTTTGTGATTAAATAAATAAATCAGTCAATAGTTTTTTTAATTTATTTTGTAAATTAAAAATCAATAATTTTGGAAAATTGTATTTTTTTTTTCAATTTATTTAAGATGGAGTTGTAGGTATCTTTTTTTTTTTTAATTTAATTTATCTGTGGTTTTCATTTGTTTTTAATTATTATTATTTAGGTAAATTATGATGTGAGTTAGATATGTAATAGACGTGTGAGTTTTATTTATTTAAAGTTTATTTAGATAAACTTTAAAGATTTTTTTTTTTTAATTTTTTAGTTTTTTTTTATGTTATGTTGTAATATAATATATAAAGTATAGGTAGATATTTACAACTTTAATAAAAAATATTATCTGATTTTTTGGAAGAGAGAAAATGAATGCAAGTTTTAATATTTTTTTTGAAAATTTGTGAGAGAGATTAGGAGGAGAGATTATGAAATATTTTTGTGATTAAATAAATAAATCAGTCAATAATTTTTTAATCTATTTTGTAAATTAAAATCAATAATTTTAGAAAATTGATTAATTTGTCCCATTAAGTGATTTTAAAGTTTGATAGATATACATAATAAAAAATACATAATTATATTATTAACTCATAATTCAAATTTAGATGTTATATCTTTTTGAGATCTATAACTAAATTCTTATCTTTTTTTAATTTTTGTGTGTAACCATAGTGTATGGGAAAAATTGAAAAGGGTGTTGCAATAATTATGAAAGAAGTCAAAAGGGATTGTGAGTTGGGAGAAGTCAATAAATGCTAAGGTTGGGTTGGGAGAAGTCATTAAATGCTGAGGTTTTTTTTTTTTTTTAAATCAAAAATTTAGAAAATTAGGATTAGGAGATTGGAGCTCCCACAAGCCTTGGGGTTAAAAACCCCCTTTTGCTTAATATATAGTAAGTATAAGTATAAGTATAGATAGATAGATTATTGGAGAAGTCAAAAAGACTTGGGAGAATTCATTAAGTGTTGGGGTTTTGTTTTTAAAAAAAAATCAATGCTCAAGCTTGAAGAATTCAATTATTATTGGAATTATTAGAGAAGTCAAAAAGATTTAGGAGAATTCATTAAATGTTGGGGTTTTGTTTTTTAAAAAAAATCAATTATTGGAGAAGTACTTGGGAGAATTCATTAAGTGTTGGGGTTTTGTTTTTTTTAAAAAATCAAAAAATTAAGAAATTAGGATTGGGGTATTGAAGCTCTCACATGGTTTGTGGGTTTAAAAGTGGGTGTTGCAATAATTATGAAAGAAGTCAAAAGGGATTGTGAGTTGGGAGAAGTCAATAAATGCTAAGGTTGGGTTGGGAGAAGTCATTAAATGCTGAGGTTTTTTTTTTTTTTTAAATCAAAAATTTAGAAAATTAGGATTAGGAGATTGGAGCTCCCACAAGCCTTGGGGTTAAAAACCCCCTTTTGCTTAATATATAGTACTAGCATATCACCCGTGCTATGCACGAGATTAAATTTAAAAAAAAAAAAAAACTATTTATATTATGTCAAACATATTTATAAATTGTTAGCATAAAATACATGTAATTTTAAAAGAAAATGTTGACATTGCATAATTAAAGTAATAAAAATAAGAATTTATTACATTTGTTAAAATTCCTTGAATAAGTAAAACAAAAATAACTAAAATCTAAATTGTTGTGGGCCTTCCATCAGATTCTGCATTGTCAACATGATAGTTAGTATCATAATTAATGAACAATACATATACTATGTATTTATAAGAATATTGTAAAATCATTACTTTTTTGAAGTTATAAGAATATTGTAAAATAAATCATAATTGAAATATAAATAATATTTCATACCTTCTTCCTCAGATATGGGAGGCATGACTATTGCATCATATAATTTTCATGAAAAATATAAACAATATAACTATTAGCATTCATTATGAAAATAGCAAATATTAGTATTTGCAAGTTATAATATAAACGAATCATAATTAGAAAATATTATTACTCGAGGTTCTTACCATTTAGAACATTAGTATTGTTTGTCAATGTGGTGACTCTTGAAACATTTTGGTGGAAGTGAACACCCTCTGATGTGGAAGGCATAAGAACTCCTGTATTTTAAATTGCAGCAAAATATATATATATATATATGTATTGAGTATAAAAACTAATGTTTCAATTAATATATATGAAAATGATAATACTTAAGAGCTTACTTGTGGCATTTCGACCATTCGTTCTATAATGCAATTGTTTGTCACGTAGAACACATACTCTTAATTGACGTGCTTCTTTTTGAAGTTGTTTCAATTTATCCTTGAATATGGGATCATCATGATCAGTCTGGCGTGAAATGAGTAATTTTCTTTTTCGACATAGTCGATTGATTTTAGCAGTAACTGAATGACGTTCCATCCTGGAAAAACACAGAGATTGTCACAACGCAAACAAATTTATTTCCTCATCATGTGATCGAAATATAGTGTAAAAACACAATCGTTAAAATAAATTCACCGTGTGATCAAAAGCGGAATGTAAAAAGTACAATCACATCACATTTTTCTCATAATAAAAAATAAATGAAAAAAAAAAGAACCATTAATTTAACTACAATACAATCACATTAAAAAAAGAACCATTGAACTAATTACAATCACATTTTTCTTTTGTGAGAGTTTATATTTATCTAACTTTAATCATATTAAAAATTAAAAATTAAAAATAAAATTATAATAGTAAATAAAAAGATTAAATAACATTAAAAATTAGTTAATCACATTTTTTAACTATTAAACTAACTACAATCACATTAAAAAAGAATCATTCAACTAATTACGATCACATTTTTCTTTTTGTGAGAGTTTATATTTATCTAACTTTAATCATTAAAAAATTAAATAACATTAAAAATTAGTTAATCACATTTTTTAACTATTAAACTAACTACAATCACATTAAAAAAGAATCATTCAACTAATTACAATCACATTTTTTTTGTGAGAGTTTATATTTATCTAACTTTAATCATATTAAAAAAGTAAAAATAAAATTAAAATAGTAAATAAAAAGATTAAATAACATTTAAAATTAGTTAATCACATCTTTTTTATCTATTAAACTAACTACAATCACATTAAAAAAAGAATCAGTCAACTAATTATAACTAACTACAATCATATTAAAAATTAAAAATTAAATTAAAATAGTAAATAAAAAGATTAAATAACATTAAAAAAAACAAACATTGATGTAACATTGTTAAAACATTCTAACAATCATATTAAAAAATCAAAAATAAAATCAAGAAAACCATTGAACTAACTTTAATCATATTAAAAAATTAAAATAGTAAATAAAAAGATTAAATAACATTAATACAATCACATTAAAAAAAAAGAATCATTCAACTAATTATAATCACATTAAAAAATCAAGAAAACCAAAAATAAAATCAAGAAAACCATTGAACTAATTTTTGATTAACTACAATATTTTTATCTAACTTTAATCATATTAAAAAATCAAATATAAAATCAAGAAAACCATTGATTTTTTCTTTTTATCTAACTTTAATCATATTAAAAAATCAAAAACTAATTATAATCACATTTTTTCTTTTTATCTAACTTTAATCATATTAAAAATTCAAAAATAAGAAATAAAATCAAGAAAACCATTGAACTAATTTTTGATTAACTACAATATTTTTTTATCTAACTTTAATCATATTAAAAAATAAAAAATAAAATCAAGAAAACCATTGAACTAATTTTTGATTAACTACAATATTAAAACAGTAAATAAAATCAAAAAAACCATTGTACTAACTACAATATTAAAACAAGAAACAAAAGAAAAAAGTTAAGAAGGGAAAAAAATGTCTTGGGAAGGATAAAATTAAGAGGGAAAAAATTAAGAGGGAAAAATAAATAAACACTTATTAAATAAGACTTGATTACAATTGTCTCTTGGGATGCAAATTACATGTATAAGATGCAAAAAGTAATGGCCTACGAAGAAGAAAACCGAGAAAAAATGTCGTGGGAAGGATAAAATTAAGAGAGAAAAAATTAAGAGGGAAAAATAAATAAACCCTTATTAAATAAGACTTGATTACAATTGTCTCTTGGGATGAAAATTACATGTATAGGATTTTCTTTTTAATCATATTAAAAAATCAAAAACTAATTATAATCTTTTTATCTAACTTTAATCATATTAAAAATTCAAAAATAAGAAATAAAATCAAGAAAACCATTGAACTAATTTTTGATTAACTACAATATTTTTTATCTAACTTTAATCATATTAAAAATAAAAATAAAATCAAGAAAACCATTGAACTAATTTTTGATTAACTACAATATTAAAACAAGAAATAAAATCAAAAAAACCATTGTACTAACTACAATCTTAAAACAGTAAACAAAAGAAAAAGTTAAGAAGGAGAAATAAGGATAAAATTAAGAGAGAAAAAATTAAGAGGGAAAAATAAATAAACCCTTATTAAATAAGACTTGATTACAATTGTCTCTTGGGATGAAAATTACATGTATAGGATTTTCTTTTTAATCATATTAAAAAATCAAAAACTAATTATAATCTTTTTATCTAACTTTAATCATATTAAAAATTCAAAAATAAGAAATAAAATCAAGAAAACCATTGAACTAATTTTTGATTAACTACAATATTTTTTTATCTAACTTTAATCATATTAAAAAATAAAAAATAAAATCAAGAAAACCATTGAACTAATTTTTGATTAACTACAATATTAAAACAGTAAATAAAATCAAAAAAACCATTGTACTAACTACAATATTAAAACAGTAAACAAAAGAAAAAGTTAAGAAGGAGAAATTAAACAAAAATAACACTTACTGTTTGCATATGTAGTCACTGAAGCTGAAAGTATGGAAATGAGAACTGAAGAAGGAGAAAGCAAAAAAAGTTAAGAAAAATATGTGTATTGGAGGAGTTATAAAGAAAAAATTAAGAGGGAAAAAAATGTCTTGGGAAGGATAAAATTAAGAGGGAAAAAATTAAGAGAGAAAAATAAATAAACACTTATTAAATAAGACTAAATAAGACTTGATTACAATTGTCTCTTGGGATGCAAATTACATGTATAAGATGCAAAAAGTAATCGGGCTGAAGAACAAAACCGAAAAAAATGTCTTGGGAAGGATAAAATTAAGAGAGAAAAAAAGAAGTAAAAGAAATAAATAAACCAGTATTAAATAAGGCTTGCTTACAATTGTCTCCTGGGATGAAAATTACATGTATAGGATGCGGAAGTAATACTGGGTTTGACCGAGGCTTTAAAAAATTAAAAGTCATTTATACCGAGGCTTTAAAAAATTAAAAGTCATGTACACAATAATTACATGTATAGATGGGTCTCTTGGAAATGTAAAAAGTAATTTTTTTTAAAAAAAAAAAATAAAAAATCAGAAAATTAGGATTGGCATATTGGAGCTTCCACAGGCCTTGGGGGTTAAAACCCCCTTTTGCTTAATATATAGTATAGACTAGCCTATCACTCGTGCTATGCACGGAATAATTATAAATATTTATATTTGTTTTCATTTTTTTAATATATAAATTAAATACATGGGGTTTGACCGAGGAGTTTGAAAGAATTTAATAAGTGTTTATTTATTTATTTAAGAGGTATTTACACAATAATTACATGGGTTTTTTGGGGATGTAAAAAGTAAGGAAATTAGGATTTCATTTATTGCGTTATTCATTTAATAAGTGTAATTATTATAAATTAAGTGTTTATTGTAATCAATAGTGTAATTATTACAATCTTTGAACCAATTAGGATTTTTTAATATATAAATTAAATACATGGGGTTTGACTGAGGAGTGTGAAAGAATTTAATAAGTGTTTATTTATTTATTTAAGAGGCATTTACACAATAATTACATAATATATAAATTAAATACATGGGGTTTGACCGAGGAGTTTGAAAGAATTTAATAAGTGTTTATTTATTTATTTAAAAGGCATTTACACAATAATTACATGGGTCTCTTAGGGATGTAAAAAGTAAGAAAATTAGGATTTCATTTATTGCGTTATTCATTTAATAAGTGTAATTATTATAAATTAAGTGTTTATTGTAATCAATAGTGTAATTATTACAATCTTTGAACCAATCACCAGTCACCAAGTCAATTTTTTTTAAAAAAAATATTAAAAAATCAGGAAATTAGGATGGGCATGTTGGAGCTTCCACAAGCCTTGGGTTTTAAAAGACTCTTTTGCTTAATATATAGACTAGCCCATCACCCGTGCTATGCACGAGATAATTATAGATATTTATATTTGTTTTAGATTTTTTTTAATATATAAATTATGTTTTTTAATATTTTTTATAAAAATAATTTAACAATTTGATCACTAACCATAATATACATGAGAAGTTGAAAAGGGTACTGCAGTAACTATACACGAATTGTATCTATAATTATTTGTATGAGGGGATTTTAAATGCTGATCAGGAACTTTAATAAAAAATATTATCTGATTTTTTGGAGAAGAGAAAAGGAATGCAAGTTTTAATATTTTTTTTTGAAAATTTGGGAGAGAGATTAGGAGGGAGAGATTATGAAATATTTTGGTTATTAAATAAATAAATTAGTCAATAGTTTTTTTAATTTATTTTGTAAATTAAAAATAAATAAATCAGTCAATAGTTTTTTTTAATCTATTTTGTAAATTAAAAATCAATAATTTTGGAAAATTGATTAATTTGTCCCATTAAGTGATTTAAAATTTTGATAGATATACATAAAAAAAAATACTTATTCTTAATGCATTAAAGTGTTATTATAAGGGTAAGGCTTGAGAGTTGTGAGAAATTAATAGATGCTAAGGTTTATTTTTTAAAATCAAAAAATCAAGAAATTTAGATTGGGATATTGGAACTCCCACAAAACTTGTGGGTTCTGAGATAGATATAAATAAAAGATAGATATAGATATAGCTATAGATATAGATATTTATATTTGTGTTAAATTTTTTTTAAAATACATATTATTTGTTCTGGAAAAAGTCGCAATGAGAATTATGAGAGAAGTTAAAAAGTCTTATGGGTTGAGAAAAGTTAATAAATGCTGAGGTTAATTTTTTTTTTCAAAAAACAAAAAATTAGAAAATTAGGATTGGCATATTGGAGCTTCCACAAGCCTTGGGCCTTGGGGGTTAAAAACCCCTTTTTGCTTAATATATAGTATAGATATAGATAGATATATAGATATAGATATAGATATAGATAATATAATATAGATAGATAGATAGATGTGTTGAAATTTTCAAAGAATTTTGTTTATGCTAGTTTTTAATGCATTAAAGTTTAATTATGAGGGGGTTTTGACCAAATCTCCCAAAAGGCATGGGAATTGAGATAAATTAATAAATGTTGAGGTTTTTTTTTTTTAAATCAAAAAATTAGAAAATTAGGATTGGGATATTGGAGCTCTCACAAGCCTTGGGGGTTAAAACTCCCTTTTGCTTAATATATAGTATAGATATAGGTATAGATTGCGATTTTTAAATTTTTTTTTAAATGCCTTCTTTTTCTTTTTTTATATTATATTAAAGTTTAATATTTTGATAATAATCATATGTGTTGGACTTTTCAAGGAATTAAATGTCTTTTTTATTTTATTTTATTTTATATATTATATTAAAGTTCAATATTTTGACTATATATGTGAATTGCGATTTTAAAATTTTTTTTTAAATGTCTTCTTTTTTTATATTATATTAAAGTTTAATATTTTGATAATAACCATATATGTTGGACTTTTGAAGGAGTTAAATGTCTTTATATATATATATAATATTAATGTTTAATATTTTAATAATAATTATACGTGTTGAACTTTTCAAGAATTTTTTTTTATACTTGTTCTTAATGCATTAAAGTGTTATTATGAGGGTAAGGATAATATTTTGATAATAATCATATGTGTTGGACTTTTCAAGGAATTAAATTTTTATTTTATTTTATTTTATATATTATATTAAAGTTTAATATTTTGACTACATATGTGAATTGCAATTTTTAAATGCTTTTTTTTTTTTTAAATGTCTTCTTTTTTTTTTCTTCTTTTTTATATTATATTAAAGTTTAATATTTTGATAATAATTATATATGTTGGACTTTTGAAGGAGTTAAATGTCTTTATATATATATATATATTATATTAAATTTTAATATTTTAATAATAATTATATGTGTTAAACTTTTCAAGGAATTTTTTTTTATACTTGTTCTTAATGCATTAAAGTGTTATTATGAGGGATAATAATCATATGTGTTGGGACTTTTCAAGGAATTCATATATGTTGGACTTTTTATTTTATTTATTTATTTTATTTATTTTTTTATTTTATGCTTGTTCTTAATGTATTAAAGTGTTATTGTGAGGGTAAGGCTTAGGAGTTAGGAAAAATTAATAAATGCTAAGTTTTTTTTTTTAATAAATCAAAAAATTAAGAAATTTAGATTGGGATATTGGAAGTCTCACAAGACTTGGGGGTTAGAAACCCCTTTCTCCTTGATATATATACTAGCCTATCACCCATGCTATACACGAGATAATTATAGATATTTATATTTGTTGTAGATTTTTTTAATATATAAATTATGTTTTTTAAGATTTTTTACAAAAATAATTTAATAATCTTATCACTAATCATAGTATATGAGAGAAGTTGAAAAGTGTACTACAGTAACTATGCAAGGGTTGTATCTATAATCTATCTATATATTAAGCAAAAGGGTCTTTTAAAACCCAAGGCTTGTGGAAGCTCCAACATGTCAATCCTAATTTCCTGATTTTTTAATATTTTTTTTAAAAAAAATTGACTTGGTGATTGGTGATTGGTTCAAAGATTGTAATAATTACACTATTGATTACAATAAACACTTAATTTATAATAATTACACTTATTAAATGAATAACGTAATAAATGAAATCCTAATTTCCTTACTTTTTGCATCCCCAAGAGACCCATGTAATTATTGTGTAAATGCCTCTTAAATAAATAAATAAACGCTTATTAAATTATTTCAAACTCCTCGGTCAAACCCCATGTATTTAATTTATATATTAAAAAAAATGAAAACAAATATAAATATCTATAATTATCCCGTGCATAGCACGGGTGATAGGCTAGTACTATATATTAAGCAAAAGGGGGTTTTAACCCCCAAGGCCTGTGGGAGCTCCAATCTGTCAATCTTAATTTCTAAATTTTTTGATTTTTTAAAAAAAAAAAACTCAACATTTATTGACCTCTCCCAACCCAATCTTAGCATTTATTGACTTCTCTAAACCTACAAACCCTTTTGACTTCTTTCATAATTACTACAGCACATTTTTCAATTTATTTCATACACTATGGATACACAAAAAAATAAAAAAGATAAGAGTTTAATTATGGATCTCAAAAAGATGTAACAACATCTAAATTTAGTAATATCTTTATGTATACTTAATGGGACAAATTAATAAAATTTCTAAAATTATTGGTTTTTTAATTGACAAAATAAATTAAAAAAAAATATTGATTGATTTATTTATTTAATAAGGAAAAAATTTAATAATCTCTTTCTCTAAAAAAAAATCTTTAGAGTTTACCTCAATAAACTTTATATCAATAAAACTCACATGTCTATCACATATCTAACTCACATCATAACTTACCTAAATAATAATAATTAAAAACAAATATTAAAAAAATATATAGATACCTACAACTCCATCTTAAATAAGTTGAAAAAAAAAAATACCCGAATAGAAATATAATTTGTTAAATTATAAAATAAAATTTCAAATATAAATTCTTCTTCAAATTATATTACTACAATTAGAATGAGATCAATATTCCGATGTGTCATAATATTATTAGTCAAAATATAATTTGTTTTAAATATATGTGTTCAAATTATATCCTTCTAAACTATAAAGACTTGAACAATAATATTTTTAATATAATTTTTTTTTAACAAAAGAACAAAACAAAACTTTTTTAGTACTTACCAAACATGGTGGATTTTGTTTTGTTTTTGTTTTTTTGTTTTTTTAATTTCAATTGTCAACTAAAGAAATTAAAATAAAGAATAAAGATATTTTTTTGTTCAAATTGATAAAAAGTTAGTTTTGCTAAAATAAATTAGAAAGAAATGATAATTTTTTTTTATTTATTAAAAGTGATAGTTCGTTAAACTGTTTTATTTATTAAAAAAAAATAAAAAGTAAGAGGATTATAGGTGATAATTTATTATTCATCTAGAATTATTTTCAGATTAAATGAAAATACCATATTAAATGTTCTTCTTACCTTTTTTTTATTCAAATACTTTTATTTTGTGAGAATTTTTTTTATTATATTTAATATTTTATTGTAATTTTTAAATTAAAAATAATTTCAAAAAAAATATTTAAATTATTTATGCCATTATAAAAAGTTAATTTTTTCATATCAACTTAGTGGTAGTTTGGGAATCTATACCCACAGCTCCATCTTAAATAAGTTGAAAAAAAAAATACCCGAATAGAAATATAATTTGTTAAATTAGAAAATAAAATTTCAAATATAAATTCTTCTTTAAACTATATTATTACAATTAGAATGAGATCAATATTCAGATGTGTCATAATATTATTAGTCAAAATATAATTTGTTTTAAATATGTATGTTCAAATTATATCCTTCTAAACTATAAAGACTTGAACAATAATATTTTTAATATAATTTTTTTTAACAAAAGAACAAAACATAACTTTTTTAGTACTTACCAAACATGGTGGATTTTGTTTTGTTTTTGTTTTTGTTTTTTTTTAATTTCAATTGTCAACTAAAGAAATTAAAATAAAGAACAAAGATATTTTTTGTTCAAATTGATAAAAAGTTAGTTTTGCTAAAATAAATTAGAAAGAAATAATAATTTTTTTTTGGTTAAAACTGATAGTTCGTTAAACTGTTTTATTTATTAAAAAAAATAAAAAGTAAAAGGATTATAGGTGATAATTTATTATTCATCTAGAATTATTTTCAGATTAAATGAAAATACCATATTAAATGTTCTTCTTACCTTTTTTTTATTCAAATACTTTTATTTTGTAAGAATTCTTTTTTATTATATTTAATATTTTATTATAATTTTTAAATTAAAAATAATTTCAAAAAAAATATTTATTATAAAAAGTTAATTTTTTTAATATCAACTTAGTGGTAATTTGGGAAGTGCTAAATAAGTATACTTTTTTACTTTTTACGAAAATATGTACAAATAAATAGAGATGTGATGTGACTCAAAAAACATAATTATTATATTTTTTTACTTTTTATGAAAAAATGTATAAAAAAGTAAAGATATGATGCGATTCAAAAAAGATAAAAAAATAAAATAAAAATAAATAAAAAGTGAGCTAACATGTCACTTCCCAAACAACCCTTTATTTGATGATCCCTTTCTAAAATGTGTATTTTTAAAAATATTTGCAAGAAAAATTTTATTGGAAATCTATTGCTTTTTCTTTTATTTATTAATATTAAATTTTTAATTAATTTTATTTATCATTTTAAAAAATAAATTAGCAAATAATTTATATATTTATATATATAATTTTGTTTTGGTTGCTCAAGTTATTTTGTATTTCTGCCCAAGTCTATTCAAATTTAATTTGAATTTTTAAATTTCTGCATAGGTCCTCACTTAATTAAAAATTATATAGTTCAATCTTTAAAAAATTTTAAGCTCAACTCAAGTTATTTGGGTTGAACTCACCTAAGTTTGTAATTCTAGATAAGAAATTTAAAAGTTACATGATTAAATTTGTGACAAATTAAAAAATAATAAATAAATTGTGATAAAATTATGAGATTTAAATTGTAAATTTCAAATTTTTTTTTATTTTCATAATTTGCATACAAACTATTTATATTATTTTATATAAAAATATATTATTAATTTTTTTACATACCGTGCGTAGCACGGGTTATCACTAGTCTATATATTAAGGAAAAGGGTCTTTTAAAACCCAAGGCTTGTGGAACCTCCAACATGCCAATCCTAATTTCTTGATTTTTTAATATTTTTTTAAAAAAAAATTGACTTAGTGATTGGTGATTGGTTCAAAGATTGTAATAATTACACTATTGATTACAATAAATTCAAAGATTGTAATAATTATACTATTGATTACAATCATGTATTTAATTTATATATTATGTAATTATTGTGTAAATGCCTCTTAAATAAATAAATAAACACTTATTAAATTCTTTCAAACTCTTCGGTCAAACCCCATGTATTTAATTTATATATTAAAAAAAATAAAAATAAATATAAATATCTATAATTATTCCGTGCATAGCACGGGTGATAGGCTAGTTATTTGTATAAGGGAATTTTAAATGCTGAGATTTTTTTTTTTAATAAAAAATTTAGAAAATTCAAATTGAGATATTGGAGCTCTAACAAGACTTGGGGGTTAGAAACCCATTTTTCCTTTATATAGATATATAGATAGATATATAGATAGTGGTAACCCGTGCTATGCACGGAATTTTATAAATTAAAAAAAATATTATTATAATTATTAGATAAGCTTTAAAGATTTTTTTTTAGTTTTTTTTTATTTTTTATTTATGTTATAATATAATATATAAGATATAGATAGATATCTACAACTTTAATAAAAAATATTATCTGATTTTTTTGGGAAGAGAAAACGAATGTGAGTTTTAATTTTTTTTTTTGAAATTGGTGAGAGAGATTAGGAGGGAGACATTATGAAATATTTTTGTTATTAAATAAATAAATCAATTAATATTTTTTTAAATTTATTTTGTAAATTAAAAAATTAATAATTTTAAAGAATTGATTAATTTATCCCACTAAGTGATTTAAAATTTTGATATATATATATATATAAAATACATAATTATGTTACTAAATCATAATTCAAATTTAGATGTTATATTTTTTTGAGATCTATAGCTAAATTCTTATCTTCTTTATTTTTGTGTGTAACCATAGTGTATGAGGGAAATTGAAACGGGTGCTGCAGTAATTATGAGAGCAGTCAAAAGGGATTGTGGGTTGGGAGAAGTTAATAAATGTTGAGGTTGGGTTGGGAGAAACAATAAATGCTGAGGTTTTTTTTTTTTTTTTGTTAAATCAAAAAATTAGAAAATTAGGATTAGGATATTGGAGCTCTCACAATGCCTATGAGTTAAAAACCTCATTTTGCTTAATATATAGTATAGATAGATTTTTATAATTTAAAAAATTACGTTTTATTTTTCAAAAATTTTAATTTCATAATTAATGATTCCTTTTATTAATAAATCATCAAGTCTATTAATAATTTTTAATAATGTTAGAAATTTATTTTAATTAATAATTCAGCTAATTTATTATTGTATAGGAGATCAATTAAATTTTTTATTTTTTTAGTTAATTGTATTAAATAAAAAATTCTAATAATGAGATATTTGTAATTTTTTAAATTACATAGGGCAATACATGTTTTAGATAAATCTCAGAGAGTATATTTGTAATTTATCATTCAATTATATATATATATATAGAGAGATATATAAAGAGAGAGAGAGATGAGTAATGTTAGAATACACACTTCTTTAAAAGATGTGTTATATATAAATTATGACATTTTGTTGTGTTTTGTGGTTTGATGAAATGTTATAGATTCAAATTCTATGATATTGCCTCCATCCCCCACTAATACTAACAACCAATGTGGTTAAAAAAAAAAATGAAAAAAATGTAAAAATAGTTGTAACAAAACATTCAAATATATATACTAGCCTATCACCCGTGCTATGTACGGGATAATTATAGATATTTATATTTGTTTTAAATTTTTTTTAATATATAAATTATGTTTTTTAAAATTTTTTATAAAAATAATTTAACAATCTTATCACTAACCATAATGTATGAGAGAAATTGAAAAGGGTACTGCAGTAACTATACACATATTGTATTTATAATTATTTGTATGAGGGGATTTTAAATGCTGATTATGAGATTTTAACAAAATTAATAAATGTAGGCATGTGGAAAGACATGTGGATTGAAAAAAGTTAATAAATGCTGATCAGAAGATTTTGACCAAATTAATACATGCTGAGTTTTTTTTTTTTAATAAAAAATTTTAAAAAATTAGATTGAGATATTGAAACTCCAACAGGTCTTGAAATTAAAAATTCCATTTTACTTAATATATAGTATAGATATATAATTAAAAATGTATTTGTCAAATAGGCAGCAGTGGACAGACGAGAAAGAAACCGGGAAATTTCTTTTTTTGATTCCTTTATGTCATGCTTAGCTCAAAAAGTTAAATAAATAAATATATAAAAAAAAAAAAAACAAATGACAAAAGGAAGAATGATTCCCTAAATGAATTTCGCCTATAGCTAGTTTTCTTTTCCATAGCAATAAATCATGGAAAGTGACTTCCTTTGCCTTTTTATTTTTTCTATCTCTTTCTTTTCAATTTATTAATGCTATGACAAAAAATAAAAAAATAAATAAAAATAGTCAAGCTTGATTAAATAGTAACAATGAATCTATACTTATATATTAAAAAAAAATTAAAATTTCTAATGAGAAGAGACTTGTGAACCTCAAAACCTTCATACTATGTTTCTAAAATTTTTATTTTTTAAATAATTAAAAAATCTTCTATTGGCTAACTTTTATTGAATCATCAATTTTTTTTTTTTATTATGCCTTGATTTATACATTTCAAAAGGAAATTTAATTAATACATTTAAAAATTTGAAAAGAAAAATTAACTAATCAGTTTTAAAATTAAAATTTTTGTACCACTAAAATATAAGAATCAATTCACATCTTTCATAAATTTTTTTGCTTAATGTTTAATTTTTTAAATAATTAAAAAAAATAGATTAATTACCTAAGGCCAAGTTTGGGAAGACTAAATAAGTGTATTTTTTGACTTTTTATGAAATATGAGTTGGATTTAGATTGGGTTTGAAGTGATGTGTTAGAGAGGTGATGTGACTTAAATAAGATGATGTGAGTTAAATAAGATAGTGACTTTTTGACTTTTTGAATTTTTTTAAGGATGCCAAACTTGGCCTAAAAGTCTTATCTACATATTTGGCAATAGTTTAGGTCATATCAAAAAGTTTTTGAACCAATAAGTCCCATTTTTAGGTAAAAAGATGTTTTTTCCCTTAACCCAAACAAGTGCATATATAATAGCATTGACGTTATTTACCAGGAAGAGAAAACAAGTCAGTTATGGAAGTAGATGAAGATTCGAATCACGAAAGATCTTGAGGGTTTTCTTAGCTTGGTTCGCTATTATAAGTAAAGTGATTTCTGCTTTTTGACAAATTCGTAATTGAGGCCTTTTGAGTTGAAATCTATTGGAGTTTGTTATATGTGATTTGGAGTTGTAAATTGAAGAATTGATCTATTGGTTTATAGGTATGTATTGTTTCGATTTTGTATAGGTATGTATTGTTTCGATTTTATAAGTATGTATGGTTTATAGGTATGCATTGTGTCGATTTTATAAATTGAAGAATTGTTATGTGTTTTTAGAATTTTATTTAGTTTTGATTGAATTTATTTATGAGAATATGTTGAATAATTTGGATTTTTACAAATTGAAGAAGTGATTTGCTAGATGATTTCTCGGTTTGGTTTGGTATTTTATGAATTGAAAACGTGATTTGTGAAAATTGAGAAAGTTCTTAGTATTGTTTGAAGTATTTGTTCTGGTTTTGTAGTTTCAATAAACTGAATATTGTACTAGTTTTTATTGATGTGATCTTTTTTTTTATTATTTTTAGATTGAAAGATGAGTAAAGGTTCTACGAGTGCCTCGATTTTTTTTGTTGTGCAAGTATAATGGTTGCACATTTGCAATTAAGATTGATTGGAATGTTACATATGATTAGTTGGTTGATAAGCTATGTCTGAAATGGAATAGTTTGCAATCTGATAACATTTGCCTATCTTACTCATTGCATAGACATCCTAGTTGTGCGTTGGACAACAATGAGGAGTTAGAATTGTTGTTGGCATTAGTTGTGCATTTTGATTCAAAGTGTATTGATGTTATTGTGAAAGGAAAAAACTCAACCATTGACTGTGGTAATCTCAACAAAAGATTGGGTTATGGAGAAAGAGAGTCAATGTTGGAACTTGAAGTTTGTGATATTGCATTGTCTCGTGACAACAATAAGTCTGTGAACTTGTCAAACAGAGCATCTACATCATCCAATAGGAATTCGAGGTTAGAGGTTGAAGAAGAGATTGATATGTTATTATCATTTTGTTGACACAAGGAAAAAGTGCTATTGTCTGCTAGTTGGGCTGTTAGTATTACACATATAGGACATAAATTTGAAGGTGGAATTGTTGAATTTCGTAATGCATTGTCGAAACTTTGTATTGAGTGTGGATTTGAGTTCATATTTGTTAAGAATGATAAAGTTCGTGTTATCGCACAATGTTTGTTTTGAGAGACAAAAGGTTGTATATGGAATGTTCATGGTAGAGTAGAAAATGCTAATGGGTTCTTTTATATAAGGAAGCTCAACAATGTCCACACATGTGGTGCTGAAGTACGTACAATGAATCATTCTCGTATGAGTTTTGATTTAGTTGCTGATCTGATTGTTGAAGGTGTTAGTGATAATCCATTGACACGTCCAGTTTATGCTGTTCGGGATTTTAAGTTGGGGTATGGATTGAGAGTTAGTTATCGTCAAGCTTGGTTGGGGGTAGAAAAAGCAAATGGTGATATTTTTGAAGACTACTTAATGTCATCTGACCAGTTAAGATGGTATGTTGATGTTGCAAAGAGTTGCAATGCAGGAAGTTACATTGAGTTTGAGTGTGACGATGATACTAAACGATTTAAGAGATTATTTGTTGCTTTTCATGATTCCATTAGTGGATTTGATTATTGTCGACCTCTCTTGCTCCTTGATGGCACATTTTTAAAGGGAAGATTTAGAGGAAATTTACTTGCCGCTATAGGAAAAGATGGAAATCAGGTACACAAGAAATCTATTTTCTCTGTTTATGGAATTGAGAAAGTTCTCAGTTTAGAAATATGATTGAATTTTTAAATTTTATATAATATTGTTGCTGTATATGCATTTTTATTTTTACAGTTATTCATTTTAGTATTTGATATTTTGAATGTTAAAGTGTTACCATTTTCTAAGAATAATAGAATATTCTCATTTTTTTTTGTTTTGTACATGCAAGTTTCTTTCCTGTTTGTTTTGGAATTGTTGGCTCAGAGAATTAAGACAACTGGCATTGGTTTTTGGAGTATTTGAGTACAATTGTTTCACCAGAATGAAATATTACATTCGTGTCAGATCATAACCTTGGATTAGTTGAAGTTTTGCCAAAGGTTTTTCCAACGGCTTTCCATGCTTATTGTTTATATCATTTGAAGATGAACTTGAGGCATCATTTGCGTGGTATGTTTCATGGATTGAAAGAAAAGCTGATCACTTTGTTTGGGAAATGTGCATATGCTCCAACTGAAGAAACATTTCATCAATGTTTGGTTGAGTTAAAGATTAGAGGTGGGTCAAGAGTTGAAAAGTTTTTAGATGACATACCATATGATCATTGGAGTAATGCATATTTTCGAGGGCAACGCTTTGGAGAGATGTGGTCAAATTTAGTTGAATCCTTCAATTCTGGATACGGGAGGAACGCCATTTGCGTATCACAAAATTGGTTGATAGTATAAGAATTAAGTTGATGAGGAAAATTGCTTAAAGGAGGGAGCTTGTTAATAAATGGAATGGTGTGACATGCCCCAAAATGGAGTCCAAGTTGTATGATGCTTTTAATACTTTGAGGCCATGGATTGTTAGTTCATCTGGAAATGATGTTTATGAGGTGCATTCGCATCCATCTGTTTTAGTTGACGTTAGTAGACGAATATATTCTTGTGGCGAGTGGCAGTTGAAAGGGTTTCCATGTGCACATGGAGTTGGTGCTATACAAAAGAGTGGACATGATTTGAGTTTATTTGTTGATCAATAATTCTATGTTCAAAGTTATCGAGAGTCCTATTCTTTTCTAATATATCATGTTCCTTCAATTTGGAAACCAGATTGTAATGTTGATGGTGATAGTGATGTTGTTTTTCCTCCTTTGGCTAGAAAGCAACCAGGAAAGCCAAATAAGAAGAGGATTCGTTCCAATGGTGATAAAGTAAGGCAAATTACTTGTGGTAGATGTGGGAAGGTTGGTAATCACAATAAGAATTTGTGTAAGGAGGTTTTGTGATTTTTTGTAGGTGGTTTGTGATTGTAAAAATTTCATATTCATAAATTTCTTGAAGTAGCAGTTTGTACTGTTGAGAGCTGAATAATAATCTTTTATGTTTTCAATAAAGTGACATTGAATTGAAAGTGAAAATATTCTCAGTTTCAAATTTTAGTTTAGAAATTGTTTGTGATAATATTATTTGGTTGACTTTGTGTTTGTTTTTAATGTGAATTATTTGTATGGTTGGCTTTTATAAATAAACTTGATTGTTGAATATTTATTTTGAAGATTATGTGAATATTGTATAAAAAATGAACATATTCTCAGTTTTTAAGTTTTTAGTTCAAAATAGTTGATTTTGTGATAATAGTATGAGGCTCTTGTTATGAATTGAAATTAGTTATAAATGTGATCAATTGAATGAATGTGAATTAATATTTTAAATAGATGTGATCAATGTTCTATGGTTTGAATAAAGTGACAGTGGACTGAAAGTGAAAATATTATTTGTTTCGAATTTTAATTTTTCAAATTGTGATAATATTGTGAGGCAGCAAATAAATTGTATTGATAATATTGTTGTTTTGAAAATTGAGTGAACACTGTATAAAACTAAAAATATTCTTAGTTTTAAGTTTTCAACTTCAAAATCAGTGAATGTGATAATATTGTGAGGCAACAAAACACTGCATAAAAACTGAAAATATAAACAAAACATCAACAAAGCACTGATCATGATACAGTAAAGTCTTGTGTCCACTATTTTCACATGTAACATTATTTTCACTTTTCCCATATAATAGTGTAAGAAAGAGAATAATGGAAACTAAAAATATGGACAAAAACATCAAGAGAAGTCCTGGTGCATATATCTTTGAGAGTATGACAAAATATTGCATTACACATCATAGAAATTGTAATATGTTTGTGAGGCAATATGCTTGCAACTATCAACAAAAACATTAGTCATTGTATCAGAGTGTGAAAAAAAAGAGCTCACTGAGTTACACATAAAAAAAAGATTCATTAAATGTTGCAATCTTGGTACTTTGATTGATCTTTGTGGATCACTAAGGAACTCATGTACCATGTCTACTCTCAGTGTTGTGCATGCGCCTGGTGGTAATGTGTTTGGAATTGGTTGATCCCTTACGTATTGTCTTATGATGTAGCAAACAATAAGTTCACAATCAGCCCTACAGAAATCATTTTTCACACAATTAGGGAAAAAACAAAATTTTTTGAAAAAGATATTAAAATTTGTAAGTTACAATAAACATAACATACATCATTGCTTTTTGTTGAAGGCTGTCTTTGACTGATTCAATCTTTACATCAGGATTCCATACTTTTTCTGCTTGACAAGGTGTATCCTTCATGTATTCATTGATGATTTTTTGCCGTAAAAAACATCAATATAAAGTATGTAATGATTTACATTTGATTATTGTGATGGTAATTTGAAATTGTTCTTACCAATTGATATGCAACGTTGTAGTGCTTGTCTTTTCCTTTTCTTGGTCTCAAAGAATTGAAATGTTTCCAAGTCCTTAAGTGTTTGTCGATAACATTTAATGTCCAATGATTGGAATTATGAATGGGGATATGAATGTATCTATATGTGAGGGATTCTTCCAAAATATATTTCAAAGTCTTTTTCCTTTTTTATGAAGTTTTCTTCTTCAACATTGGCTATTTTTTACAAAAAAATATGAGGTTATTCACAGTAATGATATGAAACTCAATATTAAAATCTCGATCAAAAGAAACAAAACACGATTAAGTATGGTTTGTCACTCAAATTGTTTCGAAATCTAAGTACATTCCCAGCAATGATACCAAACTCAAATTTTGGGAACATTCACAGGAATGATAACAAACAGAAAAAATGAACTTTGAAACCAAAACCGAAAGGAAGATAAAGTATAGAATTGACACATGCACATTTATTCCTTACCTAATATAGACTTGACAGTATGAAAGACTTGCCATTGTGCTTTGCTCCATCACTGGAATTCTGTGCTTGTGGTTCTCTTTCAAGAATCTTAGCATATGCATCAATTTTCTGTCAAATTGGAACACAAAAGTGATGTTAATAAATTAATGAGAAGTTTTCCAGTGTTAAAATGTTGCAAATTTTATGCGTACACGGCTGGATATGTCGTTCCCTTTTACTAAGCTCTTGATATCATTAATAAAGACACAATTTTCATATTTTGCACCAAACCATATACAAGCACTACAAAACAAGAAAAAATGTGTTAATAATTAATTCAGAACATTTTTAGAAAACAGTGCTATATCTTAGTTTCATTTCATAGTTTGTACTACATGAAAAATTGCAAGATTTATGTAAGATTATACCTTGATTCTTTTTGCTTTTATTTCCAAAGAATTTGTATTTATACTTATCTTCAGGAGGTAGCAATTGAGCCATAGCATGTTTGTTAGAAATTGTCTCATCTTTGTGTTCCTTCTCTTTCTCAACTTTAAATATCTTGCCTCCATACTCATAATTTGATATCTCAATAGTTTTCTTTGCTTTAGCTTTGATGTTTTTAATCATGGAATTCTGCAGATTTGTTTGTCTTGATTTTGTCAAATCATCGGCTTTTATTGCACAAACTTGATGGGTTAAGTCATGGATCTCTTCCTCCACTAACTGATTCTTCAACTGAGAATTTTGACAATCTTTTGCATTTGTATTTGTCTCACAATCTTTTGTTGCAAAAGCTTGTTGCATTATCTCATGGACCTCTTTCTGATGGAGCTCTTTGTCCACCACTTCAGAATTTTCATGGACTTCTTTCTGTACCACTTGAGAATTTTCATCTTTTATAGTATGGCCTATATTCTTTGTATCTATTCCAGAGTTATTTCATAGACCTCTTTTTCAACCAATTGGTTATGCAATCGAGAATTTTCATATTTCAATTGTTGCATATATGCAATGAGTAGCCTGTTATCCTTTTCAAGTTTATTTATGTAGACGGTCTTCACTGTGTTGTCAAGTTGCAAATTGTTGTTTTCAGTTTGAAGTCTCTTAAGTGCTTGTTGATGAATGTGTTCTTCTTCCTTAGGGGCATCATTGATCATAATGTTGTACAAGCCATCAAAGTCTTCATTTGTGTCTTGTTGATTGACATCCCATTCATCTCTCATATAACTGACAGTTTCTGTGCTTTTAGAATTTTGCCATTTCTTATTTGCTACCTTTGGTTCTTGGTGGCGTTCTTCAACATCTTGACCATCTTCTTCTTCTTCTTCTTCTTCAGCATCTTCTTTTTCTTCTTCTTCTTCTTTTTCTTCTTCTTCTTTTTTAGTGTCATCAAGTTCTTCATCACTATTCTCACTCAATTGAGCACTAGTTACCTATAGGCCAACATACAGTAGATATTAGTTTTTGAAATAATTGTAATTTAGGAAACTAAAAAGTTTCTCAGTAATAATTCAGTGTATAAAAATAGCGATTTTTCCCAACTTGAATTGAAATTCAAATGAGATGAGGATGTGACCTGTCTTGTTGTCAGCTCATGTAGTGATATGACTTTCATACGTTTATGTAATTTGATAAGATTCCACTTGATCACCCTTGGGCATGCTTCGCTAACTTCAGGGTGGATAATTAGTGTGTGCTCACACAACCAATACTACAAACAAATGTAAAGAATTTTTGTCATTTGAATAAGAAATAATACTTTCTGTTATTAACAACAAACTAATAGAAAAGAGTACAGATGTACTTACTAAGAGAGCCATAACACATCCTGTGACTTTTGCTGGAGTTTTGTGGTATTTTTCAATTGAAGACATCAGTGTGTTCCTTCTTTCTTTTGCCCAATTGTATTTTCTCATTAAGTTTATGTCTTCCATGTAATTAAGAAATACCTATCTAACTGTTGTTCTTGATGTAGAGAAAAAAAAGCTTCAAACAAGTATACATACACAACATCCTAATTACATCTTCAGCGTCTTCTTTTTTGTTACCTTTCAATGCTTTTTGCAACAAGTCTATGATGGTTGTGCTCGATAGCCTTTCAGTTTGTATGGATCTTCTTGTCAGAAATGATGATATACTTTTATTTCTATAACCAAAATACATCGACTCATCTCCACAAGATATACCGAAGATGGACTTCATGCCTTCTGTTGTTAGCTTTACAGTTTTTGGTCCTAACTGGAAAGAACCACTGCTGCCTGGCTGGTATGTTTGAATTATTTTGAATGCAATATCATCATATTTTTTGCATTGTTTATAATTCAACTTATTCTTCAATATTGCCTTAAACAATAACCAGAATGGGGTTTTCTTCAACCCTTTAATATGTTCGTTCTTGAGTTTGATGTGCTATAATAGTTTCACTATTGTCACCATGTTTGATCTGAAAGTTACTTTCCATTCTCTACGCTTTCCCTTTAGCGTTTTCTCCCTTGAAGTTGTTTATTTATGCTTTCTTATTGTTTTCCTTGAATTGCTCTTCAGTCTTGGCATTTTCATGAGTTGATTTCCTGTACAGAAAATCAACATAGACAATATATTAACACTGAGAATGTGTCATAAAAGAATCAATCCAATGTCATTCTCATGAAACTCTAAATTTGATAACATTCACGGCTGTAAAAACAAAATCAACATTGAAACCGAAATCGAAAGCAAGAGAATATTATTAACTAGGGATTTTGAATCAAATTCATTCAAAATCTGAGAACATTGATAGCAATCGTATCAAAATAAACAATGAAACCTAAATCAAAAGGAAGAGAACATGAATAACAAGAGTTTTTCAATCAAATTGATTCAAAACTTGAGAACATTCACAACAATCATGCCAAACTCAGCATTGAAACCTAAATTGAAATCAAGAGAATATGATTAAGTCTGGATTTTCACTCAAATTGACTAAGACTCTGAAAACATTAACAGCAATCGTACCAAAATCAACACTGAAACCTAAATTGCAAGCAAGAGATTATGATTCACTAGGGTTTTTCACTTAAATTGACTAAGAATCTGAGAACATTCACAGGAATCATACTAAAATCAACATTGAAACCTAAATTGAAAGCAAGAGAATATGATTAATTAAGGTTTTTCACTCAAATTGATTGAAAATATGAGAACATTGACAGCAATGGTACCACACTCAATATTGAAACCTAAATTGAAAGCAAAGAGAATATGATTAACTAGGGTTTTCACTCAAATTGACTAACAATGTGAGAACATCAACAATAATCGTAACAAAATCAACAATGAAACCTAAATCAAAAGGAAGAGAACATGAATAATTAGGGTGTTTCAGTCAAATTGATTTAGAAGTTGAGAACATTAACATCAATGGTACCAAAAACAACATTAAAATTAAATTGAAAGCAAGGGAACATGATTAACTAGGGTTTTTTATTCAAATTGACTAAGAATCTGAGAACATTAATAGCAATGATATCAAAATCAACATTGAAAACTAAATTGAAAGCAAGAGAATATGATTAACTAGGGTTTTTCACTCAAACTGATTTAGAATCTGAGAACATTAATAGCAATGTTGTTAGACTTATTTATTTTGATGATTTATTTAATTATGTTTTTAATTTATTTGAAAAAGAAAAATAAAATCAAAATTTATTTTGATGATTTATTTGAAAGAGAAAAATAGAATCAAAATTTATTTTGTCCCATTATTTCTCACCTAAACCTTTATCCTAAATGTTGTTAGAATATATTTAATATTTGATTAAATCAAGAGATTGAATAGCCCAAAACAGAGGTTCAAATAGCAAAGCACAGCAGTAGGCCAAAAGGTTTAAACAGCCTAGCATAGCAGCTGGTCAAAAGGTTCAAACAGCCTAGCACAGCAGCAGGCCAAAAGGTTCAAGTGGAAGATATTCAAATTAGTAATGATGGAGTACAACGGCTATAAACGGCTATAAATTCAAATGAATACAACGGGTATAAATGGCTATAAGCTTCATTATATATACCAAAGCCTCTAATGTAAACAAGTGACAAAAAAAATCAGAAAATATTCTTTGATCTATAATCAATCACATCTATTCTCTGAAAAAATCTCTGAGGAGTGTTCTTCAATTTTTGTTTACATCCTCTTTCAGAAATTATACACCGAGACATATAGCTTTAAGCCCATCTTTCCTGTGTGAGATTTACAGAAAAACCAGAGCTTCATTTTTATATCTATCTTTGAGAGATAATTTTTGTAACTTTCTGTGAAAGCAAAAACACATTCTTTTCAACCTTGTAAGAATGTAGTACACCAATGTTCTTGACTTATAAAGTCTGTGTAAAATTCGTGGAGGATTGCTCCATTTGTAAAGAGGTTGCTAGCAGCCCTGTAGACACCCCATTTTTGACCGCCCTCAAGACTTGGGCATTACTGATGGTTTGCTCGGTGTTGAGAGATGTGCAGGCCAAAGATTCAATTCCTTCGGCAAGGAGAGAGGCAAACCCTTCAAAACACTTTGTTTAAGGGTTTGGAGTTGAAGAAAAGAGGAGAGGAGGGGAGAAAATAGGTTGGAGAAGAAGTTCGCCATGAATCCGGGTAGAAGAAAGTCGAGCGGCCCTCGCTGAATCAGGCTTATTCAATTGCATACTTGGAGTTAAGCTATGAGGCCATAACCATTGGAAAGAAGACTTCCGGGGCTTCATTTTTCACTCAAGAATCTCCCAAAGCCAAGTCCGGGTGGAGGAGATATGATTGATTGAAGCTGGGTATCATCCCGGTTGGATCGAGTCTGCGCGGCTTCACGGAAAAGGGCATAACTTTTTGCATAGGAGGAATTTTGATGCAAGGTTTGAGCCATTGGAAAGCTAACTTCCGGGGCTTCAATTTACATACCCACCGGCCATTTTTTGACCTAGGAATCACCTATCGGCACTCTATTTAGCCGACCGGAAGAAAATAGTGCCGACCGGCACTTTATTTTGGCCGATGATCAAATTTTTTGGCCGACCTGACCCCTTTGCACCCTCCAAGCCTAGTGCATACCAGCTGTGCCAGCTGGGATGCACGTGCATGTATGTGGCTATTTTGCACCCTTTTGAGCCTTTGAACCCCCTAGAGCTTCTAGAAGGTGACCCTTTGGCCAAAACTTCTTGGAGAAGCTTGGCTAACTGTATTAGCTTCTCCAAGAAGCCTAGACTCTTTTGCACCCCCCCTTGAACCTTTCTCTTTGCTTAGCCCTTAAGATAAGTGCTTTACTTGGCCTATATAAGCACTTCTCTTCTCCCTTTGTCTAGGTTGGAGGTTTTGAACAAAAAAACCAGAGGATATATACATACATTCTGATATATATATATATATATCCCTCCATCTCTCTCTATATCTATCCCATCCAAGCTTCCAAACACCTTGGTTCTTGCATCATTTGCTCTACAACACCTAGCACAACACCTCCATCTTCCATTCCAGAATTTGGGAGGCCATTTACAGAGGTTAAGAGTTTAGAAACTTGGACCAAGGGGTGCTGGTTTGCTGCTCTTCAAGGGTAAGCATCCATTTCCCTTAAACTTTTATTTTTTAGCTTCATTGTTTAGCCCTATTTACAAGTATTTTTGGGCTTCGATGTAAACTGTAAAGAGGCTTGTTTTGAGCCCTTCTTCAACATTGAAGAAGGGCTCAACCTTGTTTGGGACCCCCATGTATGACTTGCTTCATTACCCCTCTTTGCTCCCTTTTTTTTGCATGTCTTTTTAGCCTACCATGCTTCTGTTTTTGGGTCTTCGACAGGCCTGAAAAGGGTCTTAGTTTGACCCCCCTCTACATGTTTCATGAAGGGTATTTGGCTATTTGGTGCATCCTTTTGGTACTTCATGTTATACCCCTTTGTGGGCCTTAATCTTGCATTGCATTTTGAGCATGTGTGTATACTGTTTTGGGACTTGTCATCTACTGTAAATGTTCATATTTTTGGTCCCTCTTCAGTGTTGTAGAAGGACATTTTTCTGTTTGAGCATTGCATCTATCACTTGCCTCATTGCCTCCCTTGAGGAGCCATTTTTGCATGCCATGTTAGTCCCACTTGTGCTTACTGTCTTGCCATGCTTTGTACTATGAACATGCTTATTTTGGGGCTTTCTAGCTGCTGTCTTCATACTTCATGTTCATATCTTGCATATTTGATATAGCCATAAGCCATTTCATGTACCTAGTTTTGCATTTCGGGAGCGATTCCATGCATTTGGTTCCATTTCGCCATGTTTCGGGGCTGTTTTGCCCCTCATTTTGCTGCTGAAATTTGTATGTTTTGTATGCCATATTCCATGTTATGCCATGTCTCATTAGAGTGCCATTTCGTGTCTCGGTTTGCGTACCCGTGTGCACGCATTTCGAGGCATCTCATTTTCATCTAACGGCCTCTTATGTGGGTGTGGCTGAGGCTCTCTCATGTTAGTGTAAGTCCATATTGCATTGCGTATGCCATTTCCTCGGTTTGCGTGCCCGTGTGCACGCATTTTGAGGCATCTCATTTTCATTTCATGGCCGCTGATTTTGGCATGCTTGCAAGTTATCCATGTTAGTTTAAGTCCATCGTTGCATGTTGTTGCATGCCATGTTTGTTTATATGTTTAGGTTACGAGCCTAGCATACATTGCTCATTTGCATGTTCATGTTGCATATTTAGCCGCCATGCCTAGGTTGCATTTCATTGGGCATGCATCCCTTGCCTCTTGACCAATCATGATAGGGGTTGGGGCCCTTTGGTGTGTTTTGTGCTTGCATTTCATTTGATATCAAAGTTGCTAACTTGGCTTTTGGGCCATCATGCATTGAAATGCGTGATTGATGGCCCGGGGGTCGAGGGCCATGCTCTCCTTGAGTCCCCAAACATGATAGGAGGCAGTGGCCGTGCATACATATGCCTAAAAACCCATGCCATGTATTGCTGGTCTGCTGCTGCTGTCAAACTGTCCCCTGCAGGAACTTTCTGCCGGCCGGCAGTATAATGTGCCGACCGGCACTATATTTTCAGCCGATAGCCTCCTGAGCAGCCGGTGGTCAATTTAAGCAGCCGGTGGTCATTTCCTCTAGCCGGTGGTGTACTGCAATTCATTTGGAAGATGTCCTGAGACTTTGGAAGTTTTTTCAGAAAGGCAGGACAGTGGAAACAGAGGCAGCAGTGGTGTGGCATGGGTTTTCCGGGCGAGTCGAATTCGAGCATGCATCATTCACGCATCCCGAGGCAGGGCTGAAGCCCCCTTCTTTTTACATATGATTTAATTTGATAAATAGAAATTTCTGTAATAATTAATTTATTTATTATTCGGACTGTAATATTTATTCGGTCTCTCTGTGTGAGGGCATAATTGTAATAAGTGTGGGTGAGTGGGTGTATGTCTTCCAACCCCCATTTCTTTCTCCCTTTTATTTACCTGCTTACAATGGTAGAATAGGGCACGTTTATTTTAGCATACCTTATGCTACACATGCGTACATTCATGCATTTGTTTACATGCATCGGGTTCGGCACATCATGCAAACTGCATCATACTTTCAATTCCAAATTGAGTACGTGGTAGTTGCTGCATTTCATGTGCCATGCTTAGGGTAGCCGAGCCTGTCTAGATTACATCCCTGTATGCGATGCATTAGCCACTTAACATAAACTAGGTCACGCATGTTTGCTAACTAGTTTCTTGTTTTGGCACGGAGTACGATGTAAGTATTTACGCTTTAGCATACCACATGCGTGTGAGTGTTGCCATGACAGTATGCTTGCCATGCGGCTAAGTGCTTACATGAGATAAACTGTTTGAATGCCTGTGGGTGGAGGTTGGATTGCTTGAGTTGGAATAACTCGTTGAAATCTGTATTTTAGCCTACTTGCGAGTAGCAATTTCAAACTGTTTTCAAAACGAACGGATATGCAATGTTTATTTCCAAATTAGGCAATCTAGTCTATACTTGTTTGCTGCGCGCATAACATAGTAATTCTAGGTTAATAATTGGAACAAGAGCATGTAATGTTTTCAAAAACGGATATCACGGTTAGTAGAGGCCGGTCTTCGGACCGGGCGAAAGGGGGTGCTCACGAAGTGACCTTCCCCAATCGTACCCAAGTTCCCGAGCCGAGGCAACTTTGGTGATGACGGACACGTGGCCTTTGGCACCGAGTCAGGGTTTCCTAAATTTCCCATTAAAAAAAACATTTAGGTAGCGACTCTGTAATCTGGCAAAGCAGTCCATGTTTGGCACTACTTTTCAAAATCTGTTTTTCTTCAAAACGATTTGCCGGATTTGGACTCTTTGGTTCAGATTAAGAACCGTAACACAAAAGGGAGTCCGAACTATAGCGAGGTCCCCCGCGGACGTGTTACAAGCCCCATGAAGCTAGAGTATAGTGAAAAATCTCAAATGAAGCTTGAGGAGTGAACGTAGGCCGAGTTGAAGCCGAACCACTATAAATTTGTTTGCCTCTCTCTCTCTCTCCCTTATCTCTTTATTTTATTTAAATTGCTGTAACTATATTTCACATTTTCACTGTGATAAAATCATTAACTGACATAGTTGTTAGAACACTTGTTTTAATTATTTTTATTTCATTAATTATATTTATCTATTGTGCTAGTCATAATTTTTATTAGGGTATTATTAATTTTTAATTATAAAAACCTAATTCACCCCTCTTAGGCTGTCTTTTGGGTAACAATTAGTATTAAAGCCTAGACTTTTGTTTTAGATTTAACCATCTAGGAGTTTCGATCCATAGCAACCTTAGCTGAAGGACAAGCCACAAATAGGCCAACATTGTTTGACGAAACAACTATAGTTATTAGAAGGATAAGATGACCCTATACCTACAAACCACTGATTATGCCATGTGGATTATTGTCACCAAAGGTCCAAAAATTCCTACCAAATTAGTAGACAATATTAGTGTACCTAAAACTGAAGATGAATGTGATGAGAGAGATCATAAATTATTGCAAGCCAATGCTAAAGCCAAACTTACCCTTGTTTGTAGATTAGACTTAAAGGAGTATAATAGAATTTTAAGTTGTGATTCGGCAAAAGAAATTTGGAACAAACTTGAGGTAATGTATGAAGGTACAAACCAAGTGAAGGAATCTTGTATTGATATACTTGTTTATAGTTATGAATTGTTTAAAATGAACTCTGATGAATCTATTTCAAGTATGTTTACTAGATTTATTGAAATTGTAAACTCTTTGAAATCTCTTGGCAAAACTTATACTAACAGTGAGTTGGTAAGAAAAATTCTTAGGTGTTTACCAAAGAATTGGGAAACAATTCAAGAAAGAGTGCAATAAAGATAACAAGAAAGAGCCTATAATTTGCTATGAGTGCAAAAATCCTGGACATATGAAGATGGATTGTCCAAAATTGAAGAATCATGGAAAAGACTACAAAAGAAACAAAAAGGCCATGGTAGCAGCTTAGGGAGAAAGTGAAGATGAAAACTCAAATGATGAAATTGAAAATGAAGTAGCCAATTTATGTCTCATGGCTCATAAAAATGAAGACTCTACTCAAGATGAGGTAACTACTTTTTATGAAGAACTTGAAAGTGCATTCCATGAACTACAAGATGAATTTAGAAAAGTTTGTGCCAAAAATAATGTGTTGAAGAAATTTGTTGCATTTTTATCTATTAATGTAGAAGAATTAAAGAAAGAAATAATTGTTTTGAAAAATGATTTTGACACCATCTCTAATGAGAAAACTGCTTTACAAAACAATGTTGATGATTTAACAAAAACACTTGAAAATTTTGTAAAAGGTAGAGATAATCTTAACATGCTTCTTGGAAATCAAAGATGTCTTTTCGATAAGGTGGGCAATGGATATGACCCTATTAAAAAATAAAATAATCTAAATACAATTTTTGAAAAGGCACCTCTCATAACTCACCCTCATATTACTTGTCATTATTGCAGAAAGAAAGGTCATTATATATCTTCTTGTCCATTCAAAAATAATATAAACATGGAAATTAAAAAGATTTGGATTGTTAAGGGATTTAACAAAACTAACCAATAAAGACCCAAGAAACTATGGGTACCAAAAACCAACACTTGATTGTCATCTTGTGGGTTTGTTTTAAGTCCAAAGCTAAAGAAGGGAAGTGGTACCTTGATAGTGGATGTTCCAGACACATGACCGGAGATAAATCATTCTTTACTAAACTATCATCGAAAGATGGAGGATTTGTTACTTTTGGAGACAACAAGAAAGGAAAAATCATCGGTATTGGTAGCATCGGTATTTCTCCTAACCCTTCTATTGAAAATGTTTTACTTATTGATGGACTTAAGCATAACCTACTTAGTATTAGTCAATTATGTGATAAAGGTAATCGAGTTATTTTTGATAAATCACATTGCACAATTGAAAGCACAAATGATTATAAAACTTTATTCGTTGGTAATCGCCATGATAATATTTATGTTTTTCATCTTAATGATCTCTATGCTAGTGATATTAAATGTTTATATGTTAATAATGAAAATAGTTGGTCCCTCAAGGACATCTAGTCTAGGTGGTAAACATTATTGTCTTGTTATTGTTGATGATTATTCAAGATTTACATGGGTTATGTTTTTAGCACACAAAGATGAAACATTTTCTTTTTTCACAAAACTCTGTCGTAGAATTCAAAATGAAAAACGCTTTCTTATTACTAATATTCGAACCGACCATGGTAGAGAACTTGAAAATGAGAAATTTGAATTGTTTTGTGATGAGCATGGTATTGGACATAATTTTTTAGCACCTAGAACCCCTCAACAAAATGGTGTAGTAGAAAGAAAGAATAGAACTTTAGAATAGATGAGTAGAACAATGCTTTGCGAAAATAATCTTCGTAAATATTTTTGGGCCGAAGCCGTTCACACCGCATGCTATATTTTAAATCATGCATTAATTAGACCTATTCTCAAAAAAACTCCTTATGAACTTTGGCATGATAGAAAGCCCAACATTAGTCACTTGCATATTTTTGGTTGTAAATGTTTTGTGCATAATATTGGTAAGGATAACTTACGTAAATTTGATTCAAAATCTGATGAAGCAATTTTTCTTGGCTATTCCCTAACTAGTAAAGCTTATCGTGTTTTTAATAAAAGAACTCTTCTTGTAAAGCAAATTGTTAGTGATAATATAGATTTGAAACCAAATGTTGAAGATTCAAGTATCTACAAAGAAGAGAACCAACTATGTAAGTTGAACAAAGAGATTGAACAACATATTCTCCCATCTCAAGAGGAAGGAGGAAACAATAATGATTTGCCAAGAGAATGGAAGTTTGTTTATAATCACCCTAAGGATTTAATCCTAAGTGACCCTACAAAAGGTATTGAAACTCACTCTTCACTTAGAAATATTTGTAGTAACTTGGCTTTTCTCTCATAGATTGAGCCTAAAAACTTTCAAGAAGCCGAATTCGATGAACATTGGATGATAGTTATGCATGAAGAGCTTAACCAATTTGAGAGAAACAAAGTGTGGGAGCTTGTGCCTAAACCTAAAGATCATACCATTATTGGTACCAAATGGATATTTCGAAACAAGCTTGATGAATCCGGCACAATTATAAGAAACAATGCTAGACTTGTTGCACAATGATACAATCAGGAAAAATGTATTGATTTCGATAAAACCTTTGCCCCGATTGCTAGATTAGAAGTCATTCGTATGTTACTTACATTTGCATGTTTTAGAGATTTCAAACTTTATCAAATGGATGTAAAAAGTGCATTTCTTAATGGTTTTATAAATGAGGAAGTTTATGTTAAACAACCTCCAGGTTTTGAAGATCATATTTTTTCAAATCAGTTTTTAAACTATCAAAAGCTTTCTATGGTTTAAAATAAGCACCTCGTGCATGGTATGAACGATCAAGTAAATTTTTAATTGAAAATAATTTTTCTAGAGGAATGATTGACACAACACTTTTGTTAAAACTAAAAATGATGATTTACTTATTGTGCAAATATATGTGGATGACATTATATTTGGTGCTACTAATGAAACCTTGTGTAAGGAATTTGCTAAGTGTATGCAAGGTGAGTTTGAGATAAGCATGATGGGCGAGCAAAATTATTTCCTTGGGTTTCAAATCAAACAATGTAAGGAAGGAATTTTTATCAACCAAGCTGAGTACACAAAAGAACTACTCAAAAAGTTTAGTATGTATGACTCAAAAATAGCTGGAACACTTATGAGAATATCCATTAAGCTAGACAAGAATGAAAAAGGTAAGTCCATTGATCAAACAAAATATTGAGGTATGATCGACTCAGTTCTTTATTTAACTGCAAGTAGACCCGATATTATGTTTAGTGTTTGTATGTGTGCTAGATATCAATCAAATCCTAAGGAATCACATCTCAGTGTTGTTAAAAGAATTTTTAGATATTTTGTTGGCACTCAAAATTTGGGACTGTTTTATCCTAGAGATATTGCATTTGATTCAATTAGTTACTCGGATGCCGACTTTGCCAAACGCAAACTTGATAGAAAAAGTACCAGTGACACTTGTTACTTTCTTGGTAACTCATTATTATCTTGGTTTAGCAAAAAGCAAAATTTTGTTGCTTTATCAATGGCCGAAGCTGAATATATAGCTTTCGGAAGTTGTTGTGCCCAAATACTTTGGATGAAACAGCAATTAGGGAACTTTGATTTGCATTATGATCATATCCCTATTAAATGTGATAATACTAGTGCCATCAATTTAAGCAAAAATCCAGTTCAACACTCACGAACAAAACATATTGAAATTCGACATCATTTTTTAAGAGATCATGTTCAAAAAGGGAATATTGTACTTGAATTTATAAATATCGATAAGCAATTGGCGGATATGTTCACAAAATCCCTAAGTGATGATCACTTCAATTTTATTCGTGGCGAGCTTGGAATGTCAATTTCTACTTAAAAAGTTTTGTTATGACTGTGAAACTTTAATTTTTGTTAAAATGATATATGTGTATTACTACGTTGATATGGAAACATTTATATCAGTTGAATGCTTTCAAGTCTTTCATACATTTATTTTCCTTAACAATTTGCTATTCTCAACTGTGCAATTTTTTTTGAGTTCTGCATCTTGAGGTAAAATTAACTTTGCATACATTGATTTTTTTAAAAACCCTCATGGTATTTTTTTTGCATTCCAGCAACACCAACGTCTCATTAAGTTTAATTTCTGCTGGTATTATTTTATTTATTTTTTATTATTTTGCTATTAGGCTTAATTTCTTTTAGTTTTATTTTTTTTTTATTATTATTTTTTGTTTGGGCTTAATTTTCTTATTTTTTTCTCTGTTTTTTAATTTCATTTTTCAGTACTTAAACAAAAAAAACAAAACAAAAAACACCCTTCATTTTTTTTACCGTCATACGTCGATCAAAATACACATATTTCCATAAAAAAAAAAACCTTTTCATTTTTTTTTACGGCCATACGCCGATCTTACTTACTCGCCTCTTCCACCGTTCTCTTCTTCTTTTTATCACCTTGGGCGACCCTTTACGCCCCTGCTCCCGTGCTTTCGTCGAGAGCGATAACTTCGTGCTGACTATCAAAAGCCAAGAACGACGTTGCTCTAAATCGGGCCATGGAGGTGGTCTTTCGTTTAAGCTCTTTATTTTCGGCCTTCAGTGCGCCATTCTCTGCTTACGCATCCTTGTACATACGCTGGAGCAGAGCAAGTTGGGCGCTGACCTGATGGAGCTCACTCATCCTGTTCTGCAGTCGTTGAGCCAATTTTGTGACTGCAGTTACCGTCTCTATACAAGACATCAATGTGAAATGATTGGCTTTAATGTCTAATTGAGCTGCCATTATTTGCTCAATCGACATTATAGGAAGGTTGGGAAGAGTGGGAGCCGAGGCACTCAGCCCAACAGCGTTTACGGGATCATTCAGGTCCGGAAAGAGAGTAAGGTAACGGGACGAGGCCATGTAGTAGGAGAGAGAGATGTAATTGAAAAGAGAGTCGTTTTGGGCAGCCTTTTTGCTCTGTTCAGTCTCTCTGTTCTATCTTTCTCACGAAGTGAATAAGGAAGAAAAAGGCGCAGAGAGTGATTAAGAAGAAGACGAATGAGAAGATGACAAGAGGGAGAAAGAGTTGAGGAAGCTGATTGACTGATTGACCCATTTTGCTTTTGTCGATCGGCTAACACAAAAGCGAGGACGCGTGTTCGACACGATTTTCGATAGAAACGAGAGAGGCGCGCAAATCGTATATATATATATGTTTTAAATTGTATAGATGCCATTTATCACTATCATTTTCCTCCTCCTCCTCTAGATTCTGACCCATGATTTCCTTTTGATAATGTTACAGAGGGAGAAATTATATGATATTATGTATTATGGTATTATTTTCAAATTATGGTATTTATTTGAGAACTAATCTGATGATTATGTATTTATAGTTTGATATCTTAGTCTCATATCATGTCTGTAATTAAAGTTTATTTATTACACATGTGCTAACCTATGTATTTAGAAATGAATTCAGGGAGCATGACTTGAGGGGGAGATTTTCTTACTCCCAAATCAAATCAAAACATCATTGTGTGCCATTATAAAAAATGGAGAGATTGTTAGAATTATTTATTTTGATGATTTAATTAATTATGTTTTTAATTTATTTGAAAGAAAAATAGAATCAAAATTTATTTTGATGATTTATTTGAAAGTGAAAAATAGAATCAAAATTTATCTTGTCCCATTATTTCTCACCTAAACTTTTATCCTAAATGTTGTTAAAATGTACTTAATATTTGATTAAATTAGAAGTTCAAATAGCCCAAAACAGAGGTTCAAACAATGACCTGACAAAGAGGCCAAAAGGTTCAAACAACCCGACAATGAGTCAAAAGGTTCAAACTTGACCTACAAAGAAGAGAGCCAAAAGGTTCAAGTGGAAGATATTCAAATTAGTAATGATGGAGTACAACGGCTATAAACTGCTATAAATTCAAATGAATATAACGGCTATAAGCTTCATTATATATACCAAAACCTCTAATGTAAACAAGTAACAAAAAAAACTAAAAAATATTCTTTGATCTATAATCACTCACATCTATTCTCTGAAAAATTCTCTGAGGAGTGTTCTTTAATTTTTGTTTACATCCTCTTTTAGAAATTATACACTGAGACGTATAGCTTTAAACCCATCTTTCATGTGTGAGATTTACAGAAAAACCAGAGTTTCATTTTTATATCTATCTTTGAGAGATAATTTTTGTAGCTTTCTATGAAAGCAAAAACACCTTCTTTTCAACGTTGTAAGAATGTAATACACTCAATATTCTTGACTTAGAAAGTCTGTGTAAAATCTGTAGAGGATTGCTCAATTTGTAAAGAGGTTTCTAGCACCCCCGTGAAGCTAGAGCATAGTGGAAAATCTTAAGTGAAGCTTAAAGAGTGGACGTAGGTCGAGTTGAAACCGAACCACTATAAATTTGTTTGCCTCTCTCTCTCCCTTATCTCTTTATTTTATTTAAATTGCTGTAACTATATTTCACATTTTCACTATGCTAAAATCATTAACTGAAATAGTTGTTAGAGCACTTGTTTTAATTATTTTTATTTCATTAACTATATTTATTTATTGTGCTAGTCATAATTTTTATTAGGGTATTATTAATTTTTAATTATAAAAACCTAACTCACCCCCCTCTTAGGTTGTCTTTTGGGTAACAATTGTTACCAAAATCAACAATGAAACCTAAATTGAAAGCATGAGAACATGATTAGCTAGGGTTTTTCATTTAAATTGACTAAGAATCCGAGAACATTAACAGCAATGGTACCAAAATCAACATTGAAAACTACATTGAAGCAAAAGAATATGATTAACTAGGGTTTTTCACTCAAATTTATTCAGAATCTAAGAACATTAATAGCAATGTTACCAAATCAACAATGAAACCTAAATTGAAAGCATGAGAATAGGATTAACTAGGTTTTTTCACTTAAATTGATTTAAAATATGAGAATGAAACCTACATGATCAGGGTGCTAGAGCTACCAAACATGATTAACAATGAAACCTAGCTAATCAATTGTACCAATTACTTTCAAATTGATTCAGAATTTGAAAACATTAATAGCAATCATACCAAAGTCAACATTGAAAGTTAAATTGAAAGCAAGAGAATATGATTCTCTAGGGGTTTTTCACTCAAACTGACCAAGAATTTGAGAACATTCACAGGAATCATACTAAAATCAACATTGAAACCTAAATTGAAAGCAAGAGAAAATGATTAATTAAGGTCTTTCATTTAAATTGATTGAAAATATGAGAACATTGATAGCAATGGTATCACACTCAACATTGAAACTTAAATCGAAAGCAAAAGAATATGATTAACTAGGGTTTTTCACTCAAATTGACTAAGAATATGAGAACATTAACAACAATCGTATCAAAATCAACAATAAAACATAAATCAAAAGGAAGAGAATATGAATAACTAGGGTGTTTCAGTCAAATTGATTTAAAAGTTGAGAACATTAGCAGCAATGGTACCAAAATCAACATTGAAACTAAATTGAAAGTAAGGGAACATGATTAACTAGGGTTTTTCACTCAAATTGGCTAAGAATCTGAGAACATTAATGAATGGTACCAAAATCAACATTGAAAACTAAATTGAAAGCAAGAGAATATGATTAATTGGGGTTTTTCACTCAAATTGATTCAGAATCTGAGAACATTAATAGCAATGTTACCAAAATCAACAATGAAACCTAAATTGAAAGCATGAGAACATGATTAACTAGGGTTTTTCACTCAAATTGACTTAGAATTCGAGAATATTACCAGCAATGGTACCAAAATCAACATTGAAAACTAAATTGAAAGCAAGAAAATATGATTAACTAGGGTTTTTCACTCAAATTGATTCAGAATCTAAGAACATTAATAGTAATGTTACCAAAATCAACAATGAAACCTAAATTGAAAGCATGAGAACATGATTAACTAGGTTTTTTCACTCAAATGGATTCAAAATATGAGAATGAAACCTACATGATCAGGGTGCTAGAGCTACCAAACATGATTAAAAATGAAACCTAGTTAATCAATTGTACCAATTACTTTCAAATTGACTCAAAATCTGAGAACATTGACAACAATCGTAGCAAAATCAACATTGAAACTTAAATTGAAAGTAAGAGAATATGATTCACTAGGGTTTTTCACTCAAATTGACTAAGAATCTGAGAACATTCACAGGAATCATACTAAAATCAACATTGAAACCTAAATTGAAAGCAAGAGAATATGATTAATTAAGGTTTTTCATTCAAATTGATTGAAAACATGAGAACATTGACAACAATGGTACCACACTCAACGTTAAAACCTAAATTGAAAACAAGAGAATATGATTAATTAGAGTTTTTCACTCAAATTGACTAACAATCTGAGAACATTAACAACAATCATATCAAAATCAATAATGAAACATAAATCAAAAGGAAGAGAACATGAATAACTAGGTGTTTCAGTCAAATTGATTTAAAAGTTGAGAACATTAACAGCAATTGTACCAAAATCAACATTGAAACTAAATTGAAAGTAAGGGAATATGATTAACTAGGGTTTTTCACTCAAATTGACTAAGAATCTAAGAACATTAACAACAATGGTACCAAAATCAACATTGAAAACTAAATTAAAAGCAAGAGAATATGATTAACTGGGATTTTTCACTCAAATTGATTCAGAATCTGAGAATATTAATAGCAATGTTACCAAAATCAACAATGAAACCTAAATTGAAAGCATGAGAACATGATTAACTTGGGTTTTTCACTCAGATTGATTCAAAATATGAGAACATCCACAGCAATCGCACCAAAATAAACATTGAAACTTAACTTGAAAGCAAGAGAATATGATTAACTAGGGTTTTTCACTCAAATTGATTCAAAATCTTAGAACATTCACAGGAATCATACTAAAATCAACAATAAAACCTAAATTGAAAGTAAGAGAATATGATTAACTAAGGTTTTTCACTCAAATTGATTGAAAATATGAGAACATTTATAGTAATCGCACCAAAATCAACATTGAAACCTAAATTGAAAGCAAGAGAATATGATTAACTAGGGTTTTTCACTCAAATTGATTCAGAATATGAGAAATTTACAGTAATCGTACCAAAATCAACAATGAAACCTAAACTGAAAGAATGAGAACATGATTTTGGTGCCATTGCAGTGAATGTTCTGAGATTCACAAACAAAAACAAAAACAAAAGTTTTGAAAACAAGAGTTTTGAACTCAACATTCAAACTGAAATGGAAATCAAAAACAAAAGTTTCAAAAATGAAAGATTTCTGAAAAACTAGGGTTTAAGATACTTGAATCTTACTTGTTTTCACAATTTTTGGTTGTTCGGATCTCAGAATATTTGATGATCTACTTTGTTCTTCTGAAATTTGAGACGAGATTGATGAAGTAAGACGAAATGTGATGCGAAATTGATGAAGGTGAAAATGAAATCTACAAGGATGAGAAATGGCGGGATGAACTGTGAGAATGAAATCGTGAATGTGCGATTTATGTTTTGTGTTTTTGATTTGGTAAGGGTAGTTTCATTATTTAAACTTATGATGGGACTTATTGGTAAAAAGTTTTTGAAGTAGGACTTAATGTACCATTATTTTCTAAAATGGGACTTAGTTGTAAATCACCCTAAAAAAATCTTCTATCAACTAACTTTTATTGAATCATTTAAAAAAAAAATCTTATTATGCTTTAATTTACACATTTCAAAAAGTAAGTTGATTAATCTATTTAAAAATTTAAATTTAGAAATTTGAAAAGGAAACTTAACCAATCAGTTTTAAAATTTAAATTTTTGTACTACTAAAATATATGGATCAGTTCACATCTTCCACAAATTTTTTTCTCTTGATGTTTAACTTTTTAAGTAATTAAAAATTTTATTTTATTGATTGATAAAAAGCGCAGTAAGATTATAATTTTTTTTTTATGATATTGAGTTATTAAAATATTATGTATTATAGGCTTAAATTAAGAATTGTTAAAAAAAATTGACTCGAATTAGATTTTTTAGGCTCATTTTTAATATTTAATCCAATATTGGAATCCTCAAACAAGTTCATATCAGTTATGAACCGATAAAGACAATTTTTAATGATTAGGTGAAGGTCACATTGAAATAAATATTGAGTTTAGTAGCTTCTAGGTCAATTCTAATGTTTAATCCAACACCACAAGTCAATACTAATTCATTTTTATGCAAGAGTTATAACATAAGATAATTTATAATTTTAAGTAAACAAATTTTTAAGTTTTACAAAATAAAAAACAAAATTAGTATATTAACAAATATAATTCACTACTATCATATGGGAAATTAAAATTATGAAACTTATAAAATAAAATGTATTTATATTTTATCGTAAATATAATTTTCTAAATTTATTATTTAATTTTTACCAATTAAATTATGACAGTTTTTTGTTAAGAACTTAGAACACACAATTAATAATATCTGAATAAAAATCTTCTCTTATGTGCAACTCTGACAAAAATGAATAAAAATTAATTGATTATAAATCATTTTTACTATATATTTTTAATAAATTTTATATTATTATTTTAAATGAAAATCTAATTTTTGATTATTTATTTATACCCGTGCATAGCATGGATAATATGCTAGTTATATAATATAAGTAAAAACGTTATTAGGACTTTGGGGCTCAAAGTCTCAATGCAAATTTCTCAAATAATTGAATTTATGAATTATGAAAATACACGTTTGTGGGCTTGCTTTTTTCCGCACCCCCACACCTTTCGAAAAAGGGTTTGAAAAGAAAGGCCCTCACAGTTCAAACTCTACCTGTGATTCTGAATCTAGTCTCACAAGTACAATGTCAGATCAATAAACACCAAAGAGTCCAAATCCAACAAATCGTTTTGGAAAATCGATTTTAAATCAAATAATGTCAAAATTGGACTATTTTGCCAGATTACAGAGTCGCCACCTAAATATTTTATTTTTTGAAAAATTTAGAAAATCCTGACTCGTGCTAAAGGTCACGTGTCCATTATTACCAAAGTTGCCTCGGCTCGGGAACTTGGGTACGAGAGGGGAAGGTCCTGAAATGAGCACTCTCACTTGCCTGATCAAAGATCGGCCTCTACTATCATGATATGATATTTTATAGACCTCATGTGTTTTTATTCCGATTATTAGCTAACTTTACTGTGTGATGCGCATGCATACAAGTATAGACTAAATCGCAAGAATTGGAACATTTCATGTCATGTTTGTTTTGGAAAATGGTTTGAATTTGCCACCCTCAAGTGAGCTTAAAGATGCGGATTTGCCACCAAACATAGTGGGTTTAAAACATGATTTGCCACTTCGCAAAGTGGGCTTAAAACATACATTCATTGAATCGTTCCAATTTAAGCAACAAGGCCTTCATCCACAAGCATTCATGTAGTTAAACAAGTAAGCACATAGCCTCATGGCAAGCATGCGAAACATGTCAGCACTCACACGCATGCAAGTATGCTAAAACGTAAGACTTACCGAGTATTCCAAGCCAAAACAAAAACTAGTTAGAAACAATGCATGATCCTAACTATGTTAAATGACTAATGCAACACATTCAATGATGTGACTAAATAGGCTCGGCTACCTAATCATGGTATTTGCAACACTTTGATAGCGTGCTTTGAAACACGTATTCAAAGAAGTATTGAAATAATAATGCAGTTTGAATGATACACTGAGCCTCAGTACATGCAAGACAAATGAATGAATGTAAACATGCGAACATACGGTATGCTAATTGAAACATGTCCCTAATCTAACCATCAAAAGCGATTAAATAAAAGAGAGAAATACGTAGGGTTGGAAGACATACATACACACACGCACACTTATTACAATATTATGCTCTCGCGTAGGAGTGTCCGAATAAATAAGAGCTAAGTTAACTAGCTACGCCAATTAAGCTAACTATTACAAAACAAAACTAATTAACTATTCTAGCTAATTATTACAACAATTGAAATAAATTAACTAATTATTCTAAGCTAGCTAAATATTACAAATCGAAATTGAAGAATTAGTTACACTAACTAATTAAGTATAACATTTGAATTAACTAGCTATACTAAGCTAACTAAAGCAATTAAATGGCCTTGAGGGAGAGGGACGCATGCATGCTCAGTTGCTCCACCCGAAAATGCCACTGTCTTGCCATCAAATGCCTCTATTTGCAATCGCTTTGATCACTGAAAATTGAGCCAACTCCCAAAATGCCTCCGCTCCAACTTAGGAGCACACTTGTGCAAAAATTCATGGTGGCCGGTTGGCTACTATGACTGGCTCGTCGGCTACTGCTAGTGGCCGTTGGCCATTACTTCTGGCCGGTCGGCCATCCTTGTCCCGAACTTCCTTTTTTGCTGCAACAGAGAGCAAACAGAGGCAAGTTCAAAGAAGTGTAGCTCTTGGCCCTCAAACCATATACCAAGCAATTTTCATGCATGGTGGCCAAAGAACCAAGCTTGTACAAACTTAATGAGTGCAAAAAAAGATTCAATAAAACCACCACCCTATCATGCATGATCAAGGGTAATGGTGACTAAGGAAAATGGCACGTTTCATCACTTTGAGTATGAAACGTCCCATTTTTCTCATGTTTGAATTAACGTCCGATCTAAACACATGCAATGCAACATGAAAGATGCTTATATTTCCTATTTTACTTGTCATGTTTTATTTACTTATTTTAGATTAGCAATCCATTCTTTAATTGATTTGTCCAAAAGTGAGTGTCTTCTAATGGAAGAGGTGTCAACCAAAGGATGGCTTAAGGCAAGAGAGAGGTCATGCCATTGGTTAGTAGAAACCCTCAAAAGAGGATTGAAACCATTAAGCATGAACCTCGATCTCAAGCTTAAACACAACCCTCAGGTTAAACAACCCTCAAAGCAAATGAAAAAGTGAAGAAGTGATGGAGGTTGCAAATATTTAGGTGTTGGAATTCGGCATGGAAAAACATTAAAACATGCAACCAAGACACACAAATGATGCTCAAAGCCCAAAAACACTAAGCTAGTGAAGGAATTAACCCTACAACTATGCAAAACAAGGCTCAAAAGCAAGAACCAACCCAAAATAGATGCAAAATAGCCCAAAACATAGCTTAAAATATTCTGAAATTAAGCTAACACAAGCTAGAATAATAGGCTAAAACATGAAGCATGCTAGACCAGTAAGCAAGACACAAGGAAGGGAGGCTACCTCCTCTATTTTTGGACTTCAAAACATGTTTTTATCCACTGAAATAGCTCTGAAAAATAGTGTTTAAAAGCTTGGAAAAAAATAGCAAAATGGTGGGAAACACAAGGGCAAAGGCCTCTAAAACAAGGTACAAAGAAGGGCTATCAACCCCTCAACCTTTAATGGCCTTAGGACCCAAGCTTCAACCCAAAAACACAGAGTTTTTATAGCCCAAAATCAGTTGGAACATATGCTGGAATGAAGACAAAAGTAGCTAAAACAATAAGCTAAAAACATGGGGTTACACTACAACCATGCAAAAGACTACTCATGCAACACAAACAGCTCAAAACAGAGCTAAAGCAGCCCAAATCATAGACAAAAACATGCTGAAAATAAGCTAAGTCAAGCTACAAAAACAGGTTAACATATAGAACTAACTAGGCATAAAAGCTGGACATAAGGAGGGGAGACTAACCCCTCCAATTTTGGACCTCAAAACAAAGTTTTTACCACTGAAAAACCTCTGAATTTCAGTGGTTAAAAGGCCAAAAGAGTTGGTTTGAAAGTGATGAAAAGATGGCACAAAAGCTTAATAAGCAAAGATACAAGAAGGGTGGACTATCCCCAAACTCAAAATAGCTAAAACCACCATTTTTAAGCCTAAAAAATAGAGGTTTTTGTAGTTGAAAATCAGGCCAAAAATAGTACAAAAATGTCACGACCCAAACCCGCCCCTATGGGTTTAGTATCGTAACTGGCCAATCATCCGTGATTACCAAAGGCTTGCTTAACAGTAAAAACAGTAATACAGAGTAAAGGGGCTGGCGGAAGCCAAAACAATAAATAAAAGATGTCCAATGAGCTGTGACAGTCTGAATGCAAAAGACTTTTTTTTTTTTTTGAACATGCCACATTGATAACCAAAACATATGTACATGCGACGTATACACAAACATCCATGTCGGGGACCAAATCCCTAACTATAACTGTACAGTCAAGTCTTAAACATTTATTACAAGACAGAAACAAAAGGGTGAATCTAAACACCCTAAAACAGCCGTGGCTTGAATGCACTTGGAACCTCGAGGTGAGGCACAATGGTTGGCTTTGACAAAACAAGAGCTAACCCGACGCTCCTAGCTCCGGTCCGGTGCCTGGACACCTACATATATATATATAAACAGTGAGCTAAAGCCCAGTGAATAACAGCAGTGTAAAGAGGTTAAGAATGAATGTCCTTTCAGTAATTAAACAGTCAATTGCATCAGTAAATCAGTCATTCAGGACCATAGTAGTCACATGTGGTACATCCCATAGCAAAACAGTACAGTAGGTCTTAACAGACCGAACATTCAGTTGATGGCCATCATAATAGTAAACAGTAGTAGTTTCAAACATGGGAATCGACAGAGATCTCTATGACAGTAGCAGTAACAGTACAGTAATAGTAAATTGCTATGGATGCCACGAATACAGTTTGCAAATAGAATAAACATTCATTCATTAAACAATAACGTTTCAGTAAGCAGAACAGTTGATCATTCAGAAAATAATCATAATTGAACATATCTTTACAACATTGTTACTCACAGAGCACTGGGCTATAGACAAGCTAACGAGCGTCCTCGGATGCCAACCCTACAGTTGCAGAATGAACACACACTAAGTTACACGTTCGGGATAACAACTTAGCCCCTATCTTGACTTGGTGTGGTTCTATATCAATATCCTCATTAAGATGCCTTAAATTTGACCTAGGAATGCCCAGGATGGAATGAGGATGAAAAGATGCACTTTAGAACACTTTTCAAAATTTTTGCTGAAACAGGGGTCTCGCTCGAGCGTGGCTTTCTACGCTTGAGCGAGCTTTCCAAAACAGAAGGGTCACTCGAGCATGGACTTCTTCGCTCGAGCGGTCTGTAAAAATGCAAAAAGTACTAGATGTTGAAAATCTCCGCTCGACACTCGCTCGATGCTCACTCGAGCGTGAGACACAGTCCTCGCTCGAGCGTAGATTTCTTCACTCGAGCGTGCGTCTGCACACGCAGCAAACCTGAGAGCTTGTAATCTACGCTTGAGCCAGCATTCCGTCGCTCGAGCGTAACTCTGAACACAAAGGTGGTCGCTCGAGCGTGGAATCCTTCGCTCGAGCGTGGAAGGCAAAATTTGGGTTTTCTAGATTTGCCTCCAAAGCTCAAACTATACATTTAACACATCAAAACTCAACCTTTTGGGCCTATTTTCTAGAAAACACTTGAAAGCTCACACTACAACATATTTTGAAGATCAATTTTGTAAAATCAAACCCAAAGGTAAGCCAATTGAACACAATTCCAAAGAAACTTTCATGAATAATGCAAGAACTTAACATGCAAGAGTTCACATGAATTTCAATGCTCTAAAACATGACCAAATGTAAGATTGACCTCAAAATCATGGTGAATTTATGGACCACAACCAAAATGTGGACATGCATGTGGAAATTCATGAAGAACAACCTCAAAATCCAAGAATATGCACATGCATGCATGAATGGACTTTAATTCAACACTTTAAACCAATTCTTGACTTAGATCACTAATTTTCCCATGAATCATGCAAGAACAATTTAAATTCACAATTAAGAAGATGGATTCTCTACCTTATGCCTTGAATTCAAGATGTGGAAGCTCAAATATGCAAATTCCCTTCAATTCTCCTAATCTCCAAGCCAATTTTGATGGACTCAAGTTTTTCTCCTACTCTCCCTCTCTCTCTCGATTTTGGCCTAGGAAATGGAGGAGATGATGAAATGATAGTGCCAAACATATGAATCAATTACATGGCCTAGCATTAACCACTAATGGCAAACATGTAATTTACTTAAACTAATGTAATTTAACATTATTTAATCTAATTTAATCATTCCAAATCAAATTCCAATTAAATCTACCATAAAATCACATAAATCCTAATTAACACATAACACTAATCAATTTTTGATTCGGCCGCCGATAAGGCCTTCAATTTGCAGTTCGAAATTAAAACATAAACAGATCATTTAATGACAAACAGATAGAAATGCAATTAATGCAACACACTCATACAATCAGTTCAGAATTTCAGCTTAAACAGTTACTTATCATGCTTAATCACAGATTAGCACTAATCAGAGATGAGGATTGTCACAAAAAAGATGGCAAAAACAAGTATGAAAAACAAACTTAAAGGGTAAAGGTTATACCTCTTGAAGCACAACACAATTTAAGCACAAATGAGGCACCAAATCAAGCTAAAATCACCTTCTAAAGCTCAAAGAAGGTCCCAAGGAATCTCAGCCCAAAGATAAGCAACTTTGGTCAAGGATGTATAGGCAAAGGAGAAGTGTATCTTTACTTGTATGCACAAAGTTCAATAGAGAGAGAAATGTAGAGATAGAGACTCCCAAAATATTTCACTCCTAAAATGTTCTAACATTGAAAACAATAGAGAAGGGCCTCTATATATAGAAAAATATGGCTTCAGGTCGAAAATATCAACACAGGACAGCTGGCACATTGTGGGAGACAATTTAATGAAAATATCTACAAAATTTGAGCTTTTTTCATTGGTAGCCGATCGGCCAGAAGTGTGCATTGTCGGCCACAAATGGCCACCAAAAATCTGCTTCCAAGCGCAAATTCAAACGGGTATAACTCCTTCATCTGGACTCTTTTGCAGGCCATTCTTGTGTCTAAATTGAAGCCTCGGAAGTAAGCTTTCCAATGGTGGTAGCCTCACATAAAAATTCTAAGTGTGCTAAGAGATATCCCTCTTTAGTGAAGACTGCTCAGTTTCAGTCCAATCGGATTGATGCCTAACTTCTAATAACCATATCTCCCTTATCCGGACTTGGCTTTAGGAGATTTTTTTAGTGTAAAATGAAGCCCCGAAAGTCCACTTTCCAATGGTAGTGGCCTCATAGCTAAATTCCAAGTGTACAAAAGGATAGGCCTGATTTAGCTAGGCCTGCTCGACTCTTTCTTAACGGTTCATGCGCTTTTTCCCCAACTAGGTTTCTTTATTCTCCTCCACCTTTCTTCAACCCCAAACCTCTAAACAAGATTTTTAAAGATTTTTTCAAATATTTCACCTCTCTTTCATTCATTTCCACTTTGTCCTTGCTCGGTTTACCGAAAAGCGCAACGTTTAACGAAATGCGAGCCTCGGAACATCGTAGGAACTTTTTTTCAAAAATATTTTTAAAGAGAGGGTTTTAAGGTCTAAAATCATTTTGGTCCAAAAAGGGGTTATGGGTTGGGATTTGACGTTCTCTTTGCCGAAGAAATCGAACCTTTGCACTGCACAACTTTCATCACCGAGTAAGAATCAGTGACGCCCAAGTCTTAAGGCGGTAAAAATGAGGTATCTACAACGTCATAAATGTATTGACTTTGATCAATATGGTAATATCACTCAAACATTTAATTTATATATAAACTAAAGCAAAGTAAGTTTTAAAATGCAAGTATATGCCATTATTAATTAGGAAACGTTTTCAAAATACTTATAGAAAAATAAATTAATACTTAATTTTTTAAAACCTTCTAAAATTTCTTATACAAAAAATAAATTATTTTTATTTTTATTACAAGATTAATATATCTTTCATTCTTAAAAAAATTCTTTCCTTTCAGTTAGTCATATAGTCTTTTTTTTTTTTTCTTTTTCTTTTTTGAATTTACAAAATGAAAGCAAAATGAAAGAGACAAAAAATCATAGAAAAATAAATGAAATTGATAATTGTAAAAAAAATCCACTTCTATTTAGCATAAATAGGGTACAATTGTCCTGTTTAGTTAATTTAGTTAATTAAAATAGGATATAATTTAGTTAAAATTAGGGTATGAAAATAATAATAGGGTACAATTGTCCTGTTTAGTTAAATAGGGTATAATTTAGTTAATTTCATTTTGTTTACTTTGGATTCATTATCCAAAAGTAGCATAAATAGGGTACAATTGTCCTGTTTAAATTATATGGAATTATCTTAAATAGATGTAAATAAAATATAGAAATTAAAATAGTTATTGTTTTTACTTAATTCTCAGCAAAACTTTTATTTATGCACAATTGATTGAAAACATAATTATCTACAGGAATGTTTGCTATCTTATTTCAAGAGCTATCTTATTTCAAAATTACAAACCTTTTTTGAGCTCCACTCCACTATCTACAGGAATGTTCACTAGATTGTAATTCTCTATTCCATATCTCTTGAGAATTTTCTCGGCATAGCCACTTTGGGAAATAAAAATTTCATCTTTTCTTTGTGCCACTTCAATGCCGAGAAAATGAGCCATCAATCCAATATCTGTCATTTCAAATTCTTGGACCATGCTTCTTTTAAATTCTTTGAACATGGTTGGATTGTTTCTAGTGAAAATTAGATCATCAACATAAAGACAAGCAAGCAACATGCTTTCATCAGCTTTTTTCTTCAAATATAGTGCGTGCTCATATGGACATTTTTCAAAACCATTGTCACGAAAATACTGATCAATTCTAGTATTCCATGCACACAGAGCTTGCTTTAATCCATAAAGTGTTTTCTTCAATTTGTACACTTTGTCTTCATGCCCATTCTGAACATACCCCGGAGGTTGTTCAATATAGATTTCTTCTTCAAGAAAACCATTAAGAAATGCAGATTTCACATCAAGTTGATAGATCTGCCACTTGTGCTGGGCAGCCAAAGAAATCATTAGCTTGATAGTCTCCAACCGGGTAGCTGGAGCAAACACCTCTCCATAATCAATTCCAGCTCTCTGCTTGTAACCTTTTGCCACTAATCTTGCCTTATAGTGTTGCACTTCGCCTTGTGCATTCCTCTTTGTCTTGTATACCCATTTCATTCTAATGGGTTTGTGTCCCTCCGGTAGACTGGTAAGCTTCCATGTGTCATTTTTCTCAATGGCATGAATTTCTTCATCCATTGCTTTCTTCCATTTATCTTCTTGGATGGCTTCTAAGAAAGTAAGTGGATCACTATCTGTGAGTAGGCAAAACAAATTCAGATCTTCTTCTTTTGTAGCTTCATAAATCTCTTGTAAATTTCTCATTGGTCTTGGTTGTTTGAAAAAACTATCATCTGATGATGATAATGATGATAATGCATCACTTCTGTGAGAAACTGGCGATCTAGGTGTAGGTATTCTATGTGGAGGAGTTTGTGGCTCATTTTGAATTTCTCTTGTGATTTCAACCAGAGCTTTTGATATTTCATCTTCAAGAATGAATTCTGCATCTTTAACAACTTCATCTTGATTCCAGTTCCAAGCTTCTTTTTCTTCAAATATCACATCTCTACTTATGATCACCTTTCTGGTAATGGGATTATACAACTTGTATCCTATTGTTCTGTCTCCATATCCGACAAGGATACATTTTTCCCCTTTATCATCAAGCTTGGTTCTTCTTGCTTCTAGAATCTTGGTGTATGCAACACACTCAAATATTCTGAGATGGTTGACACTTGGCTTATGTGAACTCCAAGCCTTTTCTGGAGTCATAGAGTGAAGGCTCCTGGTTGGGGATCTATTTAGTAGATACACAGTACATGATACGACTTCAGCCCAAAATTGCTTGGGCAATCATTTTCCTTTCAACATGCTCCTTGCCATATCTAAGATTGTGCGATTCTTCCTTTCAACAACACCATTCAGCTGTGGCGTATAGGATGGTATTGTTTGATGCTTGATTCCATGCTCTTTACAAAATCTTTTAAAAACATCAGATATATATTCTCCACCTTGATCTGACCGCAATGTCTTGATGTAGTAGCCGCTTTGCTTTTCTACAAAAGCTTTGAAATCTTTGAAGATACTAAACACCTCCGACTTTCTTTTAAGAAAATACACCCATGTCTTCAGACTATAATCATCAATGAAGGTGAGAAAATATCTATTATGTCCATTTGACATTGGCTTTAATGGACCACACACATCAGTGTGCACTAGCTCCAGTGGCTTTGTTGCTCTCCACTTCACTTCTTTGGCAAAGCTAGTTCTGTGATGCTTGCCAAAAATGCAGCTTTCACAGACTTCATTAGTATAACCAATATGATGGAGCCCTTTCACCATATTCTTACTTGACAATAGCTTCAAGCTTCCAAAGTTGAGATGTCCAAACCTCAAATGCCATAGCCAGTCTTTGTTTTTTATGATGGCACTTAAACTTTTCGCAACATCATGTTGGATATTCAATGCAAACATCTGATTCTTTGACATTCTCACCCGAACGATCAAATTACCATGATTGTCTTTGATGATAAGATGACAATCTTTCATGCTGATGTTATATCCTTTCTCTAGGAGTTGTCCCATACTCAAAATGTTGTTCTTCATGGCAGGAACATAATAAACATTGGAGATGTAATCACGATCTCCATTCTTGAGCTTGATCAAAATATTACCTCTTCCTTTCACTAGAGTCCTTGAAGAATCACCAAATGAGACTTGTGTTTGTACAGTCTCGTCAAGTTCGACGAACAACTCTCTTTTACCACACATATGATTACTGGCTTCCGAATCTAGATACCAAACATCGTTTTGGTTTACGGTATCTCCATGGTAGACAAACAGGACTGTAGGTCCGACTTTGTTTGTTTCCTACTCGGCAAAATTTACTTGCTCTCTGGCTTCTATTGTTGCTCTAATTCGGCATTCATTGCTGTAATGCCCGAACTTGTAGCAATGGTAGCACTGAACATTGCTTTTGTCAAATCCTAGTCGGTTGCTGTAACCACCTCCTCTTCCTCTTGGAGTAAAATGTGGTTGACTTCTTCCTCCTCCGGTTGGACCTCTTCCGTCTCTTCCTCGAAAATTAGAACTTTGGTTATTGTAACCACGGCCTCTTCCTCGGCTTCTTTGTGATGTCCCCCCTTACTCGGTTCTGTCATCTCTGAAAGATAGCTTTGATTGAAGAGCTTGCTCTAGAGAACTTGAGGGAGTCTTCTTGTTGATCCTTTGTTCATGAATCTCAAGTGTACCCATCAGCTCATCGGTGGCCATGGCACTGAGATCCTTGGACTCTTTTATTGCTACAACTACGTGTTTGAACTTGGGACTAAGTGATCGGAGAATCTTCTCTATCACTTGAAGAGATTCCATCTTCTCTCCATATCTTCTCATTTGATTAACAATGGTCAATGTTCTGTTGAAGTTCTCAGAAATTGACTCATTCTCATTCATGTGCAGCATCTCGAATTCGCCACGTAACACCTGGAGTTGAACTCTGATCGTCTTCTTAATTCCACAGTGTGAATTGCGAAGAATACTCCATGCCTCTTTAAAGGTTGCAGCTGCTGAAATCTTCTCAAAGCTTGACTCATCAATGCCTTGATAAAGCAGATACAAGGCCTTTTTATCTCTCTTCCTTGAATCTTTTAACGTCGTCTTCTGATCTTCATTTAAATTTCCTTCATCTTCGAGAGTAGCTGGCTCGTCATATCCTCGATCCACTAACTTCCACAAATCTTGTGAGGCTAATAGGACTTGCATTTGAATACTCCAATTTTCATAGTTCTCCTTGCTGAGTTTTGGAAACTAGAGTTGAAAAAAATTATTTATATTGGCCATTGGTTGACTTTAAGAAATCTGCAAATTTTCAAGATGGAATTTAGAAATTCTGACCATACAAATGTGTCTGGAATATTTCAAATAGTTGGAAAGCAATATTTGATCACCAAAAACGTCAAATAGCTTAGATCTAGCAAAAAATAATTGAACGGCTCAGATCAGCAGAATCTAGAACTTCTGAGAAGCAGCGGATAATTTCTCCGGATCGGATGACGTCAGCGGCGTGGCTCGGCTCGGTCTGATGCTTGGCGGCTCGGCTTAGCTTGGCTTGTGGCCCGGCTCGTCTTGGCTTAACGGCTCAACTGGTGTTAGCTTCTGGATACGAGTCCGGATTCGAGCGAATGGATCGGATCAGATCGTACGTCAGACGAGTCGAACTCTGCAAATCTAGATGAAGAAGACACGTAAAGAGGCGTGGGCGCGTTTCTACGCGTGGTGACGCATCGAAGGCGCATGAAGCGCGTGCGGCCTCTATAGGACTTGTTTTCAACGTGGTTTTTTTTAGTGTGATCGTCTCGATGAGACCTACACACTGGTGTGATCAAAAGTTGATTTCAACAACTTTGATTTCTGGGCAAAATTTGAAACGATGCTATGTTCTACTGTTTTTTTAAAAAAAGCAGGCCCTCCTGGTGCTCTGATACTACTGTTAGTGGGAGTGTGGTGCAAACCACTTATAGTGGTTCACAAAAACAAATACAAGAGAGAGAATTTATAATCTAAAAAAAGATTTATTTCACTCAAATATTTAGAATACACTAAGGAGAGGAAACACACTTTTACTCTCTAACTCTCTTCTTTCTCCCACACTCTGAATTCTCAAAATACATTAGCTATATATAGATAAAACTAACAATGTGAAACCATTAAATGAAAATACAACTGACGTTGTGAATTTCAAACGATTACAACCACTTTTGACAAACTTGATTTCAGCCTCCATCTTCCACTCTTAAGCCGGTGGAAAAATAATTTTTTATTATAGATGAAGCAAGATTACTTCACAACACTACTACTCAATTTTTTTTTCTATTTCATTCTCTAATTTATTATCAAATTTAACAAATTTTGATTGAGTTTCAATATGTAAATATAAATTGATAACTTTAGGTTCTTATGTCATTCAATAAATTTGGCATGAATCAATATATACTTATATCTCTTAAGTGTAACAATTTTAATGCTATTTAAATGCTAGTTCAAAAACTATTCAAATAGCATTAATTCTCTTTAAGGAAAGAATTGAATAGGTAGTCAACATTAGGTTGAAATGTGTCATAGATTTTTAGAAAAGAGTCTGAATTCTCTTTAAGGAAAGAATTGAATAGGTAGTCAACATTAGGTTGAAATGTGTCATAGAATTTTAGAACAGAGTCTGATCCTCTGTTGTTCTCTCCTGCGGTGGTTGAGGAGAGAAATTTTTTTGATCATTTGTTCTTTGCTTTTGTTTGTATTGACCTAATTTTTAGTCAATTTTGAGTTATCATTTGGGATGTTCAGAGTGTTAATATGTATATATATATATCAGATTTTTTAACCTCCAACTTTTGTTTGAATGGTTGTTATATTGGTAAATTTGATAGATTTTCAAAAGATCACAAATACACAGAAACAAGATCACAAATATTAGTGTTCTTCTAGGTGTTCCTCTACTGGTGCTTCTTTCTTCTTCTCCTCTTTCTCCTCTTCGGTTCTGCGTTGTTTTTTTTTTTTCTCTAAAAAAAAAATTTTACTAAAACGATATCATTTTAGGACATTACAAAAATCACTGAAGGGAGTATAGCGAAGATCCGGACTCTTTAGAAAATAGGAAGGGAAGCATGTGAAAAACACAGAGAGCACTTTTAAACAATGTATTATACACTTAAACACAACTATTCAGTGAAAACATGTGGTGATGCTATCTATGCTCATTTATCATTATAGTGTGTGTTTCATTTACTCAAACATGTGTGGCTTGGTTGAGTTGGTGAGAGAGAGAGAATAGATATTGGGAATTCACATCAACCTTCTTGTTTCTTTTTTGTTTCCACTGTGAAGCACGTAGTCTTTGTCCAACCATTCTGGTGTGAATAGTCAATTTAACTTTACGGTAAATTATGAGCAAATTACGCGAATAATTCATATATTTTAATTTTGATATCATTTTTTATCATTATAATTTTAATCGATTTCATTTTGACATTGAATTTATAATTAGTCTAATTAATTATAATTATTAATATTTTTTAATAAAAAATATCCACATAAGTGTCATGTGTCATGATTTTATGAGTAACATTATAAGTTTACTCAATTCAGTGAGTTAATCTTAATTAATTGAGTGATTATTTTTTATAAAAAATACTAACGGCCAATCAATTAGACTAAATTGATACAAAATCTAAAATTAAGAATTAAAATTGAGTTAATTAAAAATAAAATATTTTGACTCAAAGTTGAAAAAAAATATTTAAGAGAAAATAAGCTTAAAAAATAATACCAACTTATAAGTCGCAAAAAATTTTTTTTCTCTCTTTGGATGTATATGTTTAATTTTTTTTAAGTAAATTTGTGTTTTCTTTTTCTTTTTTAATTTTTTTTAAAATAAAAAAGCATGAGTTATTTCACATCACAGCATGGAGACTATTAGCAAGTTGCGTACATGCTTTTTATCATTGCGCTTGTTTTCAAACCTAATAAGAACACTTGGAAAAGGACTCACATAACGGAAGATGTTAAAGGCTCTAAAATTTTAATTAAATATTTTATATGAATGTAAATTTCATACTTATGTGAGGCTCATTTTATATAAAATATTTAATAAAAAATTTAATATACGTAATATTATTCCATAATAAATTCATCAAATTAGCTAAAATGTTGACACACATTATATGTTAAAATCAATTATAATTATAAGATTGATGTTTGTGGGTATGTAATAATTGTGAGGGGAACTCTATTGGCCATTTGGGAAGTAAATAAAAAATTAATTTTTTATTTTTAATTTATTTTAGGTTACATAACTTCTTACATTTTTTTATATATAAAAAGACAAAAAAAAATTAAAAAATTAATTTTTAACCAACTTCCCAAACCACCTATATGTTAAAGCATGAAATATATGTCCAATTAATAAACATTGTTCCAAAATTTGGGAAAACTTATAACATATTTTTGAGAACATTACAAATCAGTTATTTTGAGTATGATTTATTTTTTGATTTTTTTGACTAATTATAAAAAGGCATATAAAAAAATAGAGAAGTAATGTGATAGAAATAAGCCAATAAACTAATAAATAGTTTATTTGAAGTGTCTCCAAAAGAGCACGTAATTGATGCTTTGAAATTACTAAGACAACAAATTAGAATGCCTCTCTCAAAATATTACGGCTAGCTAAAAAAGTAGAGAAAAAAAGATATATATTTAAGATAATTTTTTAATTTTTTACGAAAAGATATGTAATCAAATATTATAATAAAATCAAAATGACCATTCTATCCTTCTGAATTTTTGACTTTTTGGATAGTTGAATTCAAAGGACAAAATAATAATTTTGCCCTCTAAACTTCCTCACAAGTTACTCTTGAATAATAGTATAGACTTTTTAATTTTTTTTAATAACTTTTTCACTTTTTAATTTTTATAGATTATCCCAAACAAGGCTGAGAAATGACAATATAGAAAAACCTTAGAAACATTTAAGTAGTATTGGTGTGGTATTTTTAAGTAAAAAATTAAGGTAAAAATAATTTTGCAAAACAAATAGAATAAGTTTTAAGAATATAGAAACTGATTATAAAATCAAACACAAAATGTATATGAATAAATACTTTTTTAAATGTAAATTTTATTAACAAATTTTATAAAATTTTATCTATTCATCGATTTTTGTCTATACCTAACATAAACAAACATACACAAACAACAAAGGATATTGTTATTTCAAAGTAAGGTTTCTCATCTTAAATTGAATATTTAAGGCAATTTTGCAGAGTCTAGGAATAGGTTAAATTTTAGGGAAGTTTGAGAAATTTATAAATAATGTTCTGCCCAAAAAATGCATGTATTTGGTAATATGTTATTTTCTTCACTTGTAGCAACAAGAAGTCAGTGCTTAATTACAAGTTATTGAGTGTTACAAGTTCCATTTTTGAAAAACAGGACAAAGCAAAGATTTGCTTTAAAAACCTCTTCCTTACATTATAATATACGCACAAGGGATTCAACAAGAAACAAAATTTTACGGCGAGTATAAAAATTGATCACAGAATCTAACACAAAACATATGCAAATGAACAAATTTACAAGATTTGTTCACGAGATCCACTTTATAAAAAATAAAAAAAAATTATTTATTCATATACATTATGTGTCTGATTATGTCGTTAATTTATGTGTTCCTAAATTTATTCCAAGAAACATAACCCATAATGAAACTATATTAATTACCAAACCCAATTTCACTTACATTACATAACCAATATTATTCTAAACATGGATATAACTCCAAAAGAGACCCAGAAAATGGTTAAACGAAAAGAAAAGAAATACTCTCAGCTAAACAAGCAAATTGGGAGAGAAAGGGGGGGAGGGGGGTGTTTAGAGAAAGGGGAATTTTTTTTTTTTCTTCTCCATCTTCTCTAAACTGGATTTTGATCAGTGGAATTGGGGCTCTTCTTGGCTAGATTGTGCTTGTTGTTGTGCATCCAAACCTTGAGGACTCTTCTCTTGACTCCAATCTCTTGGCAAAACTGTTGCACCACAGATTCCTCTTGTTTCTGAATTTTCCACCCAACTTTCTCAGCAAAGTTGAGCATTTTCTCTTTCTGGTCCTGAGAAAACTTTGTCCTGAACCTCTTCTTCACCAGCTGATGAGATGATGGTCTAGCCACCACCACCCCTCCACCACCACCTTCACCTTGTTCATCAGACTCAGAAGGAAGTGATCCCAAATTGTAGGACATAATCATCTGGTGGGCTTGAGTTGGTCTAGGAGTTGGGATTAGGGCACTTGTAGGATACCCTAAAGCATCTTGACCAAAAATGTTCTTATGATGGTGGTGGTGGCCCAAAATGAGTTTTCTCCCAATCCCAACTCTGTTTGTGGTGGTGGTGGGAAAGCAATCACAGGAAGAGGGCTCACCTTCAATTTCTTTTCTGTGGAAGTTTCTGTGGCAGTTACAAGCTGAGCAAGTTAGGGCTTCTAGGGTACCCTCCAATCCACTAGGCATGAACTCACCACACCCATCTGTGGCATTCCCTCCCATGGAAGCTGCATGGTTCTTGAGGCATTCTCTGTACCTGATCATTTTTTTGTAGGGCACATGATGATGGTCCTCTAGGAGGGGTGGTGGTGTTGTGGTTGTGGATGTGGGTATGGAGCCATTGTTGGAGGAGGGGATTTGGATTTGGATTTGAGGTTGAGGTTGGGGAATTATGTGATTGTGGGGTGTAGCTTCGTGATGGATCATGTGACCATGCCCATATGAACTGTTGATTGGAATTGGGATCTCCCCTTCTTGACTTGAAAGATCCATTTTTCCCCTCTATTTTCTAGTCTCCCAAACACAAACACACACAACCCTTATCTCTCTTTCTTTTACTTTGTGCTTCTTTGTTTTTTTATTTATTTATTTGTGTTGTTTGTTTGGAGACCAAAAGAGAAGGAACAAGACAGGAGAGAGAGGGGGGACTTAAGGGGCCTAAATGATTAATTTTAAATTATTAAGTGTTGACTGTTTAAATTCTTAGGATTTTTTTTCCCTTTCTTAAGAATTGTCTACTCTTTTGGAAGCAACACACTCCACACACACACACACACACATACATATAACTAGCTAGCTAGCACACACACCTATGGACTCTTGACACCATATCTTGAACATAGTAGTCCTTTCAGACCAAAGGAAAACTTATGAAATTCATGAACAAGATGAGAGAGAGAGAGAGAGAGAGCTGCTGAAATCTAAAATAAAGGAACTTCAATGAACTCACTAGCATGTATGTAGTAGATAGCTAGCCATGAGAATTGAGGACAAAAACCAGAATGAGCAAACAGAACTCTCTCTTTTGCTCTACAAATTTCTATCTCTCTCTTGATAATAGTGGAGTGGGGAGAGAGAGAGAGAGAGAGAGAGAGAGAGAGAGAGGAAGGAAACACTTAGAACAGTTCCATGAAAAAGACTGATAGATGAAGATGGAATAAGAAGATGGTAAAAGAAAATGAAACACTAAATAACATAAGAGTATGTCTTTCTTCTTCTTCAACAGAGATGATGAGTCATACTAGGGGCTTAGGAGAGAGAGAGACAGTGAGAGAGAGGGAGAGAAAAGTCAGATAATCATCTACTCTCTGAGAATCTCGAGCTTAAGCACACCTTCCATATCAAAAAACAAAACTGTCTGTATGTAGTAAGAGCAAGACAATGTTTGGTAAAAGAAACATAGAGAGGTTTTTGGATTAAAAAGTAGAGCAAGTGGGTGATGAAGGAGAAGGCAAGAGATGGACAGAGAGAGAGAGAGAGAGAGAATATGGAGTGAGTTTTGCAGGTGGGTTTCGCTAGTGAAGCACTAAACATGAGCTTATAGCAGTAGTGAGAGGGCCAAAAAAGGGGAGAGAGGAGAGAAAAAAGAATTTTAATTAATTTATTTATTTTTTATAGACAGAGAAGTGAGTTTGAGAGAGAGTTGGAAAAAAAAAAAAGTGTGTGAGGTGCTTGCTTAGCTTGCACTATCAGGCATCAAGTTTACGCCATATGGAGAGCAGTGTGTCAGAGAGTGGAGAGGACAAAGAAATGGAGAGAGAGAGAGAGAGAGAGAGAGAGACCCACTAAAGAATTATTGAAAATTAATGGCCTTCCAATATAATTTTTGCAAAATCTTGTCTTACGACCTCAAACATCTGTGATTTCTTTTTTTCTTTTTTTCACTATTTATCACAAAGGAACAAAAAAGAAAAAAAAGAAGAAGATACAAATTCAGAAAATTTGCATTAAATTTATTCAGAAATGAGGTGTATGATGGAAATAAAACTTCGGTAAGTTTGGGAATCACTTAAAATAGTTTAAATTTTTTTAAAAAAAAATACACTATCAGATTCTACCAAAAAGTTAATTAAAATATAGCAAGTTATCAAAATATAATCTTTAAATGTGTTGTTGGTCATATCAACAATGAATTTAATTCATACAATTCAAATTTTAAGTAAATTTATAAATATCTTTTTGGATAAATTATAAATATATTTTTTGAGGTTTGCTTAAATTGTCCCATGTAATTTTAAAAATTACAAATATTTCATTATCAAAATTCATCATTTAACAAAATTGACTAAAAAATTAAATTCCTAATCATCCTTCTATACTAATACAGCAATGAAAGTACCATAACTGGTAATTGAAATATATTACTGACATTATTAAAAATTGTTAATTGATTGAATAGTTTATTAATAAAAATGAGCTATTATTTGTTATGCAATTAAAAAATTCAAGGAGCGAGATGTAATTTTTAAAATTATATGAAACAATTAGTATTTTAAGTAAATATCATGAGATCTATTTGTAATTTATTTATTTATTTATTTATTTTTTGAATTTATAGCATTGTTGATAAAGAAAACCTTTGCCCATTATCAGTTCACCATAACACTATCTGTATATCTTTATCCTGCTTTCGTTGTTTATTTCTTTATTTTTGGTGGAAAAATTGTGTGCTTCAATCCCTTACTTACAGGGAAACTTCAAATGTATTAAATTTCTAAATTTGTATAAAGACAATGTTAATAAATGATACCCTGGCTTGCTTTAGATTTTTTTGTCTGGGAAAAAAAAAATCATCTTGTTTTCATTTTATTTGGAAATTTTTTTTTTTCTGAATTTGAAGATTTTTTTTTATTTATTTTTAATCAATATTTTGATAGCGATTGAAGCTCTGACATTCCAATTGAAAGTATGTAATGACAAATTGAACTAAGCCAATTAATTTAATACATTATCAATATTGGAGAAGTTTTTCATCAAATATGCTGATAAAAATGGGATGATAAATAATACTTCTCCATTTAATATTTATCAAATATAAATTAGGCTTTTAAATTTGATAAAGTTTCAGTTTTTAAAGGAGAAGCCATCCAATTTTTATGATAGCATCATATCGTTTTTAAGTCGATGAACTTAATGAAATTTTTTTAGTGTATAAAGCCCAAAAAAAAAAAAAAAAAAAATTCAAATTTTATTTTCCATATTTTAATACATGTTATAATCAATCATTCACATCAATAATGTTGCTCTTAAATGGTCAATTTTGGGGCAATTGTAAACTCGAATATCTTGAATTTAACCCTCATTTATGTCTCTTGAACTTAACCAATATTTGTAGTTTATCGATAATTACAAATATTTAGAGTTTATTCTATATAATTAAATCCAAAGAGCATTCTTGGTCACAAAATATATAGGAGAATATCAGAAAAGTGGGCAGATAATAAAATAATTTCAAATGCATGAAAATATAACATTTTTTGCACAAATTAGTGCATGAGCCATTATGTAATTTCATGAATTTCAAATTATTTTACCATCTTTCTATTTTTTGAAATCCCCCCCCCCCCCCCCCAAAAAAAAATATGTATATATATTACTCTATTTGATTGAGTTTTTAGAGGGAAAAAAAATTAAGAAAATTAAAGCTTAGTTTGATAAATAAATAGAAAAAATTCATTATTATTTTTATCTAATTTTCTATTTTTTTGAGAGAAATAATTTTTTAAAATTTAAAAATAACTTTTTTACTGTTTATTTTTATCAAACTAATTTCTTATTTTTTTTAAAAAAAATTATAAAAAAAGAAGAAGAAGAGAATCTTAAAATTTGACACATCTTATCAGTAAAAAAGTTTTTTAGCTATAGCTGTGTGTGTGAGGACAAGTTTGTCATGTAACTAGGGCATATTTATATATGTAGAAGAACATATGTTTTGTATCTATACACACATATATTTGTATTGTTAAGAGAAATGGCCAAAAGGTAAAGAGTGATAATTAAATCCTTTAGCTGAAAATAGGGTGCCTTGCTTTTGTGGGGTTGTACCCACCTTCACACCCTGGACTTTCTGCTGTGGGAAAACTATCATAGCATATAGATTTTACCATAGACCTGTCAATAATAATAATTAATAAAAAAAAATTAAAAAAATATACATATATAATAAATCCTATAAATTTGACATAATTACATTAGACACCTTTAAGATTTTAATTCATATAATACTTGATTTCCTTTTCATCAGAAATTCGTTAGTCGTATAAATAAAAAAATGATGTTATTATCATATTTACATTGAAATATATATTTACCTTGCGTATATTTTTGTGTTTTCATACCATTGGTTTTAATTTTTTTAACCTTACTAAAAGAAATGACAATGTAATTATGTTAAAACTGTAACAAACACTTGTTACATTTTTTTTTTTAAATTTAAAGAGAAATCAGTGTAATTTATCCATAAAAATTAATATAAATAGTAGTATATGGTTTTTTCTTTTCAAAGTTTGGTATTGACATCACATCTATTCACTGTGTATTTACTTTCTTTTTTTTTATATTAGTAAAAAGGAATTCTTTATTGATGATATAAAAAATATAACATACATCAAAAAATAAGAAAAAATTACAAATATCGTAACTAGACTACCGATCCCAATTAGATTGTGTTGTGTTATCAAGAGGAATAATCTCAATAATAACACAATATATGACAATGATGTCCCGTTGGAATACTGGGGACAATATGCCATTTCATTGATTCATACGCATACATGACAACTTAGGGACCTGTTTGTTTGCTATCATGTTTTTGGACAAGATTATTCTGTTTTGTTTAAAATTTCATATTGGCAGTGTGTAGAACCAATAGAAAGGAGTTAAATGAATATATAATCATAAAAATAAATAAATTGTGGATAAATTATAAATTGTCATTAGATAAGTACACAGATATATAATGTTTCTAATCTACTAAATGATTTTACATGTTTTGAGTTTTGATTTATTTAAATCTCAAACTTTTATTAATATTATGTGAAAGATGGTGAAAAATGACAAGATGGTGAAAGATGGCTTTTTGGCTAATTTAGTAACTTTTTGACTTTTTGACTAAAAAGGAGGGTTCTCAAACGAGGTCTAACTCATTTATCGATTTTCTATCTTTCATATTAAAACGTTAATGGAAGGTTGCGATTAAACAAATCAAGATATTTGAAGGCAAAATGTGACAATTTTTAGTTGGAGGGCTAAAACTGACATAAATGACTATGGGTAAATTGTAATTTGCCTCATCCCATGATTTCATTCATTTTTTATGTTTTAGAAAATAATAACAGTGAGAAATTACAAAAATTAGAAAAGCACTTAAAAATGTTCTCCCAAAAAAGTAGTGATTTAAAAATAAAAAAAATTACAAATAATTTGCCAAATAGCATTTTTCTTCATCTTTTTACCCGAATATAAATAGAATATAGGGCACAATGATTCAGATACTGCAAAAAAGAATTGAAATTAAGATTTCTTGGAACCATAACTCTCAAGTAAAATTATTGATTATAATTCATGTAAAAATTTAAAATATTAGGAGATAGAGTCCTACAATGTAGGGTAACATGAATACATTTTTATAGTAGAGTTCTAAAAATCTTGAAGTGGACCAGATTTTTGTTCAACTTGATTCGGTAGTTTAACCTTTATTTGTGCTTCATTTATTTATTTATTTTTATTTCTTTAATCCGCAAAAGTCAATAATTAATTGATTTTGTCGAAAATAGAATGGTAGTTTAATCACTAAGATAACTCCTAAAAAACAATCATTAATCTTAAGCACCCTATTGGTAAGCCATAATAAGGATATTAGAAATGCAATTTATCTAGAAAAAAAATATATTTAGAAAGTATTTAGAATTTAAAATGTATGGTGTAGATTTAGAGTGTCGGCCATACTCAATAAATTTGGAATTACATATTTCTAAATTTGGATACTTTTTTGAGATTTTTATGAGTAGGTAACAGTGGAACCAAGAAGTGTTGTTGTGGCTAAGCCATTGTGGTATTTTGATGGTTTTTTTTTTTTTTTTAATCTTTTTTTGATAATTCGAACTGTTCATATTATAAGACTAGTTGAGTAGATTATTTATACAAAAAATCAAATTCATTAGACATTTATAGCACAGTAACAAGAGCACATTTGTTTTTTAAAAAGTAAACGGTTAACATGATTTGGATAATTTTTTTAAAACAATTAGAATCTAATCATGGAGTTGCGAATTTTCAATTAACTTGATTTTTTACATGAATAATATACTCGATAAATTTTAAAATCTCAACGGTTTGAATTATTAAAAAGACTCAGAAAAAGTCTCCACCAGGGCACCATAACACCCTGCTGTGACCTTGGTCATAGTAGGATCTCCGAATTCGATAATAGTGTGGTAAGGATATCACTAAAAGGGATGGGATTCTCTCCAATCCATTATTAGATTACACGGGTGTTGTTGGACTCATGGAATCTATCATAGATCCTATTTCAATAATTTGAATTATTCATTTTGCAAATTTTGTGTGTAGATGATCGTGAAAAAAAAAAAGTCATATCCATAAGATATTTATAAGGATAAATTACAAACACATCCCTTGAGATTTACTTAAATTACAAATTACTCCTATGGCTTTAGAAATTATATTATGCCCTTAAGGTTTTTAATTTTATAACAAATATGTCCTTTTATTAATAAATTATCAAGTTAATTAATAATTTTTAATGATATTAAAATTTTATTTCAATTAATAATTTAAATAATTTTATTATCATACAAGAGAACAATTAGAAATTTCACTTTTTCAGTTAAATAAAAAAATTTGATAGGGAGTTATTTATAATTTTCTAAATTATAGGGAACAATTTATATTTTAAACAAATCTCAGATGGTGTATTTGTAATTTACCCTATTTATAACTAACTACATGATTTCATTACATAGAACCAACCAAAAAAAAAAAAAAAAACTAAGTATAATTTTAAGATTATATATTATTTATTTTGAGACAAATATGCTAAAATTATATAACAATGAAATTCTTATCAATTTGAGTTTTTTTAAGGATAATCTACGCTTGAAACACTACAAAATCAATTGTTTAATTTATTAAAATGAAACCAAGATGAATTCCAAAAACCTCAACAATAGGATTTTTTGGTGCAGTTAACTATTTGATATAAGTTTTGGTCGGAGTTTATTAGGCATAAATAACTTAAATAAATTTGAAAAAACTAATTATCTAAAATATTTTTAAAAATATTTTTACTTTTAATTTTTAATTTTTAATTTTTAATTTATAATATATGAAAGGATGAATTATATTACTTGGTCCTATAGTTTAGAATTTGTGTCACTTTGGTCCATAATTTTTCAATTGTGCCCCATTTAATCCTAAAGTTTGAATCTTATTCCAAATAAGAACAATTGAATATATCATTGCTTAATTTCAAGAGCAAAATATTCAATTTGATAAAACATAAACTAATTTGTCAAAAATAAATGTCAATTTTTTTTTTTTTTTTAAAATTATTTCTACCTACTAAAAATAAAATTATGTAAAGTTGATAAATCTTTTAGAATTTTTTTTTTAACCAAATTAGTTTTTATTACGTGTTTAAATGATGATCATGTAATGGGTGATTGTTTTTATTTTTATTAAATTAGTTTCTATTTTTTTCAAAAGTTAAATATAGCGACAATTTTGATATCATTATTAAACAAATCCATTAAATTCAAAAATCCAAAACTAAAAATATTTCATATATTAAATATATCGATTATACTTTAAAATCCTAACAACCATCCATTACATGATTATCATCTAAATACATAAAAATTAATTTGGTAAAAAAATAAATAAATAAATAAATGTATGAAAGATTTATCAATTTTACATAATATTATTTTTGGTAAGTAGAAATAATTTTTTAAAATTTAAAAATATTTTTTGACATTTATATTTGTCAAATTAATTTATATTTTGTTAAATTAATAATTTTACCTTGAAATTAAGTAATGATATCTTCAATGATTCTTATTTAAAATAAGATTTAAAATTTAAAATCAAATATATTATAATTCAAAAGTTACAAATTAAAATGATACAAAGTACAAATTATAAAAATAAAAAGTGTTTGTATAATTCGTCCAAAATGAAAAGTCCTTGCTTTATTGAAAAGACATGTAACTACACATCAAGAAAATTAAAAAAGAAATTTAAATCAACAAAATTTTGGGAAGGTGAATAATAGCAGAGAGGTTATCACATGGTGTTGGAACCAATTTTGAAGAGGTAGTCATTTTCATTGGTAATTTTGTCAGAGATTGTCGTCAAGATAATTGTTAGACATGAAATGAATATTAATTTTGATACGAAATGGTAGGTAAAACAACTTAATACACCCCTCTTGCCTTGTCACTATTCTACAATTTCATTAAGATAGATATGTTTGGTCTCAATTTACTTTACTACTCTCTGAAAAATTCTTTTTTACCGCACTTCACTAACTGATTCATTTTTTCCGGACTTATTGCCCCATTAAGTATTTAAAAGGTATTCAAAATTTAAATGTACAATTTAAATTTAGTGTAATACAGATCGCATTTGGGATGAATCCAATACATTCATTGTAAATTTTAAATATTTTTTTGTATATTTTTTAAATAAATAATATTATTGATTTTCGACTACTTTACTTTGCTTCAATACTATATACATGTATGTAGTTAAAGGTCATTAATGTCTGATCAACCAGACAAAAGCATAAATTACATTTTTTGTTCTTAAGATATGCGTTATTTGTCATTTTAGTCCTTAAAATTTTATATTATTGATTTTGTTTTTAAAAATTTTATTTGAGTCTGAATGGTTTAATTTCAGACAATTTGATAAAATGGTTAATAAAATACTCCTATGTTCCATGAAATATGCGTTACGTTTGCTATCTAAACTTTCAAATTTCATCAAAAGTAATGGACAAAAATAATATAGAATGCATACTTTAAAAATTATAAATAAATAAAAAAAAAAGAGAAAAAAAGGAAAAAAGAAGATGAATTGTATCTTTTGACAAAACAGGGGGCAAGGAATGGAATGGAATGGAAGTAAGCCATAACCTAATGGTATCTTTGACAATATATGAATGTGACAAAAGGTTATATACAACTATAATAGATAAATTTTTTTTAAAGAAAATTTTTCTGAAGGTGTAATTTCATCATATACCCATTTCATAATAGGTTGTTATTTATTTATTTATTTATTTTCCAAAAAAAATGGTGGTTGAATTGTGTTTATATATACTTTGCATTTTTTGTGAATTTGTGGATTTTTTTCAGTCGTCCCCTTTATTAAGTTTTATCCCAATCACTTTATTCTTCATTATCTATGCCTTTATTCCACAATCCACCCCATATTTAAAGACTCTTTATCCATCTTTAATTTTTTGTCTGCATCTCTATTGTCCCTTCTACTATCTAGTATTTCCACATGACAACCTTTTTATTTATTATTTTTCTTTTATTTTTTTGGGATTGATGTATGATATTACCTAAAATTTAACAAATTATAATCATAATAATAATAAAATCAAATACAAACATATAATTAATACCAAAAAAACTCTCAAAATGAAAGAAAGAAATCCCAACAAATACATCTAGAATAAGACCATACGAGATAAAAAATTCAAACTTTTGATCTCCTTATAATAGTTTGGGTTTTTTTTTTTTTTTTTTAAGGTCATTGACCTTCCTTAAAGTTTGAAAAATTATAATACGCTCCATAAGTTTGGCATAATTACGTGAAACTCTCTTAAAATTTTAATTTATATAACACATAATCTAATTTTTATCAGAAATTCATTAGTCATATGAATGAAAAAAATTATGTTATCATCTCTGTTACATTTAAATATATATTTTACCTTATATATATCTTTATGTTATTCTAACATTTTTGTTAGTTTTGATCTCTTTATCTTTATTAAAAAAGATATTAGTGTAGTTATGTCAAAACTATAAAATTTGGGATAAATTACAAACACATCCCTTGAGGTTTACTTAAATTACAAATTACTCCTTGTGGTTCTAGAAATTATATTATGCCTCCTAAGATTTTTAATTTTATAACAAATTGGTCATTTTATTAATAAATCATCAAATTAATTAATGGTATTTAATAATATTAAAATTTTATTTCAATTAATAATTCAGATAATTTTATTATTGTATAGGTGAACAGTTAAAAATTTCACATTTTCAATTAATTCTGTTAAATAAAAAATTATGATAATGGGGTATTTATAATTTTTCAAACTACAGGAAGCAATTCGTATTTTAAGCAAATCTTAGGAGTGTATTTGTAATTTATCCTAAAATTTGTTATATTTTCTCTATATCTCAAGTAAAGTTAGTATAATTTGATTTTTTTTTTTTTTTTAATTTACACGCATTATTTCAAGGGAGAATTACGCCGACACTGTCAATGATATTTATTTAAGTGGAAATATTATAAATATTAATAATTAAAATTATAAATATTTTTTATTCTTCACTGAGGAGTTATTCCCTTTTTTCAACACTGAAATATATATAGCCTGCAAGGCTAGTAACTAAACTAAAAGTACAATTAACTAGAAGAATAATGTGTGAGATCACTAATCAGTGTTATTATTAATGATGACCCGCTGTCACAGTGTGTGTTGTTTTTTTTTTTTCATTTTTTTCCTTACTAATGGTGGATTTAAAACTCTAAATCATTATTGATTCTAAGAAAATATGGAAGAGAAAGCTCATCATGATTTTTTTTTTTTTAACTTATTTTTATTTTAAAGGCTCATAATGACTGAATTTTGAATAAGTAACCATATTCACTATTTCTTTTACTTTTTTGGAGGTATTTTTACTGTCCTAAGAAAGTTTTTGTTCCACATACTAATTGGGGGAGACATAGGGAGATAAGGAGGTAATTATAGTACTGTGTATGAAGGGGCCACAAGAATAAATGGAGATGATGACACACCTCTGATCACAATTCTCAAGATCCTCAGAGATAATTTTAATTTAATTTATTTTTGTTTTTGTTCTTTGGGAAGAAACATACCCATCCATCCCAATCACTGCCAGCCCAAATTAACTGTATCGACTAGAGGGTCATGAGCCTTCCAAACTTGTAAAATTAAAAGAGTTGGGCTTCTCTCCGTTCTGATACAGACTTGAGAGTATTATTGGGTTTGTAGAGTATTTATTACGATTTCGTTTGATAATTCGAACTATTCAATGTATAGAACTCATCGAATACCATACACTTATAAAAAATTACGTTGATCGAATATCTATAACTATTTCATCGGATCAAATTTTTATCAATTGTTTATTTTTTCACTGTCTATTTTTTTTATACAAAATTGATTTAATCGCATAGCTATCGATATCTTATTAAAGTGATTTTTTACTTATATATAATACTCGATAAGTTCTACACATTGAACCGTTTAGATTATCAAAACGAAATTCATGATGGACTTTCACAAGCTCAACAATACCTTCTAATTTGATCATGGACCGAAGAGAAGCCAATCCCAAATTAAGATAAGATGTGCCATTTGATATTTTTTCCCTTAATTTTTTATAAGTGGGGTGCCCCTTTCCTCACCATGGGATAATAGGGGCAGAATTGTCTTATTGTCTCACTAATTGGTAGCCTCAATAGTTGAGAGCTTCTATTTGCAAAACAATGAGCCGTTTGGTATGAATTAAAAAAGTGCATTTATTTATTATTTTCGTTTACTTTTAAGTTATATTAATTTTTTATATTCTTACACATCTTTATATAAAAATTTAAAAAATACATCTATTCAGATCATCTTAAATTACTCTTATATCTTATCTCAATTTACATTATATTTTAAGTTTTGAACTATGATTCTACCTCTCAAAAAAAAAAATACTATTTAGAACGGGCTCACATTACTCAAAAAAATATATATATATATATATATATATATATTTATTCATTTATTTATTTAAAAAAAGAGGGCTCACACTTCTCTAAATCTACTTCTACTGACCATCACCTTCTACCACTCCTCCCACCCTAATTACACCTCATGCATCCTTCCCCGTCACCACCCTCAACTGCCTTTCCTCCACAATTCCCTTCCCCCACTATTGCTTCCAAAAACCACTATAGCTTTCCCTCTACCATTCTTCTGATGTGTGTATTATGCCAAGGGTTAAGTGTATATCCAATTTTCACCTTCTAAACACACATAAATGTGTACTAATTACTTAATTATTTTTATTATTTTTCTTCTTCTTCCTCTACTCTAAAAACATAGATTTGAGGTGCGGAAGGGTTGAAGGAAGATCACAATCTTTGGAGGGAGAATTGATGGCGGTTTAAAGTAGTTAGGTCCCGGTGGTGGTGGTTAGTCTCTGACGTTAGGATTTGAAAACAAGGTGACAAGGTTGGAGAGTTGACGATGGGAAGAGAAGGAAGTAGTCCACAGAGATGGCGGCAATAGATGGTTGCTTTAGGATTAGGGTAATAATGTTGAAGACAAGAAAGGTATGGCAACTAGATGGTATGTATCGAGAAATGTTGGTGTCACGTCCCAAAATTTGGATAATTAAATATTAAATTATGACGAAACCCCAATCAATATTCCATCATCCAAATCCTAGAGGTGAAACAAAATCTAAACGTTCACGTTTCTAAAGAGTTTAAGTAAATAGTCATCCTCAAAAGATCACAAGGGATAAAAATAAATAAATAAATAACAAAATGTCAACAAACCATTCACCATAATTTCATAACTAACCAATACATCCAACATTAAAGTAACAATAAATAGTCAAAATAACTTAAATAATGTAAGGTTACAAATCATGCCAAATTATCAAAATACTAAGGTCATAAAAAAAATTAATAAATACATAAACTAATGTCAATTCTAAGCTTAAGAAAATAAAAGAAGTCCAAACAACATATCCAACAATTATAGTTATTCCACATCACCACCGTAGTCCCAACTAATCCTGCAAAGGAAGCTTGGTTGTGCTCAAATTGAATGCACTCAAGTTGCCAAGAGACAAAAGCGTCAAGATACAAGTATATTAATGAGAGGCTTAGATTCTTCAATAGTCACAACTAAGAACACAAAAGCAAAGAGATGATAGAGATAAGGGATTGGGTGAAGAAGAAGGCAAAGTAGTTAGAGAGAATAATGGCAAGGTTCTCCTATGGATTTCCCACTTTCATTCTCAAAGTAGATAATAGAGAAGGAAATTAGCTCTTTCCAAGAATTGTCTCTCCAAAATCCATCCATTGTAAAGTTGTGGGTGTATGCTATTTATAGGCACCTCATGATGTAAGATGAAGCCGTGTGCAAGGCACATGAGGAATATTCTCTAACCACCTTATTCAGGAGGTGACCTCTCGAGGATGAAGAAAACCTCAAGAGGAGATTAACCTCTCGGCGAATCCTTCTTCTTAACCATATCTAAACAAGAGAGCCTTGCCACAACTATTCTCTAGTTTAGGACGCTTAGATCGTGCCACCTCAACCCGGGTATAGGCTAGTTTAACAGAAGAGTGAATTTATCTCCACTCACCATCCCCGAGATCAAATTCTTTGTTCGGACTCCGTCATGTCCATGGTTTTGGTGTGTAGATCCCAGAAAACTCCGAGCCTGCAAGTGTTTTAGGACTCATTAACAGAGCAACTTCTAGATTGCGTTCGAATCCGTTTGAAGCCAAGTGCTTTGAATCTCTAGATTCGTAGATCTGAACTCTTTCGAGTCTGAGCTTAAATAGGTCTCTAAGTTCGTGGTTTCGAACCCTTTTAAGACTACGCCAATACCTCGGAGAATGGATCTCCTCCGAGGGTTTCATCTCTGGGCCTCATCAGATGGGCTTGTTGGACTCTCTTTAGAGATATTTGCTTGATGGATCTTCCTCGGCCCAATTTGTTGGCTTTCTTATGGGTCCATTCAATAAAATTTACTTGGGCCCATTTGGCAATAATTGCTCCAAGCTCACCAATTTTTGGGCTTTCCAATTGGGCCCGATTGGGCCCCAATTAATTAGTGGGCTCAAGTTAACCCCTCTTACACACCCATATAAAATAGTTTGTTAAATTCTATTATTTGAAAGATAAATTTCGTGAAGTATTATTATGATAAGGATTGTCATTGTGCTCAAATGGTAAACCTTTTTTTTTTGTTTTTGGATTTTCAATTTAGTAACAAATGTAATTGTACACAATAAATATCGACGAGGAGCAATAGATGAACATTTTCTATAAACACATAAGTAAAACTTCTTTTCATAGAAGTGACAACATAACATTTGAAGAATCATGATGTAAGAACAAAAAAATTCTCAATATCCATTATCTAACAATTCTTTGGAATAGATCGAAATGGAAAAGATCTAAGATTGTACGGGAAAGAAATAAACCTTCTCGTATAATCCTGTTGATTAAGTCTGCGCTCCTCCGTACGACGTCGCTTTATCCCCTGAAAAACACAAACGTGAGCTAGCCGGCGGGTGTGTGCCGGAAACCTCTCTGATACCTAAGTCAGTAAGCTTAACAAGTAGACAAAAGCTCTGTGTATTCAAAAAACAAAGTTGTCTTACCTCTCCGTAGGTGATACTTGTGAGCTTTTATAGGTTTCGTGTGGTACAATCCTAATAGGACTCTTACTCCTCTATGTAGAGTCCTCCTAGGATTCATACTCCTGAAAAATAATGCTTATCTTCCAACACCCCCCTCACTGCTTAAACCAAGTGAGATGGTTTATTATGGCAGAACTACCACAACCGAGATAAACATGGTTCTACTCGGCCGTAGAATAGGCCGAACTATCGTTAGTTCGGTTATTCCTTCAATGCTCTTCCCTCAATTCCTCCTGTATAAGCCATGGCAACTCCAAACCGAGCTAACAACTAGCTTGGTCAAACGGAGCTAGTCACGTTATACCGCGACCGGACTAACTTCTGAACGTGACCAACTGGCGACCGAACTAACCATAAACTCTTTTGGGCCTGAGATAACTTCGAGGCCTTTCTTCATTGCCTTTCGGACTTCGGCCCATACTGGCCTAATGATTAGCTCGGCCCAATTTATATATACATATAAATTACCCTCTCAATTGCCCCTTAATTCCGTCTGCGTAGCATGATAGGGATTACCTGTCTGTCAACCGAACTGGTAATATTTAAAATTATGGCTAAGCTAAAAAAAATTTTAAGCTTTCTCCAGCCGAGCTAAAACTTTTTAGCTTCTCCAGCCGAGCTAAAAAACTCCTTTTAGCCTTTCCGGCCGAGCTAAACTCAAGCCGATCCGTGACTATCCGGTCAAAACGTCTCTTCATTTACAGAAATTGAAATGCTTCCATTTCGAGTGACACGTGGCAGGCTTTGATTGGCCCTTCTCAGCTGTCACGCCGCCCTCGTACTTCTCAAGATTTGAACAGTTCCCGCCCTTCCATTTTCGTCCTTTTTACAAAACTAATTCTTCATTTTTTGAATCTCACTCTACACTATTCATCTCCTTCACTTTTCTTCTCTGTGTTTCTGTGTCTCCATCTCCTAAGCTTCCTGTGCTTGCATTCTCCATTGCTGTTATTGCTCCCAACCTCAGTCTCTTCCTCTTTATCTGGTAAGTTACTCAAATCTGTTTCTTCTTTTTTCTCGTTCTTGCTTTTTCTTTTATTCAATCCATTGTAGTTTGTTTCGTGTGTTTTTGCAAAACACTTTTCTGGAAAAAAATTCAACCATAGAACACTTGAATTCATATAATAACACGAGAAACACTAGGTTTGATCCATAAATATGCCCCAACCGAACTAGGATGCTGTTTGTGTTATATGTAAATCCATCCAGACCATAACCGAACTAAAACTTGTAAATATATCCGTAGTTTTAGGTCACCATCTTCTGATTTACCTTAGCTGATATAATCGAACCGAACTAAGTCCGAACTTAGAAAACTGGAAATCTTAGCCTTCGACCGAGCTAAGCCTGGGGGCTAAGCCAGCTTCCTTAGTTTGAACCGAATTAAGAAAGCTGCCCGTAGAGGCTCAAACAAGGTAACGAAACCCGAAGTTCAAACCGAGATACCAAACCCCATACACAAACCGATCTATCAAGCATTTTTGCTGAACCGAGATAAGCCTGTAGCATCCCCCAAAGCCCGAAGTAGGACTTCTTTATCTTTGCTTTGATTTTGTAGCACGGTCAACGATTTGTGCTTAACCCCTTTGTTTTCCACCTTGCAGACTTAGGTTGCCCAGGCACTTTTCTGCGCGCTCAACCGAACTACTAAGCACAATTTTTCAACCGAACTAACTTATTCTTGATTTATAAACAAATGGTAAATATAGATTTTTGGTAGAAACCCCAAGAGGCCTTGAATTAGTAAGGATTACAACATCCCTAACGACGTCCAACTCGTTTTAGCCAATAAAGATGTCACACCATGAGGGAATGAGGGTTTCGTTCCTTTTACCCTTCTTTCAATAATAGAAACCGGACTAAGATTTTCAGTCCAGCCCCTGATTTGTGAATTCCTTAGGCAAACCAGACTAAGCCTAACCCAGCTTTCCACTAACTCATACCGTATAATAATGGGTATGGCCGAACTAAACCGCCAAGCCGATCTAAACCTCGATCTAGCCGAACTGTTCCACCAATATTCCTTAGGTTCAAAAGAGGATGGTGGGTATATTATTTGAGAATTCACCGCCGACATGAAAAAATAATTAAGGATACACCGGATAAAGACCTGAATGATGACGACTTTTTCTGGGTGTCTGGGAACTTTGAAGATCATCAAGCCCAGATTTCTAACCGACGTATAAACTGGAACAAAGGGATACCTGGTATAATTACTTCGGTTTCCTTGTATTCTTCTCTTTTTACTTCGGTTTCCAATTTTAAGCCGAGCTAACAGTTGTCTTCTTCATGCAGATTCAACCCATATTTATTCATTGTACAATCACCCCAACCTTGCCACTCTTTGCGCCGCACTACGGGTTAAAGAATGGAGTTACGCCAAACATCTAACTTTCGAACCGTCCTCTGATATACTTGGTTTAAAAGCGAGTGACCAACTTCCTTCTTAAACGCGCCTAGGCAGACGAACCACTTTTGCCCAGATCAACCTAGTACCTCGACAAATTAACAGAAATGGCAAACGAAGCGAGTAAGGGCCCTCTGGGCGAAACCAATCGAGCCGAAATACCCGCAGTAACTGACCAGAAACCATTGTGGTACTACCTTCATAGTTCGTCATCACCAAACCAAGCGCCCGACTCATCGGAGAAGCGGCGTTTGGTTGATGAAGACGAAACTGTTCTTCCACCGAGCCCTTAACCCAGCCTTCAACCGGAGCAATCCGACCGCGCTAACACCTCCAAATGGGCTCCAAGTCTTACCTTTCAAAACCGAGATATCCAAGATACGGACTCGGTAGTTGCTGAGAAGGATCACTTGTTGGCTTTTAACCTTGCCAAGAGTGTGCCTTCCAGGACACGAGCACCACCAAAAACAACTAAACACCGTGAAGGAATCCGTCTTCAACAAAATCAATGATCTGGTAAGTGGCTCTCTGTTTTCTTTGTCTAACTTTCCCCAACTGTCAGTCCGGCAAAAAAGAGTTACTATTTTGCAAGCCATTCAGAAGAACAACATTGCACCCAAGAAAGTGCTGGAGCTGAGGAGAACAACAAGGGAGGCCATGGCAGAAGCCGAGGCCAAGAACGCCGAGCTAAACAATCCCAAGCCAAGACCGAAGCTGGAGACCAGAGGTAACTCGTCTAAGGACTAGTTGCCTTCAGTGAGCTGGACAAACCAATGCAAGTGAAAGACAAATAGTTCTGAGTTGGCCAAATTTGAAGGTAAGAAAACGAAAGATCATCGTGCTTGAAAAGAAGGCGGTGACGCAAACATTGCAGCTTCAAGGAGGCGGAGGCCGCTTATATACAACAATGCGAGGCAGCCAAGGATTTATTCTTCAAGTGCGGCTAGAGAAGTGCAGTGGAGTAGCTCGGTTGTGGACGCGAAACCGAGGTATACAATCCTCCGCAGCAATGTTTTAAAAACCGGACCGGTGGTCGAACCGGAAAAGGGATCGGGTGGAGGTCAGGTTCAACAATGTTGAACAGGAATCTAACAGTGACGTAATAAATATATTTAAATTATATTTAAATAAAAATATAAGTAATAAAATTATAAATTAAAATATTAAAAATATTAAATTATCTTAAATATTTGTCCTAATATTTTTTTTATTGAAAAATATAATAATATATTTTAAAATATTATTAATTTCAATTTTGGAAGATGAAATCAAATATTTAATATTCCTCCATATGATTTTAATTCAAATAATTTGATTGAAGAGCAAAATTTTTGGAGGATATCAAAATTTTAATATTCCTCCAATACATTTAATTGAATCCCACATGGATTTCTTGAGTTTTTTGAAGAGTTTTTTCTTATAAATAGATGAAGACTTTCACAATAATTTCATCAAACTCTTAATGGGATTCCTCACAAGAGGAGACCCTTGAAAAGAGTTTCAAATTAAAATTTTCTTATATTCTTATATTATATATATATATATATATATATATAAAATAAGAAAGAAAGAAAGAAAAAAACAAAGAAAATGCAAAAAAAAAGCTTGGTGGAGCCCATGAGTCGACCGTTCACGGCTCAACCGCGTTTCTCGGTTCTCTTAAATACACCGGTTTTGTCTTTGACCGGTTGAGGTATTCGGGACGGAACCCGGCCGGTCGACGGTTCAGCCGATCGAGCCCCAGTCGGTCCGTTTTCAAAACCATGTTCATGAGATTTCATTCGGCGTCATGGCGGAATATGTGCCGATCTTGTACAATTTCTTGATGAGGCGGTGATGAAGATTCCTCTTGAAGACAACTCCTGTGGTTGTCAATCTACTCCTCCAATTCCAGTGATCTCCAATCCCCCAGCCCCTGAGGAAACTATCGTCGTGCCTCCAAATGAGCCAACCCGTAGGGCTTGATCCAATCGACTCAACCGTGTTACGCTCGATCGAACTTCGGTGAGACCGGCCTTGAGTGGATCTTGTCTGGACAATCTCTTAACCGATTTTGTACCTTCGTGTTTTGGACAATGTGTAAGACACGGCCTCTTACGTACCTGCTTTTATTTCAATGAAAATATTTCTTTGTGCTCAACTCTTATTCGGTTCTTAGCCTGTTTGTACTTGCTTTCTTTGAATGATTGCTTCTCTTGCTGCATGTGTTATTTCGGTATTTTAGCTGGTCAATCTAAGCTTATCCAGCCAACCACTCTTTAGCCGATATATTTTACTTCGGCTGAAGAGTACAAAGAGTTGGTTTAATCCAGCCAACCACTCTTCAGCCATAAACCTACTTTGGTCAAGAGTACAAAGTCGGTTTAATCCACCAACCATTCTTCACCATAAACTTACTTGGTGAAGAGTACAAGAAGTCGGTTTAATCCAACCACTCTTCAACCATAAACTTATCACTTTGAAGAGTACAAGGAGTTGGTTTAATCCATAACCATTCTTCACCATAAACCGACTTAATTTGAAATGAGTAACAGAGTTGGTTTAATCCATAACCACTCTTCACCATAAACTTACTTGGTGAAGAGTAACAGTGGTTTAATCGAAATAACTACTCTTCAACCATAAACTTACTTCGGTTGAAGAGTACAAGGAGTTGGTTTAATCCAGCCAACCACTCTTCAGCCATAAACTTACTTCGGCTGAAGAGTAACAGGAGTTGGTTTAATCCAGCTAACCACTCTTTAGCCATAAACTTACTTCGACTGAAGAGTAACAAGAGTTGGTTTAATCCAGCCAACCACTCTTCAACCATAAACTTACTTCGGCTGAAGAGTAATAAGAGTTGGTTTAATCCAGCCAACCACTAAGTTGGTTTTTTCCAACCAACTTAGAATAAAGTGTTTGGTTATTCCAACCAAACGTCTGTGACTGGATCCTTATCTTGGGCTTAGGAGGGTGTTGGTTTAATCCACCAACCTCTAAGTTGGTTTTTCCACCAACTTAGAATAAAGTGTTCTTGTTGCCCTAACTCACTAATTTTACTAAAACAAACTATTACGTGAAAAATGCTTATCTCGAAAAGAACAACTACTTGTTTTATTGAAAGGAAAAAGTTACATATATTTAAGAAGAAAAAAGCTAAAAATAAAATAACTTGAGATTGGCAGTATTCCATGGCCTGGGAATTGTTTTGCCGTCCTCATTTTCTAAGTGGTATGCCCCTTTGCCTACTAATCCGACCACTTTGTAAGGTCCTTCCCAGTTAGGCCCTAGCTTGCCATCTCCTGGTATCAAGGTATTTCCCATTACTTTGCGCAATACCCAATCTCTGATCTTGAATTGTCTTGGATGCACTGTTTTGTTATACTTTCTGGACAATTCTTGTTAGTAGGACGCGATGTAAACCAATGCTCTGTCTCTTCTTTCTTCTGCAAGGTCAAGCTCTAATGCTATGGCTTCGTCATTTAAGTCTGGGTCAAAGTTCTCGCTTCGAATTGTGGGGAGGCCAACTTCTAATGGGATGACTGCTTCCATGCCATAAGCTAAAGAGAATGGTGTTTCCCCTGTTGATCGGTGAGGTGTGGTGCTGTAAGCCCATAAAACATGAGGGAGTTCTTCTGCCCATTTGTTCTTTGCTCTCTCTAACCTTTTCTTCAATCCATCCAAGACTACCTTGTCTGATGCCTCTGCCTGACCATTTTCTTGGGGATATGCCAGTGTAGAATTGTAGAACTCTATCTTGTATTCTTTACAAAAGCCCCTGAAAATTCTGCCGTCGAACTGAGTGCCGTTGTCTGATATCAATGCCTTTGGTATGCCGAATCGAGTGATGATATTCTGCCAGACAAACTTCTTCACATCTTTTTCTTTGATTGATACCAAGGCTTCTGCTTCCACCCATTTTGTGAAGTAGTCGGTTGTTGCAAGGAAGAACTTCCTGTTGTCGGGAGCTGTTGGCAGTGGCCCTACTTTGTCCACTCCCCACATTGCGAAGGGCCATGGGCTTGTTAGAGGTAGGAGTTCTCTGGCAGTCTGGTGTATTTGATGTGCAAACTTCTGGCATTTTTTGCATTTTTTAACATATTTCTCTGAGTCTGCCTGCATGTATGGCCACCAATATCCTTGCGAAATTGCTCAGTATGCCAATGATCTTCCTCCTTGATGGCTGCCACATACACCTTCATGTATTTCGAATAGGAACGCTTCCACTTTGCTGGGGTGGACACATTTTAGGTAAGGTCCTGAGAACGACTTTTTGTACAATGCCAAAGATGGAGAGAGCCAAAATCACTGCGACTTTGCTCTTATTCTATTGGCTTCTTTCTTCTCTTCTGGTAAGGTGCTGTCTTTCAGGAACAATATGATGGGGTCCATCCAAGAAGGGCCTAACTCTGCACAACATACCTCTTCTGCTTCGGGGTCTTCACATACCTCTTCTGCTTCGGGGTCTTCAATACTTGGTCTAGGTAGGTAGTCGATCAGCAATGGATGCAGGATGGAGGTGTCTGCCATTGTGGCAAAGCCTGCTAGTTCGTCTGCTCTGCTGTTTTCCTCCCTGCCGATTTGTTCTATCCTGACCACTTCAAATTTCTTGATCTCTGTTCTGACCAGCTCTTGGTATTTGGCCATCCTGTTATCCTTTGCCTCATAGTCGCCAGATATTTGGTTTACTACTAGCTGTGAGTCGTTGTAAACCATTAGCTCGGTGGCCTTCATGTAGAATCTTTGTTTGAGGCTCGCTTGAGCGCTTCATACTCGCTTTGTTGTTTGATCTTTGGAAAACCAAGGTTGATTGCATACTCCATTATTAGGCCGTCTAGAGAGATGAGGACTATACCAGTCCTTGTTCCATGGGTTGGATGCTCCATCCACAAAGAGCTTCCACATCTCCTCGTTAACAACTTCAAAGAAGTGGAGAATCGGATGATGCCTTGGGATCTTCCCGGTTCTTTGGTGTCTTCTACCAGTCCATCTTGGGCCGCTAGTCCCGAATCGAATGATTGTACCAAGTCTTTAGTTGTTGGTGAGTCTTGACTTGGTGTAGCATGGTTTGCTTCCTTGTTGTTTTTTACTGTGCGCCTTTGAGTCTGATTGAGTATCCTGTACCAGGGGTTATGCTATTCCGGCGTCAACTTCCATCCCTAGTTCGGTTGCGTTAGTCAGGTCGACTGGGCAGATATGATGACTTCCAGGAGTGAATGCTGCGGCAAGTCTCGCCAAAGATTGGCCTTTACTACGATTCCGGGTTGGAACTTGATGTCAAATTGTCCCAATTCTCGCCCACTTCAAGATTCACCGAAAAGTTCGCCTCTCAAACAAAGCTTTTAGTGGGAAAAGTGAGGGCGACAATGGTGTGGCGTGAAAGTAGTGCGATAGCTTCCTCGAGGCCATCATCAAGGCCAATGCCGGTTTTCGATGGCAAAAGTACCTTGTTTGGCGCCAGCAATGTCTTGTCGACATAATAGATGGGCGATGTTGATTCCTTCTGCGGACTATCTGCGCTAATTGCGTCTTTGTGAAATGCTAGGTACAAGAATAGTTCTTCTCCGGAATTGGGGTTACAAGTAGTGGTGGAGAAGACATGTATTCTTTCAAACTTTCGAGC